>HG983340.1:599852-708783 GCA_900006255.1 Xeromyces bisporus
TTTATTCTACTATGGTAAGGCATKTTTTTTTTTTTTTTTTTTTTTTTTTTKTATGGAGGATTTTGCTGCTTGGTTTCGTCCTCTAAGTCGTTGTGCCAGTGACTGCAATAGGAGAAACCATCGTCACGCTGGTGAGTGAGACGTCTTTTCCACGGATGTTTCTTCTGTAATAGAAGTAACCCTAGAGAAACCCACGTAGGTGCGCCCCAGGCACGGGTATTCAATCATAACTTCTTCTGAAAATGGAGGGTTCTGGTCGTTCTCGATAATCGGCCAGCACTGTCACACGGTACCTTGACCCATCATTCACCAAAACAACCCAAAACTCACAAAGGAGCACTCGAGGACTTCACGCCACCGCCACCACCAACCATTTTCAAAGGCCACTGAATCTCTGACCTCCACGAGTCCCCCAGAGCATCAGCCACCAGCAAGACCAACCGCCGACCAAGTCCATCCAGCCACCAAATCCCGCGTAATTGATGTAGGATAACACCATAATAAGCAAAAATAGTAAGAGAAGTCTTGTCACCTTCGACCAACGAGTCAAGAAATTCAAGGTCAACGATCACGGGCCATGCACGAACACCCAAGTCGTCGCACGTTGCGGTCCATTCGTTGTAGATATCAATCATTTGCTGCACGGCGACGACGTGCATAGGCAGAGTCGGCGGAGCTGTAGCTTCCTTAGCATCAATGCCATGAGAAGGTGGATTCTGACATCGCCGAAGTAGCAGCTGCAGCTGGAGAGCAATATCCGCCGACAAGAGAGACTCCTTATCCTTATTATTATTATCATTATTATCGCCGTGATCGAAGTAACCCCTCCTCATAATAGGAATGAGCTCACTCCGTTCAATCCAACTCCTAGTCTGAGCAACAACATAAGCAGTTCCACGCACCAACTTAAAAGTACCAACCACGTCCACCGGAGACCGGACCATCTGGTTAATATCCAGCACCTGCGCAGCAAAAGAGAGAATAACGACCAACGACGAAAAAGCCAACATCGCATCCCAATTCCCCTCCGTGATATGACCAAGCAGCGGGATGTACTGAGAAAGGGCCAGATCTTTATGCCTCAGAGCAGCATCGGCGTAGTAATTTAGGGAAGCCTCTGTCGCTGCCGCTGTCGCTGTCGCTGCCCGACCCGGAACCCCGGTCGCGGCCGCACCACGCCGACGGAAATGGATGAGATGGAAAGCAGAGATTGCCAGGATGCCGTGCATTAGGAATGGATGCGACAGCGCAATCCGCGGGATGGTCGTGCGCATCATCTGGCCGAATTCCGCGTCGTGAACGAGTTCGACGGATGCCGCCATGTACCAGTGGTGTAGGAGTCCGAGTTCCATTAGTGGTAGTGGTGCTGGTGCATTATTGTTGTCTGCATGTGCCAGTGCGGCTGCCTGGGGTGCCATAGGCAGCGTGGCATGTTGAGTAGGCGGATGAGCCGCGCCATTAAACTCACCCGCTCCTAAATAGAGAAATTGAGGAGCCGGCTGGCAGTGGTAGATTGGGATTGGTGAAGGTTGGTGGTCCGTTTGGAAGCTGCATCGGAACTTGGACTGTCGTTGGCATGCGCCGCATATTGGTCGGGCTTCGTCGCATTTGATTCGGCGTTGTTTGCATGCAACGCAGCCGTGGTGGGATTTGGAATGAGGACGGCGAGACGGCATGCGGCTGGAGATTTCCAATGGTGGTGCGACCGTGCGATTATGCGTAGGCCTAATAACCTGTGAGTCTGCCGAAATGTGAAGTTTGAATTCCGGATTTGCGCTAGGTAGTCCTATTTCGGGGTGATTAAAAAATTCCCATTGGATCCAACGGTAAATCACGTGCAGATAAGATCAGATAAACTCTATGGCACAACGCTAATGACCCTTTCGTAAACCTTACCGTAGTAGGTATAGTTTTCGAGATAACGGAGCCCTAGATTGAGATTGGCATATATATAGTAGCAGGCTGTGGTTGCTGATGTTCGAATCAGCATGATATGGTCAGAACCAGGTGGCAGGATTGTCAGCCGGCTGCCGTCTATTTAGGCTTCGCATTTTTCCAATGCATTCAATTTCAAATGCTCCTTATTCTTGACTGAAGTGCTACCTATACGTACTTGTGCAGCGACATTGACGCCTGCGATATGCTCACCACCGACTCCATGGCGGGCCTTGTCCGTCGGGGTGGCTTCCAGCTTTTTAATTACAGCCCTTCTATGGGGGCCGCAGTCGCTTTCGTTGTACTATTCTCCCTATCAACCATCTTACACACATACCAGGGAATTCGGACAAGAGTCCGGTTCTTTATCGCTTTTCTTCTGGGAGGGTATTGTGCGTACTTTGAACCCAAACTATTCACTCAATGTCCAGTGAGCGAGCTGACAATGACTCAGTCGAAGTAATTGGGTATATCGCACGCGCAGTCGCATGCCAGCAGACACCGGATTGGACGATAGGCCCATATGTCGTCAACTCCGTCCTTCCTCTCGTGGCTCCCGCGTTGTTCGCAGCGAGTATCTATATGGAGCTGGGTCGAATCATTATCATTCTCGAAGCGCAAGCATACAGCCTGATAAAGGTGGGATGGCTCACGAAGATTTTCGTGGCCGGGGATGTCATATCGTTCTTAATGCAAGCTTCCGGTTAGAAAAGCCCTTCCATATTTATGTCTTGCGTTGGGTATTCACGCCGCTCACTGTTCACAGGTGGCGGCCTCATGGGTACCAAGTCCGAGAGCGGGTATAATACCGGTTCGAACATAATAGTCGGCGGCCTAGTCATCCAGATAGTATTCTTCGGGTGCTTCATTCTTTCCTCCGTTTTGCTTCATTTTCGGATCCTCCGACGACCGACCGTGAAGTCGTGCCCCGAGTTCGGAATCCCCTGGCAGAAGCATATGTACACGTTGTACATTGCTAGTGTGCTGATTCTCATTCGGTCCATATATCGTCTCGTCGAGTTCGTGGAAGGATTTAACGGGTATCTTATTTCACACGAGGTGTTCTTGTACGTCTTTGACGCGCTGATGATGTTTGCGGTTATGGTTTTGTTTCATGTTGTGCATCCCAGTGAGTTGAATGTGTTGTTGTATTCAGGGGGTATTGTTTGCAGAGGGTTGAGGTTCCGGAGAGTACAGGAGGAAGTTCAAGTGGGTCAGCTGGAGGAACTCACTTATGCGAAATAAGGGGATGTACACTGCTAGCTTTTTAAGAGGGCAATGGATAGGCTGGATTGAGTTAAATGACAAACTGTGTACATAGCCCTAATGGAGAAATCGAATTTAAGACACACTTACACGGCGCAATACAGCAAAAGATTTGCGGGAATCGATTGGGCAACCGGAGAGGAGTGAACCGCAGTCGAATCTCACAGCATGCGCAGTCTCCATATCAAATCAAGGAATGGAGCTCAAAAGCGTTCACGGACGCTGTCCGAGCGGCACGCTTGCAGAAGCCTCAACAGGCGAGGAAGCAGCAGGAGCGAAGATGACGAGACAGCGCAAGGCAAAGGGGACATCGGGCAAGGCGCCTGCCTGGAGACCGGGAAAGCGATATTATACTCAAATAATAACGATGTTGTCCTTCGAGGGGTGACAGGGGTCGCTTACCTTAGTGGACAGTACTTAGACAGGAACGGCCTCTTGGACGTGATATCATTCTTAGTGCAAGCTGCAGGTCATGAAGCCCTTTCCATGACCAATTGCTTTCGCGCCGAGCGAACAAGGCGCATAACTGCCCTAAGCTAAAATTGCAGTTGACGGTCCCCGCTAAGCTCAGGCCCCAGAACTGCTGGAATTGCTATAAGGAGACCGATGTTTTTGCTGAAAAGTCTAGAGGCATGGAGGATGAAAAAAGCAATGGAATGATATATTGAAACGCTTGACGAGATTGATATCATATGGAACCTGCACGAAACAGAAAGGACTTCAGCAAACAAACAGTGCCGTAAGTGTCACTGGTAAGCCTATTAGTCGCAAGACAAAGTTCACCTGGCACGATCCATAGCATGATGTTTTTTGCATTTCGCATTGCCGTCGCGTCGGTCGCATTCAGACTCATTCTATAACGCCATCGCAATTGGGTCCAGGAGCATTAGCTAGCAATTTCTTGCGTTCCGGCAGCAATACTGCTACTGTAGGTGCCATCTACAGGGTAGGCACCGGCCCATCCAGCAATCCATTATCCAATAGCTGCTGACACTCTTTTTCAGCACTCGCGATACCTTCAGGATCCAATGCATGAATCCCTGCGGACTCCGCAGAGTCTGGCGAGGAGCGTAGTGGCTTTACTTCTTCAGCCAAGATTCCCAGAGATGCAAAGTCGCCTTTCCAGCACCTCCCAATGATCACATCTAGCGGTGCATCACTCAATTCAGGAAACTCCAAACGCTGAAAAAGATCAACAGTGTCAATATCAGGATCGTCTCGTTCAAATGGTTCATGTCCGCGTGTCAAACAGTATAGAATAGAGCCAATGGCAAATTGTTCCGTCCGCGCCCCATATGTCCCAAAAGTGCCACATTCATCCCCAGCTTCCACGCCAAGTACGCGGGCCCAGGGGGGAGCAGCTCCCCAAGAAGGTGTTCCAATATGCGCTACGCAGTCAAAGTCTGCCAGCTTCAGGTGGTCCCCACTGTCTAGCAGCAAGTTTGGCGGCCGAAGGTCTCCGTGAACGTATCCAAGCGTCTCAAGCCATGCGACGGCACTGCAAAGCTCTGACAGCCACCGTATAGTCAGGTATTCAGGCTCTGTTTCGGACACTTCCACTTTTCCGTCCTCTGCTAGTGTCTGGTGTGCTTGCAACCGCTGCTCCAAATTGCCACCGGCCATGAAGGCCAGAAAATTACCTCTAGGGACACGAAGAAAGCTTTTGATTATGTCTGGGCACGGTTTCTGGGACGCGAGTATATCGAAGAATGCGTTTTCGTTCTTGAACTGTTCGCTTTCTGGGTCACTGGCGTATTTCACGGCAATACGATCATTGATTTTATAGACCCATCCCACGGCCCCACCAGATAGCAGCTCGTAGAAGGTGAGCTGTGGTGGCACTTCGACGATTGCGGATTGCTATTGCAGAAATAGTTAGAAAGCAACATCTGCGATCAAGTTGACAGACTCTCCAACCTCTGCAATGTCCGCCGTAGGTGCACTGGCGTGTCTTCCTCTGGCAATACGACCCAAGAATCTTGATAAAAAATTGCACAATCTGCTTATTGAGTTTAATACTCTAATGATAATTGGCCACCTAAAATATTGATAGATGGGAACATATTGCAATTATGAACTCAGGGAGTCGGATGGATGGTTCAAGGAGGATTTACCCCCTGACCTGACCGGCATCTTATCGTCACAATTTAGCGTCCTTTAGTGTACTTTAGCGTGTTTTATGAAATCCTTAGTGCATCAATATCATTTGTCTATCAGCCTTACCGCCAACGGCAGGGGAATTCTGCCGTTGCCTCTGAACGCGGTTACCTACTCTGTACGCGTCTTGTTGTAGGAACCAATTCTTACGTTGATTTCATTTTCAGTTCCATAGCAAACCATGGATCCAAACAGTACCCAGAATCCGCCGCACTTGCTGCGCTAGGGTATTGAATATTTACGGTCGGTAAAGTTGACGCAGCACAGGATTTCGTGACTTCACTCTCGGAGTCGTAATGACTGACGAGTGCTGATGAGTGATGACTCATGAGAGATGAGTCGAAGGCGTGGAGTTGAAGTGAAGCTGTCATATCGGATAGCCCCACATAGACCTTAATTAGCCCCACTCTCTTACAACCACCCAACCAACGTCTAAATCTAAACCTCTTCAACCGTAGCTGTCAATCTCAGTCAACGGTAAGCATTAGGCAGCACTGCATACACCATCGTATAAGTACCATCTTGTTCTTGTCTACACTGTCTACTCACCAAGAAACAGTCACAGATAGGATCCATCAATTAGTGAAAGTCGAAGGTCAAAACAACCAAGCATACCCATCATTTGAATCGCCTGTGAAAACAACCAGCAATGGCGCACCAAACAAATACCGACACAACAACCCCAACCCCAACCCCAATTCCACAAACCACAACCAAAACCCGCATCCTAATCCTCTCAGACACCCACGCCCTCGAACCCCCCACCGCCCTCCTCCCCCACGAACCCGCCGACCTAGCAATCCACTGCGGCGACCTAACGCAGATATCGCAGCTCGACGAATACCGAGCCACGCGCCGCCTCCTGCGGGCCGTGAACGCGCCGCTCAAGCTGGTCATCGCTGGGAATCATGATTATAGTCTGCATCGCGAGTTTTTTGAGAGGAGGATGGAGAGACAGAGGTCGATTCTTAAGGGGCAGGGGGAGGTGTTGAGGAGGGCTTATGGGGAGTTTGGGGATGCCAAGGTGGTTTTGGAGAATGGGGATGGTTGGGATGATGGGGAAAAGCGAGAGGAAGAAGATCGTCATGAAGAAGACGATGATGATGATGATGATGATCTTAGTGATGATGATGATAGTGATGATGAAGACGACAAAGATGAAGATGAAGAGGATGACACCGCCAACGACAACGATACCAACGCTACTTACACCCACAACAATAACAACGCCCCCATCCACCTCCTATCCGAAGGAACCCACACCTTCACCCTCCAAAACGGCGCCCGGGTAACAATCTACGCCAGTCCCTGGACGCCCATGCTGGGTGGTTTCGCCTTCCAATACCCCCGCCGCGAAGGCCATAATTTCGACCTGCATACCGGCGTTGGTGCAAACGGTGTTGATATCGCCGTCACACACGGTCCTCCCCGCGGCGTGTTGGATAGGACGCTCGGTGGTGATAAGGCGGGGTGTGCGGATTTGTTTGCTGCCGTTGCGCGGGCGAGGCCGCGGTTGCACTGTTTTGGGCATATCCATGAGGCGTGGGGGGCGAAGGTGGTAAGGTGGCGTGAGCAGGAGGAGGAGCAAGGTGGTGTTGGTGTTGATGAGGAGAATTCGGTCGTTGTTCAGGATCTTGAGGGTTTGGCTGATCCGGCGGCTTGGAAGGAACGAAGACGGCAGCGTTGTTATGCTACCAGTCATTGTGCTGGGGACAGATATCCTCTGGAGCATAAGGCACAGACTCTTTTTGTCAATGCAGCTATGCTGGGCAGAGGAAATCGTCCTGTAAAACTGCCATGGTTGGTTGATTTGGAGCTCCCGACGGCTGAAGCCCTCTAGATGGTTTACGAGCTTTTCTTTTCTTTTATCTTGGTACGAGCCTTTTGACGACCTCGCTTCGCTCGGTCGCAGGCTCGACCGAGCTTCGCTCGGAGGGAGAGAAAGGGCAAGGATAGAGAAAAGGAAGCTTTAACTTGTAAGCCGCCGCTCTGCCGGGACATAGGCCAGTATCATCCGCTTAAGCGGGGAAGAGTAGAGAGCAGCAAATATCCATCAAATTTCCAATTTCCAATTATCCATGTTCAATAATCACATACAAAAAAGTCCATGTCCATGTCCATGTCCATCCATGTCCATATCCGCTCGCTCAACGTCGACTACGGCGGACGTGGAAGACTGGGAGTGAAAAACACGGAGGTCGGAGTTTACCAGAAAGGGGAAAAAACGCGGATGGTGGAAAAGAGCTTCAATATAATATAAGATTGATTATGCTTTTCCTGTCATTTGAAGTTTAGTAATAGCGATAGAGTGACTTGCAGAACCCTAACTGGTATCTCAATTAAAACTATTTCAGTGTGGTGCACCACAACTTCGTTCATCCAGACATTATGAACGTACAAAAAGTAATAATTACAAAAAGAACAAATTAGAAGCTCAGAATAAAAACTGGCACACAGAAGGGTTCTGTCTGAAAGCGTATGAGCAGGGTATCCTGAGCATCATATTTCATACAACTTTACCAGTACAAAGGAAAAATATAATATCATCACCATTCAGCCACCTCAGGACAAGAGACAAGACAGCATGGCAATCATAGCCTATGATGACCTCTCTCCGCTGCCAGCGCGTTTAGAATCACTAGCCAGCTTCCCCGGTGCTGTCGATTGTCTGCGGATACTCGAGGTCGAAACCTGACCAAGTTCACCGATCACACTGCGAAGCTACTGTTAGTCTCTTTCCCACAGCATACAAGGCAAAAGAACGTACCGTTTGTGTTCATCGTACCAGTCGTCGCTAGCTACCCGGATATGTTTAATTTGTTCTTGGATACTCGCCATCTAGAGAAGAAGCCATTTAATTTAGTCAGCATATTGCTTGGGAAAGGGAACGGAACAAGATGAAATAACGGGGATTTCCCACCGTTCCCTGGATTGATGGACCAAGGTCCTCACCTTCCGTTGCGTCGGCACCCTTCTTCTCCTCACTGGCACTCTCCGGGGTTGCCCACCGACTTCCTTCGAGACCAAAGCGCGACTTGGAGTTTTCTCTCTCTGCTTTCAACGCACCGAGCTCCATCTCCAGTTCACGGACGCGCCGTCGGCTCGTCGACACCGAAGTCTCAACCTCGCCGAGTTGGTTGAGCAACGACATGTTCTTGTCGATTTGGTTGTTCAAATCCTTCTCGCCGTTGGAAAGCTTGTCTTCCATAGCCTTCTTCTGTGCGTTGGCTTCTTCGAACTCGGTAGTGAGCTCATCATGGTGCGCCCTGAGCTTCGACAGCTCTTCCTTGGATTCGGAAAGTCTACCCAGCACGGTCTCAAGTTCCGACTTAGTTTCTTCCGAGGTAGCCAAAGACTTCTGAAGATCTTCCACCTGACCGCTTGCTTCCTGGTACTTCTTTTCCAGCTCAGCCTTTTCGGTTAGAATGCTCGAGAGCTCTGAGCTGTGTTTGCCAGCCAGTTCTTCGCTAGCAGTGGCAGCCTTCTTCTCAGCCTCCTCACGGGTCTTTTCATTCTCCGCCAACTTCTGTTCTAATTCCCCAACCTTCTCCTTCAATTGCTCCAGAGCAGAGTTATCCTCCATCGCCGCCTTGGCCTTTGTCAACTGGTCTTGGAGGTCCGCGACAGTCTCATCATGGGACTTCTGAAGTTCTCCGATCTTGCCTTGGTTCGTAGTCTCCAGTTCAGACCTGAGGTTTGAAAGTTTCTCCTCCTGCGCAGTGAGAAGCATCTCAATAGCCTTGTTGTGCTCCGCATTTGCCTGACCAGCATTAGAGCTCTGAGAGGCTTCATGCTCCGCCTTCAACTTTGCTTCCGACTCTTCAAATTTCTTCTGCAGATCCGCGATTTCAGAATCATGAGATTGGCTTTGAGAAGTGATCTCATTTGCATGGCGCTCGAGGGACGATGTCAGCTCGGACTGAAGCGATTCCAATTGCTTCGCGTGGCTTGACTCCAACTCGGTCTTGGCAGCAAGCAAGTCGTTATGCTTCTGCTGTAGTTCGTTAAACTCGCCGCTTTGGTTGTCGGACGCCGCAGTCTTTGCCTTTTCAAGCTCCGCGGAATGCTCAGTCTTCAGGGTCTCGAGAGCTTGCGCGTGCTCAGTCTTGGCTTTTTCGAGCTCCGCACACAACGCCTCAAGTTCTGGTGCGCGCTCGGATTCCACCTTTTTAAGCTCTGCAGCATGTTCACCCTTGACCTCTTCGAGTACCTTTGCATGATCAGCCTTTAGTGCGTCGAGAGCTTGACCGTGACTCTCCCCGGTGGCAGCCGTCTCCTGCTCTTTCTCTTCGAGTTTCTTCGTAGCGCAATCAGCCTTCTCCTCCAATGCCCTTATCTTATTTTCGTATTCAGTAGCTTTAGACTTGATCTGTTCTTCGAAGGCGTCCAGGTTTTGTTTGAGAGCCGCCGCCTCCTCCTGTTTGCTTTGGATATCGGTTTGGAGGGTCTTGATTTCGCCTTGGCCGTTCAGCAACTGTGATTCCAAAGACCCAACCTTCTCCTTTAATTGATCGATTTCTTGCGTGGCAGCTTCGTCGGTGGCGTTGTTGCTGTTTTCAAGAGCCTTTTGGGTCTCCTCGGAGGCTTTCTCAGCTGCATCTAACTTCTCTTTGAGGGACTGCAGTTCCGTCTCGTGTGCTGAATTGAGAGCGCTCGCATTCTCGTCGATCCCCTTCTTCGCAGCACTCTCTGATGCTTCCAGAGCTGCCCGGAGTTCTTCAAGCTCCTTAGAGTGAGCGGTACTAGCGGATTCGGCAGCTTCCTTGGCGGCAGAAAGCTCCTTCGCGTGAGAATCGCCAAGGGATGAGAAGGACGCTTCGTGCTCGGCCTTCAGTTGCGCGACATTGCTTTCGTGGGTTGATTGAAGTTCCTTTGACTTCTCATCCAACTCATTAGCACTTGACTCGCGCAATTGATTGCTTTCATCTTGCAATTTCTCAATCTTCTGCTTTAGCTCTGCAATCTCCTTTTCCTTTTCGGAGGCGTCGCCGCTTTCCTTAGCCTCAGTTTCCGCTTGGCCGAGTTTAGTTTCCAGCGACGATACCTTCTCTTCAAGCTCAGAGATAGTCTTCTTGCTAGATTCTTCGGCCTCGCTAGCTTCTTGCAACTTGGAATTGTTCAGTTTTTCCATTTCGACGTTGAGCTCTGCAATAACCTGGTCGCGTCCCTGGAGTTCACGCTGCAGGCTGTCCAGAGCTGCGGCGTTCTGCTCTTCCAAGGCCTTGGACGCTTCATCCGAGCCAGACTTGTTCTCCAGCTCCTTCTTGAGAGTTGCAATCTCTTCGGCGCTCGCGGCAGCCGCAGCCTTTTGGCCCTCGAGTTCCTTCCCGAGATTCTCAAGCTCGGCCTTGTGAGCAGAATCCTTTTCGTCTCCTTGCTCAGTTGTCGCTGCTTTCGCATTCTCAAGTTCCTTTGACAGTATCTCTTCTAGCTCCTTTCGCTTGGTGTCTGCCTCTTCCAACTGAGCCCGCAGAGACTGGGCTTCCTCGGCATGCTCCGACGATAACTTCTCAATCTTCGCATCATACTCTGCGCGAGTGGCGTCCGAGGCAGAATTGGGATCTGGTTTAGACTCCTCCCCTGCAGGGGCAGGAACGTTTGCCAGCTTCTCATTCGCGGCCTCCAGCTCTGACTTTAAATTGTTAATGGTAGCCTCATTTTCTGACAGCTGCTTCTGTAGCGATTGCAGCTTCTCAGGTTCGTCGTGTTTAGCGGCCGAAGACGGACGCTGAACGGTGCTGATTCTCTTCTTCGCATCCGTAGACGCCGAGGTCGCGGTCCCATGCTTCGCGGAGGCGGTTGTAGTTGTCGCCGGCTTCGTTGTGGTGGTACGTGGCGCTGTAGAAGACGTGCCTGTTCGCGTAGTATGGGTGGTGCTCGCAGGTTTGGCAGCAACGTGTTTGGTTGACGATGAGGTACCGGAGAGGTAGTTTGGAGGTTTCTTCTCATTTGAAGAAGAGGAACCAATGGTCGATCTTCGGTCGGTATCCGATGAAGCAGGCTTCACCGGAGTCCTGCTGGACGTGGTGGACGTGCCACTAGCCAGGGACATCCGCTTTGCCGTAGCCGAAATCCCCTTGTTCTCATCACCAGAACTAGCGACGGACTTTGACTTGTCGTCGGTGGAACTGGCCGAAGGGCGAGAGCGGTGAGAGGCGGTTGTTGATATGCTTGGAGTCTTCCGAGTAGTAGAAGAAGTGGTGGGAGGCCTGGTAGGGGGCCTGCTCAAGGTGCTACCGCTGGTCGAGCTACGACTTGAGTGAGGCTCGTGTCCCCTGGGCCTTGTCGTCGTCGACGATGTAGAGGCGGTAGTCCTTTTTACCGTCGTAGTCGGACGCTTGGCAGGGCTAGACGGCTGGCTTTTCTTGCCAGAAGTGTCGGACGGGCTCTCTTTTTCCTTTGAGGCTTCCGGACTCGATTTCACCTCTTCACCGCCCGAAGGCGCAGTAGAGTCCACGGGAGTAGCCGGTGGAGGGGCTTCACCCTCAGCCTGCGGTGCAGGAGCGGGGGCTTCAGCCTCAGCCTGCGGAGCGGGAGCGGAAGCGGAAGCGTCAACCTCAGGCTGTGGTGCAGGGGCGGATACAGGTCCCTCTGTAGCCATATTGAGCGTGAATTACGGTATTAAAGTCAAGGGGGAGATCGCGCGACGGCGGAAACGCAGGCAGAGGATAATCCGCGAGTATGTATGTACCTACGTGAATACCAAGTCAGCAAAACGCTCCAAATAATAGTAACGATTGTCCGAATCGTGCGTGACGCGAATCAGAAGCCATAGCATGGCGGCCAATTGGCATCTTCAGTAAGTAGCGGGAAGGGGGGAAACGGGAGGTAAGCAGCAGCAGCAGAAGAAGCCATTGGGATACGCCGACTGAGCCAGCAAGACCCTAGACTAGACAAGCCATCCCGAAGCAGCTGCAGAGCCGTAGTATTGCCCGGGAGCTCCTGCGTTGTCCTCCCTCTCTTCCCATGCTGGAATAACTCTGTCCTCTCCGAGACACAAGCACTCGGCAGTAAACAATGAAGACTTACACGAATTGACAAATTCCGGTTGCCGACACTGTATCAAAATCCCCGAAAGACGAAATCTTAATGCTATTTGAAGATTGACAAGGGAGAAAAGGACGCGGAAGGGAGGAAGCACGGAGAGGGGGAGCTTCCAAAACACGGAGAGAACCGTCCAGTGGGTGGAACTAGGACAGAGGAACACTCCGTAGAGAGAGAGAGAGATGCAATTGGGATGCAAAATATACAGGCGATATAAAAAAGGGTTGGAGAGAGAGAGAGAGAGAGAGAGGAAGAAGGGAGGAGGAGGAGAGGAGGAGGAGAGGAGAGGAAAGGGAAAAGGAGCTCTCACTTTCTCGGTAGAAACACCCTGGCCTGTGCTTCTATCCGCTCATAGAGTACCGAGTATCAACATACATAGGAGGACTTCCAGGCTAACGTATTCAATGTATTTTGTCTATATATTCGGCGATGGGATGTACATCTACATGTTCGTCTACTTGTAGCACAATGCATGTGTAGCTTTTAAGTTGCACCGAATCCATGGTCGCACACTCCGCAACGGCGCCAGGAACCAGGAACCAGGATGAACCGTGGAAAACGGACTCAGGAACACTAATCAGAGTAAAGCTGCGGCAGCGGCTCGTAGAGGATATGTACTACACCTCCAGAAGCCACTGCCACTTCTGCCGCCCATGTCTTGTCTGCAGTTGTTCCTGGATGCCCGGGATTTGACCATCACGGACCTGTCGCGCTTTGGCTTGGAGCTCCCTGAGACCGTGTCTATGTAGCCGATTGCCAAAGCGCTGTATAATCTTAACATAGCGGTTGGGTCCTGTGAGGTTGACTGTGTAAGCTGCGTCGATCCAATTCGGCCGAAGTCAACATACCTTGGAACATCTTCAACCCGTCAATCAGCGCGTAGCCTTCGTCGGCCGTCCATCTCTCCTTCGGTCTCGTCCCCGGGGGGAGGGAGTCGTCGGATTCATCGTCGTCTTGCTCGTGCGCGTTAGTGTCCTGTTCGACGGACGCTGGGCGTCTCCATTGGCCTTGTGGTTTTGGCGGTCGCCTGAATTCGCCTAATTCCAACGCTTCGATTATAGACCGCAGCGCCGGTCGCATGCGCTTACTGTGCGCTGCTGTTCTGACATACCCTTCAACCGTCAGGTTAAATATTCGTTCGCAGAATGCCTGGACCAGTTTCAGCACCCGGTGGAGCTGCTCGTGGCCTCCCAGGGCGAGCTTGTGGTCGGCATAATAGGCCTTGAAACAGGCCAAGACCATCTTCACCATCTCCGGTAGAACATGCCCTTCAAATTCATTCAGAATGCATATAGCCCGAGTCTTCTTCTTAGGAGACGTACGCTCCCCAACAGATAGATACCAGACTTTGAGGAAGATTTCAAATCCTTCCCGCGAAATGGCATCCTGTAGGTGCTGGCACTCGCAAAATACTGCACGAGACGCGCCGCGAGCACTAACGCCCGCGTTTGGCAGGCTCCGATAGAGCTCGGCTAGTCCGGATACCAACGCAAGCACGTCTTCATAATGCTTCCTTGAATCTCTGTGAACAATCTTCTTCAGCCCCCTCGCTCTCCTGACCAGAGTGTCCCAGCTACCTTCTTGCCGACCCAGTTGTCTTGCTTCTTTGAACCACTCTTCTGAATCAGGTCCCTCTTCCGCCTCGTCCTCTGCTTCTTCCAGAGCACGATTGTCATTTGAGCTGGGCCACGGGTTGATCACCGGTCCCCCACGATTCACGACGTGGATATTACTCCTCTTATTGCGCCGCCTGTTTGTAGTGGCGGCTTGCTCTCTTCCACTTGCTGCATTTGACGCGTCTGGTGCGCCCGGTGCGTCACTAGGGTCTGGACTGCCGCGAGGCGCAGGTGTTGAATCCTCAACAAACAAACCCTCCGAATCTTCTCTGTCAGGGTCATGGGAATGCGTCTCGGCTTCTCTAATAGGCCTTTTACCTTCCCGGATGGACCGTGACCGTTCAATACCAGAGTCTTTTGATGCTCTTCGGTCTGCAATCCCGTTGGACCATCTGACAGTCTTGGAGGGACTTGTTCCAGCGTTGTTTGCCCTCTTGGGCTGCTCGTTCGTTTTCGCACTACGCTGTGTTTCATCTCCTGAATCGCTCTCAGATACAGGACTTGATGTCTCATATATTGATGAACTGTCGAATATTCCTCTGTCTTGAGCAGGGGACCGTTTATTGCCTTTCTCCAGTCCTTTATTTCGATTAATAGAATGCGACTGTCCATTCCCGGTATTTTCGGACGATGCTCGTTCACGAATGGAGGTTCCCCCTCCATTCCGGACTTTGTGGTCGTGGTGTAGTTTCGTATTTGCAGTGCTCCTTGTAGACGGAATCATCACAGAGATACCGGATTGCCGGCCAGATCCATCGCGACGTCGTCTGCTAGACGATGGGACATCAGCATCCCCAGGGTACTCTGTATAAAGGCTATGACTTTCCGACAATCGCGCAGCATCGTTTCTGTTGGCCCGCAAAGTAGAACTTTTCGTTGTAGAAGACGTTTTGTTGGAAGCATTCAATCTGCCTCGCACCTCAGTCCTAGGTCTATCAGTCACGCCGTTGTCTACTTTCTTTGGCCCTGGTTCTTGTTCCGGCTCTGGCTGCGGTTCCATTTGCGGCACTGATTCCTGTCGCGGCCCAGGCTCTGACACAGGAACTGGCTCCGATCCATGCTGCGTCCGTGGTTCCCGTTGCGGTCCAGGCTCTGATACCGGCAAAGGAACCGACTCCCACCGTTGCTGCGACTCTTGCCGCGGCTGTGACTCCAACTCTGCATTCTCAACATCCGTCTCAGGATCCGAAGAAACGCCATAACCGAAAAACAGCGCCGTAGGCGACACCATCCCGGATACTTCGCCTGAGACCGAAGCAGACGCAGGGGGAGGGTGCCGGCCCTCATCATCAGCATTACCATTATCCACCCTGTGCTCGTAATCCGTCCCTTTTTGCCTGGAATTGCGCGTAGAACGACCAGACTGCCCGGACGGGGGCCCAGAGCGGTCCTGTTGGGTTTGGATACGTGAAGACCGTCTTGGTGTGTCGGTTATATCCGGGTCGTTGTCATTGTCATCTTTGGCCTTGTCAAGTGCCAATACCTGCGTAGATCGGAGGGTTCGTCTTCTCGGTGTATCCGTATCGCTCTGGATACGTGACGATCGTCTTGGGGTAGTGGGTTCATCGCTGTCATTGTCATTGTCTTCCTCAGTCCGGTTATCTGTCACGTCCTTGTCGAGATCGCGCGCAGTTTGAGCGTCTGCCTCTGTATCTGGTAGGCTCTGCTGGTCTTGTGAAGGTGACGAGCGAATTGCTGTATCGCCCCGGTCATCGTCGCCGGTGCTTCCCTCCCCCTCAGACCGATTGTCGTCTTGCGGAGTGTACTCGTCACGAACAGATCGCGCGTCTAAAGCATCGGCGTCCGAGGCTTGCTGGAGATGGAGTTGCAACAGTCCCCCTGGAGAAAGAGACCCGTCATCGCTGTCTGCATTTCTATCCTGCTCAGACCGGTTATCGTTGTCTCCTTGCGGATTGCGCGCATCCTGAACAGATCGCGCGGTTGAAGCGTTCAAATCTTGTTGGAGATGGAAATGCAAGACTTCGGTATTCTCGGATTCTGATTCTGATTCTGATTCTGATTCGAGCTCTGGTTCGGGTTCGTCTTCGTTTTCATCAAAGGATGCTGACGAGTCGTAAGTGTCGCGGGAATCAGGTGTTGTTTTGCGCCGCTTGTTTGGGGGTTGTCGCGTAGGGGTTGCGGTTGTGGTGGTGGCGGTGGTAGTGCTATTGTTGTTGTTGACGCTGTTGAGGAAGTCGACGGCTTCTGTAGTGGAATCTCGCTTTCTTCGACGCCCGGAGAGAAGATCTGTCATTTTCGTCGTCGTGGTTGAGTGCGCATTAAGAAATGCGCTGGTTAACTTGACTGGATGGTGGTTGATTCCGAGACCAGTTGGCAGCTGGAGATGGTTGTTTATCTGACGCTGCCAACTGGCGACCACTCAACCACCACACCCGTACCTACACACCTCCTACACACCTCCTAACATCCTAACATCAACCGCAACCAACAACACTCCGAACAACCTTCACCAAATATAACAAAACCATGGAGGCAATCCCTCAGCGAATCCTCCCAACCCTCGACTCCTCCACGGGGCACACCTTCACAGAACCCGTCAAGAGAATCCACACCCACGAAGACGTGCCAACCTTCCTAACCACCAAAGCCTACACAGACATCATGACATTCCTCCTCCAACTAAACAGATCAATGTTCCCCTCCCAGCAAGCAGACGGGTCGGTCCAGTCCTGGCCTCTAAACTCGGATGCCATCCAATACTCCGCGCCCGTCCGACAGCTGCAGCAGCTACTGTCGAGCCTGGAGATGATCATCCAAGAGGCACCACCGGACACAGGACCTCGACGGTTCGGCAATGTCAGTTTCCGGAAGTGGTTTCAGATCGTGGAGAGTCGGGCGTCGGGGCTTTTGGAGGAGTATCTGTCGACTCCGGGTTGGTCGTCGGATTCTTCTTCTACTACTTCTGCCGGTGGTGGTGGTGGTGGTGGTGGTGGTGGTGATGGAGGATATACGTATACGGCTAAACAGGAGCTGCTTGCTTATTTCCTGGGGAGCTGGGGAAGTGCGCAGAGATTGGATTATGGGACTGGGCATGAATTGAGCTTTTTGGCATTCCTGGCTGGTGTTTGGAAACTGAATGGGTTCGCCAAGGTCGAACCCAGTGTCGAGGAGAGAGCTATCGTCCTGGGGATTGTGCAGCCGTGTGTATCCAGCTCCTTACAATTGAAAGATTCTTGTTCTTCCGTTCTTGCTTTTCTCTCCTTCCAAACTGACCATGACCTATAGCTACCTTGAACTCGTACGAACCCTAATCAAAACATACACTCTGGAACCCGCCGGCTCCCACGGTGTCTGGGGCCTAGACGACCACTCCTTCCTCCCCTACATCTTCGGCGCAGCCCAACTCTCCCCCGCCATCTCCCAACAGCCAACCTCCCGCATCCCCGAAGAAGGCTCAGATCCCAAAGCCCCAAGCCCCAGCTCCGTAACCAAACCCAACATAGTCGACCGAGAGAAGAAGACAAACCTCTACTTCTCCGCAATCGGCTTCATCTACGACGTCAAACGCGGCCCGTTCTGGGAACACAGCCCCATGCTGTATGACATCTCTGGTATCAGGGCCGGTTGGGCGAAGATCAACAAGGGCATGATCAAGATGTATAACGCTGAGGTGCTTTCGAAATTCCCCGTCGTGCAGCATTTCCCGTTTGGGTCGTTGTTTAGCTGGGAGCGGGATCCGTTGGCTGTTTTGCCGCAGACTTCTTCTGTGCATGCGTCGTCGGGGCCGACTGGAGTTGCTGGTGGTGGTGGTGCTGCTGCTGGTGGTACTAGGGCTCCTTGGGCGACTGCGGCAGCGTCGCCGTCTGTTTTGCCGACAGTTACCACGAGGGCTCCGTGGGTGAAGAGTCAGTCCTCTACTCCGACTCCGTCTAGTAATTCCGATATGAATGTTCACACGAAGGCCCCTTGGGCAAAGCCATGATGCTTCTAATTAAAGGAGGTTCTTGTTGAAATCATTTGCGCATACCCCGTTTATTTCCCTGCTTGTCTACATCCTGTACGTGGTGGAATCAGGATTCACTCAATGCTTATTTGCGTCTTTCGATAATGTGTTTATGACAGGAATAATGACGGACTCGCTGTCCCTATACATTGATGTCAACGAGATTATGTACACAAACCAATGCATCCACAAGCACAATCATAAGTCGTAAGAATTATCAGTAGTATCGTAATATCCAAACTCCAAGCCAAGCCTATACAACCAGCCAACCAAATCCTATATACATCACCCACACTGACACTCTCTATGGTGCATATCTAGAAAGAGTCTCCCCCGAAACCACGGGCCCATTCACCTGCAACGGTCTACCGTGCCGTCTATACGCGACTCGTTTATGACACTTCGAACAACAATAATTGGTATCCTGTGCCATACCCATCAGGGACGGAACGCAGGTAAGACAGATGCAGACGAGGCAGCACAATAGGGCAAGCACACTAATATGTAGTAAAGTAATGGTTAGTCAGAGTCCGAGAGAATGCCATTACCACTGAGAAAACAATTAAGAAGCCCGAAGAAAGGACGGTCTGTACTATACGACGAATCCACTAACAATCACATAAAACGGTTCAACATACTTCGTGGTAGGCGAGTCCTCCTTCCTGACAATCGTCATAGCCAACCGTCCACAGAACGGACATTCGATCTGCTGTGACGTCTCGCCTAGCTGGTTCAGTGGCGTTACCGGGACGTTCTGCGTGATCAGGAGGACGTTGGATGAGGTCGGGATTTGCAGTTGCGGTTGCGGCACGGGGACGACTTTTGTGCGGGTTTGCTGCGTTTGCTGGTATGACGGTGGTAGTTGTTGGGGTGTTATATCGCTATCCCGAGGTCTGGTTAGGATGTTAGTATTCGCTGTCGTTCTCCGAGGTGTTGCTGATAGGGTTCAATGGCACTGACTCTGGTTGTGATATTGGCGGAGCGTCTATCGGGGGAGGGTTAGAGTTGAGCGCTGATTCAATCGCTTGCGCAAGGGTTGGTTCTGGTGGTATGCTGTTGCCGACGCCGATGATGCCGGGCATTATCGTTCAATGCCGTAACACCAGTCGTTTCTATGCCTTCAGTACTTTTCCTTTTTTTCAGAACCAATTGGACCAGGAACGGGAGACACGGAATTGGTTATGGGTTGAATTGAAACACATTCGAGGACATCTCGGTAGATCCTGGAAGTAACATACATACATGTACTTATGACTTCAGTCTTCAAGCGCAATGCCCTAAACGGAGTATAGATATGATATGTTCCAAGATTGGCATTGGACGCTGCTTTTTTTTTTCTCCGTAACCAATATGGTATGATATGATAATAGCCGTTTTTTTTTTTTTTTTTTTTTCCAATCTTTCTTGCACATGAACAGAACAACAGCCTTATGCGATATGACTTTACATGTTGTCATGCCATGGATTCATGGAGCAGCTGGCTTGCTAATCATTTGCCGATGATCGACGTTGAACTTCCGAAAGTCCACTCCTGCAACGGTTGTCTCAGTACGTAGCCCTAGCCCTAGACCTAGCCCTAAGCGTTTGACTGGAAGGCAGTTCGGATTTACTATCCCCCGTTCGGATAATCTTACCTTTCAGTGTTTGCTGGGAATGTTTTCGCAACAACTCTTGGAGAGCATCAGCGCTCCTTAAGCAATCGACATGAAAATGCAATAAGAACTTACTTGTCGCATTTCGACGATATGTTTTGGTGAGCATATACCGGTAGGTACACTCCGTCCTCACCTATCAGTTCTTCGAATCACAGAACCGAATATGTATGCGAATATGGCGGATTGGGACCGTACATCAGTTTTCGAGGATGTGCCGTTACAGTTACCAGAAATACTCTCAAGTGTGGCACTGGCGATAAAGCTCCATGATCTCGCGACGAGAGGGGAGAGATGGGAATCCCCCGTTCTTTATTTTTCCGCTAACTCACCTGACGAAGTTTCCGAGCTAAACTTGAGAAGGAGACTGTTACGCAGCTGCAGCTGTATCGTATTCACTAAATATCAATTTTGAGACGGACATCCTCATCGGCCACCAGCAATACATACTCTAAGCCCATTGATCATATCCAAACCGGTCCATACGTTGTACAAAAAGCCTAAAAAGAAATAGCAATAACAAAGTACCTCCCTATAAGAACAAGAACAAGTTGACCACCCACCCCTACAGCGCATATCTAGAAGGAACCGTCGTCCGAACCGTGGGCCGCACTGGCCCATCATGCGGCTTAAACGCAACCTGCCGATGGCACTTCGAACACTTATAGATGGTATTGTGCGCGCAATTCATCAGGTACGGAAGACAGGCGAAACAGATGCAGACGAGGCAGCATAGCAAGGCCATTATACTGGTAAGTGATAAGTGATAATAGTCAGTCAGTTTCGAACATCCGAGAACAAGATAGGAGTGTAAAGGAAAAATGCCGGTGCTTCGTACTGTGTCTTATCGTCACTGCACGATAAACGAGAAGCGATATGAGCGACAGAGTCCGAGCAATTATAGTCAAATAATAAACGATTATGACATAACTTACCCAGTGGTAGAAGAAGCCTCCTGCTCGACAATCGTCGTAGATACCTGTTTACAAAACGGGCAGTCGATTCGCTGCGACACACAGCCGAGCTGGGTCAGCGGCGTTACTCGGGCATTTGAGGGCTGTTGTCGTGTTTGCTGTCGTCGCGCTGCGCCGGGTCTCTGGGCTTGTTGGGCTTGCCGGTCTCCTTGGCTTTGTTCGTAGGAGGGCGGTGGTCCTGTTTTTCCTTGGTATCTGGTTTGTTGTCAGTATATGATACAACGCACGTGGTTCAGGGTTCTTCTATCATCCAGACTTGGTCTGAATTGAAATTGAAGATTTGCTCTCTGGGGTTGGTTGATTGGTACTAACTCTACTATTTGTGGTTGGAGAGCGTCCGCTGCGGCAGAGTTAGGGTTGGGGTCGGCGGTGGGCGCTGGTTCAGTCGGTCCTGGGACGGCTAAATCAGATTGGGTGGTTGCTGCGGGAGAGTTAGGGTTGAAAGTGGGAGTAGGAGTGCGTGCTGGTTCGATCGGGTGTAAAACAACTGGCTCTAGATGGGCTATTGTTGGAGTGCCGCGATCCGTTGCGGGAGTGTTAGGGTTGGCATCGGCATTACATGTAGGTGTTGGTTCAGTCGGCTGGTTGCTAGGAGCTGATTCTGGTGAGTTTTTGGAGTCGGTCATTATGGTTATTATTGTTAAGTTGAGTCGTTTATAGGTATCGTCGTATATCGTTCTCAAAACCGAAACCACATGTAGTTGACGGAAATCAGGGCTGCAAGATGGAAGAGTCCGTACTTTTTACTGCCCAGTGTATTTTCCAAAATTAGCATCGGGCACTGGCAGTGGCAGGGATTGTTTCAACGTTCAACCTCGCACAGGCCGACGGCACTAAAGTCTTACGGGCTATCATCAGGCTGGCTTGTTGATCATCTGCGCGTTTCCTGAAGCGGTGGTCTCCGTAGTGTGCTTATTTTATCATCGTCGTCCTCCCTCCCTCCGAACGATTACTCGTGCTTGGGCGCACATGAAAGGAACTTCCCGCCTTAGATGCGCCCAGGAACGAGTGTACCATGCAGTAGTAACTATGGCCTCAACCCAATGTCCAGAACCCTCCTTATCCCAAATGCACCATAGCTGACGACCGGTCAAAGCAAGTTCGTCGACGATTCATTGTCTTTCTGCTTTGTACGCCCTCGTCGACATCCCTTTTGGCGAATTCAGTAGCATCAGATATATAAGATTCAAACCGGTCCAGCGCCCAAGCTTTCGAAGAACAGCCATTTGTCCATTAAATCACAATTTTGTCGGAAGGACTCTCAGGAGAAGATTCCTTCCTCGGACGACCACATCGCAGGAGGGCTTTTGAGCTGGAAACCGTTTGCGCTTCTGGTGGTTACGACTCGTTGTTGGAAGTGTTTGCCGATGCAGAAAGAGTATGCCGGGTTGCCCAAGTTCTTCCGTCAAAAGTATTGGCACTTTTTGTTCTCTGCTTATGGCAGTTTTAGTAACAACGTGTTGGCACGGAGCAAGGGAATTCATGCTCTCCGATGGCACATTTCTGCCAGGATAAATTGCAACCTCTTTGCTTCGCGTCTGTAAGCGGTATAAGGAAGTTTCAGAGCATTCAAGTGCCATAGTCGTGAACCAGGCATGGAGAAACAATAGCTGTTCTTTGCTTCCTTAGATGCCATTCCTCTGACAGAGCAAGACAGCTAAGGGTTATCCCAGGCGTAATTAGAAATTCGAAATGGTAGATAGAGATTCAACCATAACGGTATCAATCTGAATCAGACGCATAATTCACCAGTGCTACTGGCATAGGAGCACTGCTTCCTTTGTGAGGCTCCGCAGACTTCCGGCTATCCTCGTGCATAGGATCTCGCTCACTTTTTTCATCGGCTTTATGATCGTGACCATTATCCTTCATGCCCGAAACTGGCTTATTATGTGGTACATCGCCATTCTGTTTCCGTCTTCGGATACCCGGCTGCCACAGCACCGACTCGTCGGTACTAGACAAGAATGGATCTACAATGGCACGCGTATTTCCCATGAATTCGTCTCTGAGAGACGCCTTGCGCGCTGCAATGAGATCCGCGGTCCTGGGTCGTCTACCGTGTCTTTCGTGATGCTTCGAGCCAGTCGGCGCGTTTTTCGTTAGCGAAGAAGACGACGACGAAGACGGTTTGGATTCAATCATCGGTCGTAATCTGATATTCCTCGTAGCATCAACACTAGAGGCGCCGCGATTATTGAAATCGACTGCACTCGCCCTCAATCGGTCCTCCTCCGTTTCATCAACCAAATCAATCCCCAAGCTCATCTTATCTTTTATTGCCTCGCGGTTTGCTTCAGCACGTTCAAGCGCCCTGCGTTCCACCCGAAATGTCTTCCGTATCCTCTTTGAATTCTCGTACGGATCCTCCCAGTCCCGATCTTGTCGCTTCTTAAGCTCCAGGATCCGGCTAGTTGCCGTTTCAGCCTGTCTCTTATCCTCGACCTTCCCCTCAAGTCTGGCAAGGGGGTCATCCACCTGCCCCTCTTTCTCTTCACCAGGTAGCCGGATTCGGATCTCCCCCGGTTCCTCTTTCCCTGCCAATAACCGGTCCTCGCCTGTGTCCCTTTTCTTCCCACCCTCGGTAACGACGTAAGCCGTGTTCTGAGGATCAGTCCGAATCTCAATCCACCCGCCACATTGTGTATGCTTCATGCGAAAACTGTATATCGGCGTCGAGTAGTAGTTTCCTACTTTCCTCTTTTCGGCGTTAAATCGAACTCCCTGGCCGATGAGCGTTTCGCGCGGCTTGCAGTTCGTGCACCAGATAGCATAAGGCATTTCGAAGCGGACGACTAGGGAGCCGTTGCGCGCTCGCGAGCCTAGCGGGTGTTTGCCTGCGAGTTTGTTGCCGGTCGTCAGGCCTTCTTGGTCTGGTGGGACGTAGCTAGATAGACGGTATTGTTAGGATGAGGTGTCATCGTCAAAGGGTTTGCCGTTTCGAAGGGTACAAAAGGGTGTCTCGATACGAACCGTCCCATATCTAAATGATTTCGCATGTTAGCCCATTGGAACAGGGAGTCAGGGACGCATGAAGGCATGTACTCACTGAAGCCCTGCATACTGGATTTGTAGAGTCAGATATCCACCGTGAACAGTGTACTTAATACCCCAAGTAGCACATTCAAAAATAAAAGTGAAAATAAATAAATACTGCAGTAACGACTGAGATGAAATGAACTTGCAAGTCGCGAAGGCAACTTCAGGCTTCGATGAAGCCCGACTGAGTCAGCAACGATCTTATCTTATCTTATCGCTCATCTAGAATTAGTCATCGTAAAATTCGTCAAACAGTCTATATGCTATTCCAAATGTGCATGTCTTCAAAAAGCCCATCGTATCCAAATAAAGAGACCAGATAGAAACGTAAAGCGTCGTCCAAATCAACTGAAGTATTGAGGATAGAGCCAAGACAGTCTCTCCCGAGCCTCAGGACTCCAATGCGTCTGCGGAGTGCTAACACCAAACTTGATGGATCCTTCAAGATGTTTGGCTTGCACTAGGTCAGCATGCACGTCGTTCGCAAGGGCATCAAGGACGGCCGTAACAAAGCGCCTAGCATTAACGGCATTGGCCTTCATATGACCCATGACCATCTCAACGCTGACATCGGCGGTCGAACCGTGCCAGCAGTCGTAGTCCGTGGACATGCAGATCATCTGATAGGCAATTTCAGCCTCACGGGCCAGCTTCGACTCTGGTAGACAGGACATGTTGATGACGCTACCGCCCCAGGAACGGTAGAGGTTACTTTCAGCGCGGGTGGAGAATTGGGGACCCTCTAACACAGGAGAAGATGGACATGTCAGCACGAGGAGGGCGTAAGCAAGCCAACTAAGAGAAGAAGAGAAAAAATCATACCCATGCACACCAGTGTACCGCGATCATGCAGCGTAACGCCATCACCCTCCAAACTGTGCCCACAGGCCCTCACGACCGAGGCAACACCTTCATCAAACGGATCCCCAAAGGGAACGTGAGCGACAGCACCGCCCTCAAAGAAAGTCCACGGCCTGACACCCTTTGTACGATCGATAACCTGGTCCGGAATGACAAAGTCACGAGGCTTGATTTCCTCCTGCAAACTACCGACAGCGGAGAAGGCGATGATAGTGCGCACGCCAATCGAACGTAAAGCGGCAATATTAGCGCGCGATGGGACCTCATGCGGCGCAAGCTGATGGTGGGAGCCATGCCGGCTGAGGAACGCGACGGCGACGATCTTCTTTGACACCGTGCATTTGTGGTGGAGGACGGTTATGGGCGAGGAGGGCTTTCCCCAGGGCGTGGAGACGTTAAGAGATGCGGCTTGAGTGAAGCCGGGGAGTTCGCGGAGGCCGGTACCACCGATCACAGCGATGCGGATGGGGTCTGGATAAGGCAGTCAGTCTTTATATTCATCGTAAATTAGTCCGTATAGCAGGTAGCGGCGGGGTAAAAGTTGACAGAACTCACCATTATAGGTGTCGGGAAGAGCGGCCATTCTGGTTGCCAGCTGCTTTGCAGACTCAATTCGTCTAATAAGAGGTCTGGTCGTGAGGGTTGAGAGCTGGCGCAGAGAGGATAGTAGAGTGGCCGTGAGCATTTCCAGGTCTCGGTGGTGTTGGACTTTTTTCTCATATATTACCCGATTGGGCAACTGAGGTCCCCACGTGAGGATAAGAGGAATCGTTCTCGGACCTCACCTTGTCGTCCTCATACTCACTACTGTACGTTCTACTACCACCAAAACTGATGATCTCTACTGAAAGAAGAAGCAGATGCGAGAAACTCCATTCAAGATAAAATGACCAAACTAAGTACACTAGTACAGATACTCTTATGCTGGAAGCCACTCATAGTGATGAGGTCCCTTCTTAACCGGGCCCGGATCCTCCCCAGGAATGCCTGGCTTGTTGTACGCGTGGGCACCAAAGTAGTCCATCTGCGCCTCCATGAACTTGGTTGGAATCATCATACCTCCATCGTACTTCAGATACTCCAGGGTGGCAGACAAGGCCGGAAGGTACTGATCGGAGAGAAGGCCTTGTAAGATGACTTCCTTCAATGGCGCGAAATTCTTGTTCAAATCAGCGGCAACTTCGTCGATAAACTTGATGTTGGTCAAGCGAACGTTGCTCGTCAGCGCCGGCTGCAGTAGATCGGAGATGTACTCGGATTGGATAATGCAACCACCGCGCCAGATTTGGAGACAGTTTCCGAGGTCGATTCTCCAGCCTTCGTCCTCCGATGCCCGAGCGATCAGCTCAAGGCCCTGACAGTAAGAGGCCAAGAAGGAGCAATACACAGCGCGGCGCAGATTCTCGATGAGTGCATTCTTGTCTCTGACTGCTTCGATCGGTCGTGGAGAGGGCATCTGGAGCTTCTTAGCGCAACGGACTCTTTCCTCCCGGTTTCCGCTCGCGACACGCATGTAATGAGCCGAAGCAAGGGTTGGGCCCGCAACGTGTCGCATGGCCGTCTCCATGATGGACCAATACGGCGTACCCTCTGTGCCGTCGTCATCCTGAACCACCTTGTCGAGAACGTCGTCGAGCACGTAGCCGTCGTCTTTGCTTGCGCCTTCGCCGTGGGCATCACCATGAGGGGTCCTCTTGGTTTTGCAGACATCCGCACCGATCTTAACCAGGTAGTTTCGCTTCAGCTCGCCCGACTCTTGCCATTTATAGAAAATATCACCGATCTCATCATAGCTGAGCTCTAAACCATTATGGAGAAAAGACCATGCCTCGGCGATAGTTGACAGCATACCACCTTCAATGCCGTTGTGCACCATCTTGACATAGTGACCGGAGCCTCCTGGCCCAACGTTGGTCACACACGGCTTGCCCGTCTTTGGGTCCTTGGCCGCGTAGCGCTGCAAAAATGGCATCACCATGTCGAGTGCCCCGGGGTTACCGCCAGGAGACAAACTGGGACCATGGCGAGCCGACTGGTAACCTCCGGAAACACCCACACCAATCCAATGTACACCTATCTCGGCGCACTCGCGTTGTCGTCGCTCCGTCCGCCGGTAGTTTTCGTTTCCGCCGTCAAGAATAATATCGCCCTTTTTCAGCAGATGCTTGATCATGCTCAATACCGAATCGGCCGGATGACCATGCGTGATGGAGAAGACGAACAGTTTCCGTTCTCCTTTGTTCTCGAGGCTTCGGGTGAATTCATCCGCATCGTAATAGCCATGGATTTTATCCTTGGCCGACGCAACATTCTTCTTCCAATCCACAACCTGGTCGACGTTAGGCTTTTTGACGTCCCATATGGAGACTTCGAATCCGATTTCGGCGAAGGCAAAGGCCATCATCGAGCCCATGTTACCGGCCCCGACGACGCCGATGCGCTTGAAGGTCTGGACTGGATCGGAGGTGTCTGACGAAGACATGTTGCTTTTCTGTTGTTGTTGTTGTTGTGTGTTTGAAAGTCCACTGACGCTGCTGAGCTTCTGCCAGGCTGTATACATCCGCGACCAGGGAACGTATGCTATATACCTGTTAGAGGAACGGAAGGTATGACGCAGGACAAAAGTGGGGATTGAACAAGAGAACAACATTTATCTGGCGATGCAACTTTCCGTATGGTTCGATTTATAAAGCACTTCTCCAGTGGCGATGCGACATGTTTATCGATCTGGAGAAAATGCACGGGTTTACATCATTGAAGCTTCGAAGGAACGTCACTGGCGCGGCGACTTGAACAACATCCGGCTTTGAGGTCTTGAGGTCTTGAAAGGTTCGGAATAGCTCCGTCAGACTGGTTTGTTTACTTTGTTTTTCAACTACTGCCGTCGCTTCTAATGATGATGCTTTGTTTACGTCTCCGGAAGTCAATAGGTTGCCCTAATCCTACTGCACGCCGGTTACATCATGATGCCCGAATGCGATCGCCTTGACGAGATCAGAGGCCAGGAATAATTGAAGAATCGCCTGCCATTGTCCGGCCTGTCTGTTCTGGAATTGTACTATTCTTGTTATCCGGACTGCCTGTTCCGTCGCCTTATACTCAATCCTATCAACAACAGAACAACCAAAAAACAATCCAGGAAGAACAAACTGTCCAAGGAAAGACAGAGAACAACAGACTTATCTCACTCGAAGACCTTTACAGCAGGTCCAGTCTTTTAAAGCCAGAAAACCAAACATGTCCCGCACAACCCCCTTCTCATCACTTCAAAAGATCCCCCTCTCCTACGCTTCCTGCAGCATAGGCACCGACTCCTCCGACACGCTACCTCGAAAACTCGAAGCCATTGCCTCAGCCGGCTTCACGGCCATCGAGCTCAGCTTCCCGGACATCGTCGCATATGCCAGCCGGATATTGGGCCATGAAGTCGCGCCGGAGAACTTCGCAGAACTGAGCATGGCGGCGGGGGAGATCCGGAAGTTGTGCGAATCGTACGGACTCAAGATAATGATGCTGCAGCCCTTCTCGAACTGGGAGGGGTGGCCGCACGGCTCTGAGGGGAGACAGGATGCAGTCAATAGAGCCAATGGGTGGATCGGGATCATGAGCATCGTTGGGACGGATATGTTGCAGGTTAGAGAATACAATTCTTCCCTTATACTGAACGACAAAGTCTGACGAATGAATAAATGAAATAATCAGGTCGGCTCAACAGACACACCCGCCGAAAAGCTCAGCAAAGACAAACACCAAATCATCACCGACCTCCGCGACCTATGCGACATGCTGGCCAAGCACAACTTCCGCCTCTGCTACGAAAACTGGTGCTGGGCCACCTTCGCCCCGACCTGGAAATGCGTCTGGGAAATCGTCAAAGCCGTCGACCGCCCCAACATCGGCCTCTGCCTGGACACCTTCCAAACCGCGGGCAGCGAATGGGCCGATCCCACAACCTCGTCCGGCCTGGTCGAGTCGACCGCCGATGGCGAACGTATCTCCGAAGCCACCCTGAAAGATAACTTCGCTCATTCCCTCCGCGAACTCACCAATACCGTCCCGCCGGAGAAGATCTATCTGCTCCAGATTTCGGATGCTTATAAGCCCGAGCCGCACCCGATTGCGAGGAAGGTTAATGCGGCTGGTCTTCGGCCGCGTGGGCAGTGGAGTCATGATTTCCGCCCCTACCCGTATAACGGGGGGTATTTGCCTGTTCAGGAGGTTGCGAAGGCGGTGCTTAGGACGGGTTTCCGGGGGTATTTCTCCCTTGAGGTTTTTGATGGTGGACCCCAGGGTAAAGGGAAGGGGAAGTATGATATGACGCACTTTGCGAAGGGGGCTATGGAGAGTACGCAGCGGTTGCTGAAGTCTGTTGCTTCCGATTGTGATTAGGCCTTTTACTCTTTTTGTACATGTATGTCACATATCATCGCTTCATCATTGTCACTGACATATATACAAGTAGTTCATTCATTAAGGTATATAGTTCGTAGAAACATCATGCAAGTAAATGCAAGTCAAAGCCCATGCAAGTCATACAAACAACCGAAAAACAAATGCAAACAGCAAAGCACTTTTCAAACAGCCAAATCACGCAGCATTGCTAGGGTATTCAACCTTATACGTAGGAACAAACTCCTCCTTAATCGACCTCAAGCTAACGAACCGGGACAACAAGTTAGCACTGCCAGCCTTGTCATTAGTCCCGCTAGCTCTGGCACCACCGAACGGCTGCTGACCGACGACAGCACCGGTGCTCTTAGCGTTGATATAGAAGTTACCAGCCGAGTTACGAAGAGCGTCCTCGGCAAATCGCACAGCCGCGCGATCCTGCGCGAACACAGACCCAGTCAGCCCGTATTCACTGGTCTGGTCGACCTTCTCGCAGAGCTTGGCGAAGTCGGCCTCGGTGGCGTCCTCGTACGCGTAGACGACGAGGATGGGACCGAAGAGCTCACGGGAGAGAAGGGGGTGATCGGGGTTAGAGGTGCGGTAGAGGGTGGGTTGGATGTACCAGCCCTTAGAAGCGTCGTAGGAGCCACCGGCGAGGAGCTCGAGTTCGGGGTCCTTCTTGGCCTCTTCGATGACGGTGGCGAGTTTGTTGAACGATGCCTCGTGGATGACGGGGCCGCAGAAGTTGGTTAGGTCCGATGCCTCGCCGACCTTGAGGTTCTTGACTTCGTCCGCGACCTGCTGGAGGAAGTCGTCGGCGATCGAGGCTGCTACGTATGCGCGGGACGTGGCGCTGCACTTCTGGCCTTGGAATTCGTAGGCGCCGCGGACTGTCTGGACGGCGGCGTTGCGGACGTCGGCTGACTTGTGGATAACGTGGAAGTTCTTGCCGCCGGTCTCACCGACAATACGCGGGTAGCCGCGGTACTTGCCTTCGGCGACTCCGCTGGCGATCTTTCCGTACAGCGAGCGGAAAACGCTGGTGCTACCGGTGAAGTGCAGGGCGGCGAACTCGGGGCGGTTCAGGACGGTATCGGTAACGACATCAGCCTCACCGGGGACGAACTGGATGACATCCTTTGGAAGACCAGCCTCCAGCAGAATCTGGTATACGAGCCAGTTGGAAGCAATGGCAGATGGAGACGGCTTCCAAACCACCACGTTACCCATCAGAGCGGGAATACCAGCCAAGTTACCGCCAATAGCGGTGAAGTTGAAGGGGCTGATGGCGTAGACGAAGCCCTCGAGAGGACGGTACTCAGTGCGGTTCCAAACGCCCGGGGAGTTATGCGCTGGCTGCTGGGCATATAGATCCTCCGCGTACTTGACGCCAAAGCGGAAGAAATCGCACAACTCGGCGGCGGAGTCAATCTCGGCCTGCCAGGCATTCTTACCCTGACCGTGCATCGTCAAAGCCATCACATCGTATCTGTATTTGCCCGAAATCAGATCCGCAGCCTTGAGGAAGACGCTGGCTCGGTCAGCGAAAGAAGTTGAAGCCCACGACTTCCTGGCCTCAAGGGCCGCATTGACGGCGGATTCGACATCGGCAGCGGAAGCGTTCGAGTAGGAGGCCAAAGGAGCGTGAGTGTTGGGGCTCGATTGAGTCAGGGTTTGGGAGCTTTTGATGTCCTTTCCGGCAATGACTAGCGGGACGTTCAGAGGAGCTTTCTGGATGGTGGTGGCGAGAGCGTCCTCGAGGCCTTTTCGGTCCGGAGACCCAGGAGCATAGTGTTTCTGAAGAAATTAACAGTCAGCAAGGATAATTCATGTATATCTTCCTTTGGTGTAACTTACGTTAGGCTCATTGTTGATCTGAGGCACCTTGAAGGTGGCATAAGAACCCATAGCTCTGGTGCTGCGGGAGAAGGTAGAGGACGGGAACCGGGCCAACTGGCGGCCACCGGCACCGGCGAAACGAGCAGCAGACAGCATCTTGAGGACGATTAGTTTCTTGAGTCAACTAGCCAGAGCCAACTTAAGAAACAAAAGAAGTTGTTCAAGAAGAGGAAAACGAGGCTGCTGTAGGAATAAATAAGACGCGGAGAGAGCTCGTGTAATTTAAATACAGCCGGTGTAATGTACCGTAACTTTCTTATCAGTGACTCTGCTTAGTCAGGGCCTGGAGAACTCTGGTTCTTCCACTTGCAGCAGGCGATATTGGGCGATTTCCCTTTCTGCTTCTTTCTGGCGATTTCTGTTTCTGTTCCGATATGGCAAACTTGTATGTATGAGTTCTGGGGGAACCGAGAAGATGAAGGTGGTACAGCGCAAGCCAAGTTGAGAACATAACACAATACAATACATACCGTAAAATACGCCGGCAAGCTTCCCGAACTTGGGCCCGGCCCGGCCATGATACCTCCTAAAGCTCGGCCCCGCAGTCCGTTCTATGATACTCCCCCTCGGCGTCCTACCCGTCTCTCACGTACGGTACAAATGAATGTACTGTAACTTTGCTGGGAGCGAGATCGGAGCTATAACGGCATTCTTAGCTGTTAATTTGAGATCTGATCTTCAGAGAAATGCCAGCCGAGATGTTGGACAGTGATCATGAAATGATGGACACCTTCATCCGGTGCGGTCCCTGCGTTAAAAGGTCCCGGAGACCATCTGTGGGGATCTGATCTGTGCATTTGAGTGGAAACCCGGATTTCTGATATGATTAGTTGACAACTGACAATAACAATAATATAGAACATTCACTCCGTACCTTGCAGGCTTTTGAGAACTCCATTGAATTGTGCAAATGCATAAAAGCCTGGGAAGAATAGTAAGACCTGCTTCCTACCAGTAATCGCCACTATCCTACTATACACCCGGAACCAGCCTCGGTCAAAAGAGGCCATCACCAGTGCAGCCAAGCTTTGAAACTCCGTGTCACAAATACAATGGTCGCAATGTTCACTAGTCCGAGAAGGATGATCCAGATCGTACATCCAAGTAATAGCGTGTTTATGCGGGTAGAGAGCTAAGGTTCAACTTCGAAAAATTGAGATGGTGAATAAAAGCTATCGAACCAATTTCCAGTAAGTTGGGCAACTAGGCAGTCGTATGCACTAAGCTCCACATCGTCGTGAGGCCGTAAAACGCGTCCATGCTGCTAGTTACTGAACAGTGGTGCAGAAGCATTGGCTGTTGTCGAGCTCCCGATATTGAAACGACTCACGGATGCGTCGCTGAATGTGTCCATTGGACACTCCTGTCTTCAGCCACATTGCTATTTGCATGCCATCGAAGACGGTCAGAGCAAGGCAGGCGCATAAATAATAACATCCAGGGGATAAGTGCATCGTCGTGTCGTTACCTTGCCATCCTTTGCCAGAAAATATTTCTTTAGATGAAGTCTGAGACAGTCGCAGCAGTACAACAGCGGCCATCTTCAACTTTCAACAGGTAGGCAGGCTAACACGTCTAATCTGTGAGCCAAACGCCTTGGTCCCTTGGAAGTTGGCCAGGCTAGCCGTTCATCACCAAGACGAAGCATAACATCGGGCTGGCATTGGGTCTGTTGCTTATGTCGGTAATGTGTACAGTACATAAGTTGGTCAAAGGTCAAGCGCTATGAAAAATACGAAGACATTAATTGGTGGGTATGCTTAAGCCCTAAGCCCTAAGCGTAACCGGGCCGGCGACGTGAGGATTTGCCGCCACCGGAAAATAACCGAAGCATCTCCGAGGCCGCCAGCCGGTTATCACCTGATCCAATCTGAGGAAGAATTTCGGCATCACCTCCATTTTATGTACCGGCACGGTTCCAATAGCCTCTCCAGGTGATCCCTGCTCTTCCTAAACTTCGTCTAACAGAGATAGCGCCAAGCTTAAAGGTTATTCGATTGAGATCTATGGAGAACGAACTTATCGGACAGGACCATGGTTGTGCTTCCCCAGACCGTACCGGTTGTGGCGGTTGCCCACCGGCTACTTCACGATGGATGGATGACCTTTTATGGTTGTGCTACCCCATAATCATCATGTTCGGTGTAGGAGCGCAGGGTAGAGATATATATCCTTTGCCTGCAGTCTTATTTGGCTCTTTCGTATCTTAATCGCCGTTTCCTGTTTCTTGCCATCAAGTTGTACTCCTCGTTGGCTGTCCGGAATCCCAGCAAGAATGAACATCCCCCATCGTCCTCTTCCGCCACTGGGCGTGCATGTGGCAACTCAACTGGGCCGGAGATGCGTCAGTCGCACTTCCAACACCAAAGCTTCCGTTGCTGTGCACAGTCATACGCCGTCGCAGCTACCGCTGTCCGAGAAGACTGCTGCAAAAAGAAGCTCTTCGTCTCCGCTGGCGAAGCTTCCTCTATCGTCCGTTTTGCGGTCGTTGTTGATTTTATCCGTCTCCTCGTCGCCGATTCTTTTGAAGCCGTGCATCTACACCTTGTCCTTGTTGGCAAATCCAAGAACCACTGTGTTGGATGTTGCTAGAAACCCTCTTCTGAACGCTCTCATCAAACATACTATCTACAAGCAATTCAACGCCGGTGAGAACAAGGTCGAAGTGCAGCAATCTATTCGCGATATCAAGGACCTGGGCTACCGAGGGGTCCTCTTGGGTTATGCTCGCGAGGTGCTCTCTGGAGAGGACAGTCCAAGTCTGTTGGATGAAAAAGCCGTACGAGCAGAGGTTCAAACCTGGCTAGATGGGACTCTGCAGACGGTGGACATGGCACAGGAAGGAGATTTCGTTGCTCTGAAGTATGTTTTTGACGCTTACCTTGTCTTTTTGCACTGTGACTAACGTATTCGCTTTAGATTCACCGGATTGGGTGTTCAAGCGCTCGATTTACTGCGACGACAGGCCGATCCGTCCGAATTTATGGACGCCTCCATCCGCAAAGTTTGCGATCTGGCAATCTCTCGAGGCGTACAGCTGCTCGTTGACGCGGAAGAACAGGCCGTTCAGCCCGGTATTGAAAAGTGGTGCACCAAATACCAGAAATACTGCAACTCTCAGACTCCTGGCCGCGCCATTTTCTACAACACCTACCAGGCCTACCTTCGTTCTACACCAGCAAAAATTGCCGAACACCTCGAAATCTCGCGCCAGGAGGGCTACACTCTTGGCGTGAAGTTAGTACGCGGGGCGTACCTCAAGACCGAACCACGCCACTTGATCTGGGCCGAGAAGGAAGAAACCGACCAGTGCTATGACGGTGTGGTCGAAGCGCTTCTGACCCGACGCTACAACTCCATGCTGCAGCCAGCGTCTGAGAAACACGCCGATGAGCTGCCACCCGTTAACGTCATCATTGCCACGCACAACCGAGAGTCTGTCCAGAAGGCCCACGCTCTTCGTCTTCAGCAGAATGCCAACGGCGAGGATCGCGGCGTGCAATTGAGCTACGCCCAACTCCAGGGTATGGCTGATGAAGTTAGCTGTGAACTGCTGCAGAATGCCAACGCCGAGTCGGCGCAGGAGAACCCAAATGTCTATAAGCTTTTGACTTGGGGCTCCGTGAAGGAGTGCATGGGTTTTCTCTTGAGACGGGCCGTGGAGAACACCGAGGCAGTTGGCCGAACCAAACAGTCCAAGGAGGCCATGTTTGGTGAACTGAAGCAGAGAGTACGAAAAGTGCTTGGATTCTCTGGTTAAGTTGCATGATTTGTCTTTTATTTTTTAGGTTTTCCTCATGATTTGTTACGATGATTCCCTGTTTGCATACTACAGTTTGTTGGCATTGTCTTGAGGATTGGTAATGTGTTGGTTGAGCGAGACTTGCATATAATGGCGTTCGGTTATGTGTTATTCATAGCATCTTGGTATCAATAATGATATTGTTACTTGACAGTTGATCAAAGAACCATACATTTCTATATGTATCAACCCTGCGTCACACTTTGCAAAGAGAAACCACTCTCCGAGGTGACATCCCCAGCCTCAGCAACGAATGTACTCGAGCCCGTGTAGAAAGCCTTGCCCTCCACACGCACATTAACCCCCTTAGCCACAACCTCACCATGAGAACCCAGAATATCAACCTCATCGGTGATACTCGCCGTAAAACCCCCTTCGCCCCCGAACGCATTCGACACAACCGAATGATACGTCCACCTGTCCCCAACCCTCCTAAGCCCCTTAGCATGCGCCAACGCCATCCTGGCAACCACGCAACTCCCCGTCGGCGACCGATCAACCTGATGGTCGGCGAAAAAGCACAACCCCGTCTCAGCACCCACCGACCCGTTCTCAGGAACAACACCAACCTCCCCATCAACCACCATAACAGAGTAGAGGAACGAGTAATCCGGCGTCGTGGGATGCGTGACGTACTTCCTGTTAAACTCCTCATCCTCGAGTAAATGGCTCTTGAGCAGCTTCACGCAGCGACTGATTGCATCGAGGTCCATCTCGCCCTTGCGGAGACCGGTTGGGAAGCCTAACTCCTTGGCCGAGACGAGGGCGTAGTAGGTTCCCCCAAAGCTCACGTCGAGGGTTACCGAGTCTCGTCCCTGGCGGGTGAGTTCGGGCCATCGTTTGGATTCTGGGATTTGTACGCGTGCTTGGATGCCAGAGGCGAATGCGGGGGTGGACACAAAGGATACAGCCCGGGATGGATCAGCGATGACTTTCTTCTTCCCATCCAATCCCCCGACTTCCATACTCGGCACAGAAACCCTCACAACCCCACAGGGCGCATGGATGCTGACCTCCGTCGCCCCCAAAACCGAATCAAACACCAACTCGCCCCGCTTCGGAAAAACGGCAACGTCATGCGTATCCACCAGAAACCGACCCAGTGCAAGCGTCGCATGTCCGCACATGGTCGAAAACCCCTGATTGTGCGTGAAAAGCACCCCGATATGCGCCTCTCCGGACCGGACTAGCTCCGTGTCTTGGATGAGGATGGCGCCGTACATGTCGTAGTGGCCGCGCGGTTCGAGCATCAGGCGTCGCCGGAGGTGGTCGTGGTGGGTTTTGGCTTGTTTGCGTTGCTCTAGGAGGGTGGTGGGCTCGCCATGGTCTTGTTTGGTTTGGATGTTGAGGTTTGGGAAGCCGGAGATTACTATGCGGGTTGGTTCTCCGGTTGTGTGCATGTCAATGCATGTTATGGGGGGGTTTGTGGGGGATTTTGTGTGGGGAGTTAGGACGTCCATTCTGGGTTTGTTTTTTGCTGCTGGTGTTTCGGGGGTTGTTCTGGTGTGAAGTTGTGAACTGCCAGTGGTTGCTCCGATACTTATACTTTATATAGTACTTATGGATTGGAGTAACTTAGGGTTATGGGCTTACGATACCTAACCGATGTCGGAGTATGTATGACCGTGCCGGGTTCTTATCAGCTTATCAGCGCTTATCTCCGACGTTTCTTCTCCACTTCGGAACTCATCCGGTCTATTGGAACATTCAACCACTTCTCTCCATCTCCGACGTACCTTTTCAACCTGAACGCTTCTTATATAAACCGTAAAGACTCCCGTTTTCAGAGTATATAGTGCCATTTGAGCTTCCCCTACTACAGTACAAAGTACAATACCACCACTATCTCACCATGCATCTGCTCCCCGAACCAGACCTCTTCCGTCTCCTGCGCCAATTGACCCCAGAACAGGGCCATGACTTCCTCAATGCGCTCTCCACAACCCTCTCAACACTTTCCTCCGAGTCCACAGTCCCAGCATCGGAAAGACTCATCCACCAACCTCTACGAAGCACATTAACCACTAAGCAGGGCAACCTATCTCTATTCATGCCAGTCTCTGACACAGCCAGCACGAGCATCAAAACCGTCACCGCCGTCCCAAGCGGAAGCATCAACGGGGTTATCAATATCTTCTCGCCAGAAGGAAAACTGCTCGGCCTATTGAGCGCGGCCGAAGTAACCGCCTTCCGGACATCTCTGGCCGTAATGACACTGTTTGTCCGATGTCCAACATCTCTGATCAAGAGGGAAAACATTGTTATTTTCGGGTCGGGGAGACAGGCTGAGTGGCACGCTCGACTAGCCCTCCTGTTAACCCCACCTGGCGAGATCCGGAGGATCGTATTCATCAACCGGGGCCGGCAGAGGCTTGAATCCATGCAGCAAGAGGGCTCGGTCATCCCCGATCTGAAACGTAGCCGTCCCGGTCTCGTTGTTGATGTACTTGCTCAAGAGGGCACGTCCGACTACGACGAACGACTGAGGTCGGAATTAGCTGCGTCGGACGTTATCTTTAGCTGTACTCCGTCGACGGAGCCGAATTTTCCTTACTCCTATCTGACGACGGACGACAACGGTAACAAGAAACAACGCTTCATCTCGCTCATTGGCTCGTACAAACCGCACATGAAAGAAATTGACACCGACACTCTCCTTTCTGGCGGAGGAATGGTTTACGTGGATTCCAAGGAGGCCTGTCTGGAGGAATCCGGGGAATTAATCGACGCTCGGATCAAGGAGGATAAGCTGGTTGAGATTGGCGGGCTTTTTGGCCAGTTGGGCGAATCGGGGACTCTTGCTGTTCCGGATGGTTGTAATGTTGTCCTGAAATGCGTCGGTATGGGGGTTATGGATTTGGTCATCGGAAAGAAGTTGTTGGATGTAGGATGTGAGATGGGGTTGGGAACGGACGTTGATGGTTTTTAATTTCTGTGTGTCTGGGTATTTACCTGTATGCTATGTGGTCAAGTCTATGCTATATGTCAACTGGTCGAGTCAAAAGGGCGTTGCACAGTACTTCCAAGCAAGAAAGGGGATGTACGCAACAACCTAGTATAACGAAAACTAACCTATTATACCGAAAATAATATGGCCCTACACGACAGCGAGAATCTCCTTCCGATAGACTTGAAACCATGCAGGAGAGGTGTCTATAAAGTCAATGGTTGAAGGCTCGGCAGAGCAGCCAATACCTCCAAGGACGTAGTCCGCATAATACCGGTTTCATCGTCTTCATAATAAGAATGTACATTCAATGCACAAGATGGCTGCGACCGTGAAAATAATTCAACCTCAACCAAGTTTTCGCGCTACGGTTCATCCAGCAGCTGAAAAATATCCATGTTTCTCACCATACAGCTGGTACTCGACTGACATCCTAGTTTCGACCGCACGTCCTGCGCGTCCGGGTAGCTTTGCATAGAGGATATGATGTTGGCTGCAGTTTCGCACGGTGTGGACTGCCCTGAATCTTGATTCCTATTGCACGATTGCGATTGAGGGCGATCGTTGGTGGGAGGTTCGGCTGCGACACCCTGCCCCGCGCCAGAGAATTGACCCTGGGTGGTAGCAAACTGTCGGCTGGCAACCGGGCTTGGCGAGAGTGAGGTCGGCTCCGGAGTCACTGTCTCGTTCATGTGCAACGGGTTGCTCGCCTTGTTCAATAAGGTCAGTTGCGAGGAACCGCCGCTGACCGCACCTTCATTCTTCGCTTCACACGAGTGCGATTTTGCCTCTCGTGGAGCTCCTGAGTGGGAGGTTAATGAAGCGACATCCCGGGAGTGCGCTGCCAAGAAGTCCTGGATGTCATTGTCAGAAACGCCGTGTAGTCTTAACAGCGCCCGGAGAAGAGTGTTCTCCACGACGACCTTTCGCCCCGCAGCCTGGACCTCTTGTGTCGCTTGAACTCCATAAGTCTCGAACTTTCGCAGGCGTTGCTCGAGATCTCGAATGTACTCTATGCGCCGTGCACGCGAACGCCGCTGGTTTTCGCGTATTCGCGCTGATGATGTCCCTTGGCCAGTCTGGGGTGCTGTTAGTCGACAAATAATAGTAGTGTGTCAAATGGCACGCCTTTTGCACTGAATAGTTGCTGACCTTGGCTGTCATCTTTGCATTCTCAGTCTTCATGTTGGTCACTCATGGTCAAGACAGTTGAGCTGAGCGCTGCTGCAGGGCAAGATAAGACTTGGCCTCAGCAGATGTCAATCAATCCTCCTTGGGGATAAATCTGGCCTTGATGGCCCTGGGGAGTCGGGACCACCGTTGTTAAACCTGATTAAGCCTTGTTATTATCGTTAACGCCCCAAAGTTATGAAAGAGGTTGAAGTTTGGTGTCAAGACTCACGACTCACCAGCAGACTCTCATCGAAGAGGTTTAATGTACGGAGTAGAGGCCATCCAATCAGAGCCCGCCAGTGACATACTCGGACAATCGGCGTCTGCTCGATTCGGTATAGTACTCCGTCTTGGTCCGTGCGCTCCGCGGGGTTCTCTCTCCAACAACCGCTCGTTCATTTATCCGGCCGCACGTGACCCACAACGGACGCACGCACATCGCGTTCAGAACGCGTCCGGCAATTGACGTTTAGGAGGTATTCGCATTCACGGACAGAGCAAGCGACTGATGATTTGCCTTTTTCTTTCTTGAGTTTTCTTGTTCCAAACTTGAAGTTCTCGTGTACAGTAGCAGGTAGATAGGGAACTGCTACTTTTCTCTCCTTTACCCCATGGGTCCATAGCTATCCTGTATGCCGTCACATCTCTAAGGGACCAAAGGCCCGCTGTCTCCCAGCCGGGGCCAACTGTCAGTGGGCTTGTTGATTGATGGGCGGGAGGCCATGGACCCATGGTCCACGACGATTCGCGAACATTCCTCTGGCTATGATATATTTTTTCCAAGAATGAAAAGCGCGAATATACGCTAGAGAGAGATACTGCCCCCTTTATTTCCAAGGATGACGTGGCTGGAGTTGACAACGACCTTGGACATCGTGGTTAAAGGACTCAGTACTTATGATAACTGTTCTAACAGGCTAAAAGTTCTCTTCCTGTGCGGCAGTCTCCGTCGGAGATCCGTCCTATTCTCGCCTGGTGGTGCTGAAAGCCAGCAGGATCCTCTTCCGTCTGGGATGCATTCCCGCATCTTTAATCCTGAGGGATTACCGGTGAAAACTGATAGCGAGCATGTCATCCTAAGGTGCAAGAGCTCCTCTCCCGGATCTGAGTAAGTAAAGTAAGTGGTGGTTATGTTCTGGTGGTTTATTAGGGTTAAGGAGTGATCTGCCTGGGGACTCGGGAGATCTCAGTATGTCACTCGGACTGTATGATTGGCTACTAAATTGCATTTCAAAACTCTGCTCTGCCCGGGTGGGCCGACCTGCACGGAGCAAGCAAATTGACACCATTCGGTCAGGCATGCCATCGACCAATCATCGTTTCCCAGTGACATTCTGGGAGGGTTTTCGATATGAACCCTATTGCTACATATATTGGTAGATTCCAAACCAGCATCAGGTTATTCAGGTACCTCACGCTCCTCTACCTCACGCTCTTCCTTTCCTTGCGACGACAATTAAGTCACGTCCGGCATAAAGTTATATTGTGTCAATTGACTTTACATGCCTCTGTTGTCCGACGGTGCGAGCCACTTATTTGTGCCGACCGTCCAGCTTCACTGCATTTGATCCTGGAACGGGACTAGCCTAAGATGAATCAAAACCGAATCTCGACCGATTCTGCAGTCCAGGCGCCTTACCTGGCCAACGACTTGGAAAAACAAGCCGAGGCGAATCAAAACCGAATTTCAACCGATGATGCAGTCCAGGAGCCTTACCTGGCCAACGACTTGGAAAAGCAAGCCGAGGCGAACGCGTCAGACTTGCCGCAAAAGAAGCAATCCGCCTTCAAAAGCCTCGGCCTGCTAGATCGTTTTCTCGCTGTCTGGATATTCCTCGCCATGGCTATCGGGATCATTTTAGGCAATTTTGTTCCCAGCACTGGGCCTGCGTTGCAAAAGGGGAAGTTCGTGGGCGTTTCGGTTCCTATCGGTGAGTACTCCCGCGGCTTCTGTTTGCGTTCGAGATCGAGTGTGCTGATAATAGTTCATAGCTATCGGTCTACTTGTCATGATGTACCCTATACTCTGCAAAGTGCGGTTTGAGAGCTTGCATAATGTTTTTAAAACCCGTCAGATATGGATCCAGATCGCATTCAGTGTTGTCGTAAATTGGATTATTTCTCCGTTTTTCATGGTAATTCTTTCACTATCCCGCCAAATTGGAGAAAGCCACTCACATGGAATACATTAGTTGGCACTAGCCTGGGCTTTCCTTCCGGACGAGCCAGAACTACGCCAGGGACTTATTATTGTTGGAATAGCACGGTGCATTGCCATGGTAAGTCATATATGCCGCTGAAATACAAAATACAGATTATTGCTGCACTCGATGGTTCTAACGAATTCCCAGGTTCTAATCTGGACTGGCCTTGCAGGCGGTGACGGCGAGTACTGCGCCATCCTCGTTGCCATTAATTCCCTCCTCCAAATTGTCCTTTTCGCCCCCATGGGCGTCTTTTTCATCGAAGTTATTAGTGGCGACACCATCACTTTTGAATACTCCACGGCTGCCAAAAGCGTTGCTGTCTTCCTCGGCATTCCCCTGGGTGCTGCGATTCTCACGCGCTTCACTCTCCGCTGGGTCACAAGCCCCAGATGGTATGACGAGGTGTTCCTGAAATGGATTAGCCCCTGGTCTCTCATTGGCCTTCTATTCACGATCTTAGTGCTGTTCGCTTCACAGGGTCATCAGGTTGTCCATCAGATCGTCTCTGTGATTCGGGTGGCTGCGCCGCTGATTGTTTATTTTACGGTCATTTTCTTTTTGACGTTGTTTGTGACGTATAAGTTGGGGTTTGGGTATAAGCTCGCGACAACGCAGAGCTTTACGGCTGCTAGCAATAATTTCGAGCTGGCAATTGCTGTTGCTGTTGCTACTTTCGGGTCAGAAAGTAATCAAGCGCTCGCTTCGACTGTTGGGCCGCTTATTGAGGTTCCGGTCTTGTTGGGGCTTGTGTTTGCTGTGAAATTTGTGGCGAAGAAAATTGGTTGGAAGGATTAGGTGAACTAATCAGAGCGTGGTTAGGGCTGAATATTTGATTCCTCCAGTTAATGACGAAAGCAGGGACAAAGTACGTTCGCTGTTTCTCTTCACTCATATATCATCCTTGCTGGTCTTAAAATGGTGAATAAGAAACTCTTCCATAAGTACGCTTCCGAACGCCGTCAATCTTCATACCTCTTCACCTTACTACCAGCTGGTGGACCTCCAGTGTTAACGAAGGACGTATACATATAGCCTGCTATTACCCAAATCGTGTATCCCAACGGTATCCTTGGTCAATGAATGGTTCCTTTTACGAAAAGAACAGCAGTGGTCCGCCATCCATCCACAAACGACGTGCTTTCACTCCTACGAGGTTTCACATGCTGATGCCTGTCGTCTCAATCCTTCTAACGACATTTCTACCTATGGGTTGGCTCTCTTGTGTCTATGCTAACGTAACAACCACTGCAACCCTAGCAGTGGCCCTTGTTGCCGTGCAGAACTTAGAAGAATCTAAAATATTGAGGTTAACCTAAAGAATTACATGCCGGATATGTTGAGATTCACCAAGACGGTCAATGATGGGTCAGGACACTCTTCGTTAACTACATTATAGTACGGAGCCATCCACTCTCACATACTTCAAGTGAAACTGAATACATCAATGACCCAAAGGGGAAATTGAGTCACTAGAGAGGAGCTCATTTACTATCAGAACCAGGCAGACGGGCTGCAGGCTGCAGCAGAATAAAGCTCATTGAATGGAACTCCATTGGTAAGTCCACAGTCGTACATATCAATGAATGGTTTCTTTCACGACGATTATTGTCAAGAACAACAAGACCCTAACCCTAACCCTAAGCCGGGAGAAGAGAACTTAATTAACCTTCCAAATTAGGTTATCTTCCGAAACTGATAAGACGTCCGAGGTCCCGCCGCGAGGGCAAACAGTGCAAACAAAGTCCCCCCTGGATTACAATACGGCGTACTAACATCGTAATTCTGTACTCCGAGTCCGTATCATACTCGGCTCCGAGCCAACAATTGAACAGGACTTCATCTTGTATGTTATATGACCTGGTGTCAGGGCCTCAGGGATCTCTCAGTCTCGGCTCGACCGGGCATCGAAGGACTCCTTTATGGCATGTGGACAATGTGGTCACTTCGACTATCATACGTCAAATCCGTCAATGCATCATAGGCGCAAGAGGAATGTGCGCGTAATACTGAGCCAACAGCACCTCCCTGGATCAGTCAGACTCACCACTATCATACATCTCAGGAGCTTACAAGTGCCTCGCGTCATAGAGGTCGGCGGCAGGGGTCTCCACGGGTCGAACCCGTAGGGATTTTTGGCTGATCCGTACCCGTGACCCGTAAACTACGGGTCCTACGGTTACGGGTTTACGGATTACGGGTCGAGAAGGTTTCCCATCCGTATCCGTATCCGGATATTTACGGGTTATCCACGGGTCAACCCGCAAAATACACCGCCTTTCCTGAAAGCCAATCACAATTCACGTTCTGTGAGATGTAGGTACCTTAGGTACTCAGATGGTGGCAGAAATGGAATAAGAGCAACCGCCGCACGAGACTATCTAGCGATCCCTGGCACAGAAGTCGAACTCGAGCGGCTTTTCAACAACGGTAAAAATATAACGGTTTGAGAAGAGCATCTTTGGATACCGAAATCATCGAGAAGTTGATAATGCTGAAGGAAGCATCGATGATTAAGTCTGGCAAATCCGGAAGGTGTTAGCAAGTAACGTTCAAGTGTCAAGAATAATGACGTGACTCGTGGGATCATCAATCAATTCTTATGGTACCAAATACGGAGTAAGACTCTGGCAGTGGACAACAACAGACGCACGGAGCTGTGAGCGTGGGAGTTGTCAGCGACTCAGCGGAGTCAGCGCCGGCTTCAGCAGCACTCCAATTAATACCAAACAGTACTAGCGCCTTTTAAGCCCTAACCCTACGGGTTTACGGATCAAACCCGTAGGAATTTTTCACTTATCCGTATCCGTGACCCGTACGCTACGGGTTTTACGGGTTACGGGTTTACGGATACGGGTTGAGGAATTTCCCAATCCGTATCCGTATCCGCTACGGTTAACCCGCGGATCAACCCGTGCTTACGGATATCCGTGGAGACCCCTAGTCGGCGGCGGTCGCAGATACAGTAAACCCTCTTTATAACGAGATGGGTGATCCGGGCAGATCGTCTCGTTATATCCAGATCTCGTATAAGCCAGGATACCACCTATTTCACCCAAATCTCAACTAAATCAAGCCGGATTAGCTCTCGAATGGTATAAATGGGTTTCTTGGGCGTTTAAAATAAAAAAGCACGCTTGGATTCTTGATGATAAAAGTACGTTGTGACTTGTGATGGTTATAAAGACTTAGGCCAGCGTCAATATGTCTACAACTGCTGTCGGAAACAGGTATATATGTACATGTCAATACTCCGTATCTCGTTGACATGTAGGCCTACCACCTGTGCTTCACACCATTGAAATACATTAAATTGACCCAGGTGACTAGATGCTTGAACAGTCTATAGCCTGCTGGGACATCGATTGATTGAATACCAGAAGTAAGTCAGTATCGGTTTGTTACTTTGGCATTCGCCTATGGATATTGACACTTTCAGAACTCCCACTTCGCGTTAGTCTCAAGTCGACAAATTTGAAGAGCTTCTATTGAGGATGATACGGAGTTTTATATTCTTGTGTTAAACGCAGCAAGAAAGCCAGATTGAAACCTGAAAAGCAAATATACTGTTGTGTACGGCATGAAGGCTGAGAAAAGCCATCCTTTAGGGGGATTTTGGGAGGCATCGGGCCGCATCGGTAGGGGGAACTGGCCTCGAACCGGTTGCAGGCCACCCCTTTATTACGAGATTTGTATGGGCCAGAGAGAAATTTTGTAACGAGATTCGCAGTAAAGAGGATTTTAACGAGATTGGTGGGAAAAATAATTCGGCCAGCAAAATCACCTCGTTAAACCCAGAATCTCGTTATATGGAGGCTCGTTATAAAGAGGGTTTACTGTATCTAGCTATCCCCTCGTCAGGGGACCGCGGACATTTTAGCGTCATTTCAGTTAGTGGGTAGTCTAGTAACATAGCGTAATTCAGCAACCAATAGCCCGCCATATAAATCTATACGTAAGATTATTGGTTCATGAAACCCCACATGTATACCATAACATCAACGCGTTGGAATCTTCCTCGCGTTGCTGAATCGTGGTTCAATAAACAAACCTGCCTGTTACCGTGTTACGACCCCCTGAACTGCAAACAATATGTCGACTGCACTTATTGCTGAAGGTATTTCTCGAAATACACCCATTATCTGTAAATCTAGAAGGTACCAACCCACCAACCGGCGCAAAACTCTACTCCCGTCCACCAGTACCACCGAGTACCTCTACCAACTCGCCGCAGTTGTGTGCTTTGTCTCTACAAAAAGAAAAGAAAGCAGTTGCAAGGGCAAGATCCGGGGAAACCAACGTCTGGGTGCCTTGAATGCGGGGGAAACCACTATGCCTGAAGACTCGATGCTGGGAGGAATGGCATGCATTATTGCATTGAATTTTATATTTTGTAAATGTAATACAGTTAGTAAGTAACTATACACTGCATTACATATTGAAGACGCGTTGGGCCAATCAGAGCGTGTAAATACATACGCTAATTGAATTGAACTAGCGTGACGCTAATATGTCCGCGGTCCCCTGACGAGGGGATAGTGGTGGCATCATGGATGATGACGGTGCGAGCAAGGTTGAAGCCTTGAAGGGATTTCCCAACTGACCTTGTAAGTTGATGACTACAAATGCCCAGGTTGAACTGGTTTACAAGAAATGACTCGCTGCGTCAAAAGGGTTTTCCTATGCGTTGCTCGTCTTCTCAAACGACGACTGGGCTACGTGCGTCCATTCCGTGATGATGCGAGCTCTGCCGGTGTGGGCTCTGGTCCTGTGAGTGCGAAAGGTGTGATGTGCCCAGCTACCTCTGTGCGAGCACTATGTAACGAACGAGATCGCCTGACTTTGCAAGCCAACAGTTAAGAAACCTCACGATTGGTCTCTGCTACTGGAGATGCCGGTTGATATCATCCTACTGGTATTCCCACACTTACCGCTTGTGTCGCAAGCTTGCCTCGCCCTCACCTGCAGGCCCCTCTACAGACTGTTATGCTTCGTCCTTGATGATGAACAGCTAGCCTGGTCAAGGCTTTTGGCCAACAGGGCAGACGAGCCAGCCGACCTATTTGGGAATGAACCGCACATCCCAAGAAACGAATTCCTGTTGAAAATTCAAGATTACCACTGGTTTTACTGCCGCGGCTGTCTCAAACTTCATCCGAAAAATCGTTCTTGGACGCGTTCTTGGCCACACGATAGCCCGACACCGAATCTATGTTACATGGGTCTTTTGAATGTTGTCGATTTATGCGCCTGCCTTGCTCTGACTGTCCACGACAGAACACAACTAGCCATGTGGCTGAGGACAGGAGAGCCCGGTCGAGACGTTCATCGACGCATCCGTGACTCATTTCAATTTAGAGTACTCGGAAACAGACCAATACTCTCGCACCACTGTTCAGTTACTAGCAACATGGATGCATTCTACGGCCTCGCAATGATGGTGGAGCTTGGCGCGAACGACTGCCTAGTAGTTACCACCAGATACCACGTGCGCTGGACCAAAAGGCGCGAATTTCCTCCGAGACTCAACGAAGATTGCTCGGTTGACACCTACAGGTACCTGCCATCTCCCAACGTTGAGCCCGTAGCCCTCTGTCAGCATTATCACGCTATTGCCTGGATATACAGACCCATGCCTGAGACTAGTGGTCGTTGCAGTCTTTGTAAAACCGTGTTTCACTTGCTTGGCTGTTCTGATGATGGCCTCTCTTGCGTTATACAGGGTGTGCGCAATTTGCCGTGGCACGAATACTTGTCCTTGCCCCTTCGATATCTCGGGGAGAAGTCTATGTTCAACTTCTGGTATATGTGAGGGTACGTGATTGAATGAAAAAGTAGTGGTTTACCGAAAGGGGCTTTGGAGTTTTGGGTGTATCCCTGGAATAAGCACTGGATATAGTGCTTCTGCTGCGCTCTCTTATTTTTGTTCGCTTATTTTTGTTCTGCTGGAACGGGGAAGAGGGTGTCCTGACTCCTGAGCATCCTGGTCAGGACGCTCTTCGTTAACTACATTAGTTGTGAGAGAGATGGATGGTTGGTTGATTACTGTATGTAGCGTAGGAGAAAATATTAATTTGGGAATGTAAACCTTAGAGGTTTCTGAGCACGACTGTATATCTGCAGAAAGATTTGCCTGCATAAATTGTGTAGAAGTGGTTTTATTCAAACTTTGAATTAAATGTCCAAAAGGGGTTTGCTCCCACTGTCAAGTTGCGAGGAAGAGAATGGCTGTAGACTCCCACTGAAGGGCTAGGTGCTGGGTTAAGGTATTTGCAGAACCATTAAGTACACGCAGAATTCTATGGCGAAGATGGTGACTGAATATTGGCGTTTGTAGGCTCACCAGCGGTCACGACATTTGCGTGTGCGACAGTATGCGGATCAAAATCTCGGTCTTGTGGTAGATATTCCGCGTTGTAGTCAGGTATATCAAAGCCATGCATATCAGTGACTCGTGGTGGTTGTGGTGTGGTGTTCGCAACGTTTGCTTGTTGAGCTGGGAGGATAGAGCGATTTGGTTGGTAACCGTTATGAATTGAACTCAGATGCCGTTGGTATTGTCGATCCGAGTGTTCCGGGGTATAATACCATTTGCCGTTGCCGGATTGAAAAACAATGCCGCGGGCTTGAGCGGATTGCAAGAAAGCGCAATGTCGGGTAGGGTGGTTGCTATAACTGCAAAAGTTGCAAAACTCAACTCGACGATGATTGTTGTTTGCGTTGTAGGGATAGTTGTTGTATTGTCCAGACGACGCACGTATTATGGGATTCGGACGACCACAATGTCTTGCCATATTCTGTAAGACGGAGGACAGAAGCATGATCAAATGGGACTTGCCGGTGCCAGCCTTGCCGTCGAGGTTGATCAACAACTGCGGAGGATTAACATCGCGAAGGACGTCCGTATAGTGCGAATACACCATGTCGTAGAGCAGGCGTTGCTTGTCTTCTAGTCCGTCAACGGTCCCCGAAGAACTTACCGTCGTATCGGCAGGGTAGGCCATTTTCTTCGCATGCCAGAAGTCGTCCTCGAGGCCAGGATGGCGACCTATGTGAGCTGCCCAATTGTACTCCCGGTCGAGTTGACGGGCACCCAGATCATTGACATCACCGTCATACGAGATGGTAAAAGATTTCGAAGAACACTGGAAGCAAAGGACAACACTGCAAGAGAAGTTGCGCTTGCGCACGATGCGGAAGTAAAACGCCTCGAAGAACGATTAGGTACGGGAAGCTCTAGCCGTTATTGGGAATGCTACCCCCGGTGAAGGTGCCACCCGAGAGCTTGTCCGGTTGGCACCGGAAGATCCTCCCAGTACTGGTAGTATTTGGTCAAGGTTGGGCCAAATACTATTTCGGGGAGGACCGTGAGGGTTTCATGTTTGGCGTGCGATACGACAAGTCAAGAACGTGGCACAACGTAAGGGTTGGGGTCTTCGCTTTTTTTTTTTTTTTTTTTTTTTCGCCTAATTCAACATGTGTTTTCTGGTGAGAGGTCACGTCCGTCGTCAATAGGTATACAGCGTTTCCCCTGGAAACGAGCACTCTTCCTGAAAGCGAGAAGATAGCCTTTCCCCCAGAATCTTGGCCATCCGTAAGTTGTTGGCAGCGTTGTCACCGGTGATGGCCAACAGCTTCTTGGCTATGTCTAGCTCATCCAGTGAAGTTTCGACAGCGTGTGCTAAGTTATCACCTGAGTGATCACCTTTGATTTCCTTGAAATCGAGCAGCCTTTCCTGATACTCGAAGTTCTTGGTGATCCAATGCCCAACGATACCTAGAATTGGAAGGTTGTTTTGGCTTGTCCAAGCGTCTAAGCACAAGGATATTTTCGTGCACGTACTCGCCAAATATTGCTTCAGCGAAGACCGTCGGACTTCAAAGTCTTCGACAAGGTCATTCTTCAGCGCTTGTCGGGTCGAATAAGGGGGGGATAATCCAGGAATGTCCTCGAAAATCTTCCGGAATTCCGGTGATTCAATCGACGAGAACGGCACCTTCTCCTTGACGACCCACCGAAGTACATTCCGCTTCATCCTCTGTTGGGTCGACTCGTGCTGTCTGCCGACCCCAAATTATTCAGCTATATTCCGCCGTGGGCGGGTACTCGCGTCGGAAGCGGGATCATCAGAGGGCGGCGGCCGAAGATGATGCCTGCTTCTAAGGTGGATGTACAAGTTTGAGTTCGATGTGTGCAGCTTCGACTGATATGTTGACCTAGCCGTTCATCATCAAGGACGAAGCATAACAGTCTATAGGGACCTGCAGGTGAGGGCGAGGCAAGCTTGCGACACAAGCGGTAAGTGTGGGAATACCAGTAGGATGATATCAACCGGCATCTCCAGTAGCAGAGACCAATTATGAGGTTTCTTAACTGTTGGCTTGCAAAGTCAGGCGATCTCGTTCGTTACATAGTGCTCGCACAGAGGTAGCTGGGCACATCACACACCTTTCGCACTCTCTGAACCAGAGCGCACACCCTAGTGGTGACTGATCCAGGGAGGTGCTGTTGGCTCAGTATTACGCGCACACTCCTCTTGCGCCTATGATGCTTTGACGGATGATATTCGAAGTGACCACATTGTCCACATGCCATAAAGAAGTCCTTCAATGCCCGGCCAAGCCGAGACAGAGAGATCCCTGAAACCCTGACACCAGGTCATAACATACTCGTGCCTCCCTTGTAGGTGAGCCTGGCACGAGTACAAGATGAAGTCCTGTTCAATCGTTGGCTCGGAGCCGACGGACTCGGAGTACAAAATTACGATATTAATACGCCGTATTGTAATACTGGAGGGGCTTTGTTTGCACTGTTTGCCCTCGCGGCGGGACCTCGGACCTCTTATCAGTATCAAGCGGATAACCTAATTTGGAAGGTTAATTAAGTTCTCTTCTCCCGGCTTCTCCAAACAACACACTTTCTCACCAACTTTATAGACTGCACCATTACCATGGATCACCCTTTTCCAACTGTCGGACACCAGAAACGCCCACGCGTTGCGGAAGAGAACCGGAAGAGGGCAGTGAGAGCGTAAGTAAGCGCATACCTGTGTACTGCGATGATAATCAACGCACCGGAGCCCATAAGTTTGATGATTGAATTCGTCCGATGCTTACGATATATGCTATGCTGTAGTAGAAGAAGATGAAGAAGAGACTAATTGATCGTTGATGAAATTTCCAGATGTGACGGTTGTCGAAGAGTCAAGGAGAAGTGTGAAGGTGGTATCCCGTGTCGACGATGTTCGAAATATCGCAGGCAATGCGTTTTCAATACTATTCCGGATCGTGCTTCTTCCGCTCAGTCCCCGTCGTTGTCGTAAGCAATCTACCCTTCTGTTTTGGGAATCCTCTTCTAATCCCCAGAATTCACTGTGTTCAGCATTCTGGAACGAGCAGGTAACCTCAGTCGACATGACCTCGCTGAAACTGAACGAGTCCAGTACATGGAACGTATCCTCGCTTATTATGCCCCCAATCTTTCTATGGATATAAATTCGCTACGTGAGGCTGCTGAGGAGTTACAGAATCAGCATCGCGGGTCTGACTCTGACGGTCCGGACACGCATGTCGGAATTGATGACCTGGAGGACCTTGCTATCGACGACGAGGACTTTACGATTAGAGCGTTACCAGATAATACGACGCGTATGTCTTTTATGTTCATTCGAGCTGGCTTCAGGTTTTGGTTTCTGACGCGCGTTGGTTGGCATTTGCAGAGTACTCCGGGGAATTTTCCTATCTCAACTTCTCCATGAAGATTAGGAAGAAAATCGATGAGTGGATGAAAACCGCGGCTCCAGAGGTATTTGATTCGCTTCCACCTACTCGTGTGGATTACCGCTGATTCTTTATACAGGACTCCACGGAAGTAGAGCCGTTTGAAGAACGATGGCGTTCTACCCAATTGCAGTCGAACTCGTCATTTGTCCCGGCTTCTATCACCTGTCTTCCGCCTCGTGTTGTTGCGGACTTCTTGGTCCACATATTCTTCAAGTACGCCCAAACCAACAACTTCTATGTGGAGGAAGATTGGCTTCGAGATAACTTGGATACGTGCTACACGAACCCCTCAAGTCTCTCCTCGAAAGATGCCTGTGCCGTCTGCTCCATCTTAATGGTTCTGGCCGTTGGGACACAGTTTGCCCACATGGAGTCAAATATCCCCGTGAACAGGGTAACTTCTGACTTCGCTGCCGAGGAAGAAGACCATCGGTTTTCCGAAGATGAAGTTGGCCTTACGTTTTACCAGTTTGCCTCAAAGCTACTACCAGATATCATCGCTACTGCTTCAGTTCGTAGTGTGCAGGCATGTTTACTGGTTGGCACCTACTTATTGCCTCTGGATACGTCTGGTTTATCGTACACGTACTTTGGACTGGCCCTCAAAATGGCTATCCAGAACGGTATGCATCGTCGATACCATGGGGAAGGTCTCTCGCCTCGGATGGTAGAGGTGAGGAATCGCGTCTTTTGGACAGCTTACACTATAGAAAAGTGGGTCATCTATTCAGTTCGTCCCTATGTCTTGTCGGAATAAACACATATTTACGGCTTACTCAATTCCAGGCGGATAAGTATACTTCATGGTAGGCCTGCGTCTCTATCAGACTCGGACGTTGACGCCGCGTTGCCGGTTGAGTTTCCCTCGCTGAGACTCCCGTCACAACCATCGAACCATACGAACATGGTAGCCCTAATTATTTTGACTCTGAAATTAGGTCAGATTGCGAATGCAATGTACGTATGTCTTCTACTTGCTTTCTCTTCCTCATTGCAGATGTGGCTAACGTTGGCCAAGAACGTCGTTGCGGAGGTGTCGAAAGGGACAGCAACAGCAAGAGTGTCTTGAGAGGCTTCTCAGTCTTCGCAGACATCTGGTGGATTGGTGGGGCACTTTGCCAGAAGAAACAAACTGCAAAGATCTGACTCCGTCCGGTCCACTGTTTCGAGCAAACATCCACCTGAAGTTGGATTACTGCCTATCTAGAGTATTCATCGGAAGGCCATTTCTTTTCAGCAACATGAAATGCGTCAATACCCAAGGAATCCCTTATGTTCCGCCGTTCAAGCCGTCTTCGGGTCTCTCCAAACACCGCTCTACTCTTGTTACAGACTGTGTCGAAGCTGCGCTCGAGATAGTCGATCTTTGTCGACTTCTTCGCGACGAGACTGGCCTTGCGCGCGCATCTTTTACCGAATTTAGTTCTTGCCGTGCTGCCCTTCTGGTAATCCTAGCACAGAGCCTAACAAAACGAACCGAACGGCTTCGCGCGTCACTCGAGCAAGGCATGGGGTTGATAAAAATTATGTCGATGGGCGTTGGCTCCGCGCGATCCGCCGTAAGCGTCATTGAGGCTCTTGAACGAGCAATTCGCCGTTTAGAATCTTGGAGCGAGACCAAAGCGCAAAGTGACGCCGGCTGCATTGAATCAGGCTACGATCGCTTTAAGAATTGGGAAATGCTTTGGAAAACCGGTCCCATCTCCCCGGGCACAATCACCTTCCAAGAACAACAATTGGCAGCCGCCGGGAACGGCCTCCCTCAGATGCCTCCTGTCACACCCGTACAGGGCACCACAGGCGCCGATAGCGGCAACGGCAACGATGCCATGGAGACGGCGGACGTTGCGAGTACTGGTTTCGCCGCTTCGGATTTCTCTTCTTCCTCGAATCCTCTGGCGCAGATGCCACATTTTGGTATAGATCATTTTGTTTCTAACTTTCCGCAGGAATTGGGAGAGTTCACGGCCATTCCGTGCTTTGATTCGGACCCTCAGCATCCATTTGGGGGTGATGTAAAGGGTCAAGATCCGAGATGGATTCAATTTATAAATGAGTAATTCGTCCTTCAAGAGAGCACTTGAGGTGAGAGTTCTGGGCCAACTTGTGCCACTTATATATATTATACATATTGCAAACTTTTATTTATTTGAAGATGCATATATGTAAATGATGGCCATAATGAATATAACAAGACCTAGTCAAACGTTACCTTTTTCCCCTTGAAAGCAACCTGAGCCGCCTGCTCCTTTGCTCTCTTCTTAGCCTCCCAAGAAGGATGCACGGGTTTATTATCTTCACTGGTCTTTTTCTTCTCTGGCCCCTTGGCCGCATTGGGTATCCCTTCTCCTTTCCCTTTCCTCTTACCCGTCTTCTGTCCCCGCTTCCTCTCCCCAGCTTCCTCATCATCACCCGTAGCTCCCCGCTTTAAATCCCACCCACTATCTCTCCCTAATTTCTCCTGCTTGTGCCTCTTCTCCTTTTGTATATGATTTGCCCGGGCCCCGTATTTTTTCTCCCATAAGGCACGGCGGGCTTGTTGGCCCATTCGGTTCTTGCGGCGGGGTTGGTTGTCTTCATTCTCGGACTCGGAGGGCGATTCAGAGCCGGACCAGTAGCCACCCATCATTAGGGAGGGAAGAAAGGTGGTTGTTTTAGGGGGTTCGGTGGCGGCTTTTGTTTTTGATTTCTTGGGAGGTGGAGAGGTGGGAGGTGACGGAGATTGAGACGGGAGTTGTTGGTGACTTTCCGGGGCAGGATTTTGTTCCCTTCGTTTTCCGTCTAACTGTTCTCCTTCTTCCTCTTCCTCTTCTTCTGATTCCTCATCGGTGGGAGCAATCCGGGATTCAAATTGTGCGTAATCCATACTTGCATCATCCGAATCATTGTTATCTTCCATGTTGGTGTCTCCATCCGGCTCCGAGCCTGCTGTCTCGTCGCCTCTGTCCGACGACGTTGCCCTTCTCTTGGCGTCGTCATCATTGTCCACCTCAGAATCAACCATCTCACTCATTTCTCGTCGACCTCGGTTTTGACTTCGGCCACTCTCCTCTTTCTCTTCCTCCACATCATGACTTTCACCACCGCCACTCTTAGAAGGCGCTTTTTTCCCTTTCTTTGCCGAGCTTGCGGACCCAGCATCATCCAGCCCAAGTAACTTCCTAACACCACCCATGACATCAGGAATGACATTCTTGACCGGGTTCGACTTGAACAAACGAGCGGTGACGTTTGCTTCGGGTGCATCCCGCGGTCCTTGAGTGGGGATACGAGCGGAGTGGGTGTCTTTAAATTGTGCAAAGATGGGCGATTCGGCAATGCGTTTAGTTTTGAGGAGTTGCTTGTAGAGATGTTTTTGGGCTGTTTGGTGGAGGTTTAGGGACTTCTATGATATTATTACATTAGTATCGCTGGATTCAAGCAGAGTCATGATCCAAGAAGTACAGTACACACCTTTAATGCCCCAATTTCCGCTTGTACCCGCTGAAGCTGCCCGTCATTGTTTTGCGCTTTGGCTGTTTTTTCTCTCCGGCCTAGTTTTTGTCTTTCGAAGCCTCGGGCTACCTTTAGGGCGCGGAATAGGGACAAGCTGCCGTGTTCGAAGGTTTGGGTTAGTCGGGACGTTTGCAGGGAGAGTTTTCGGTTGGCTTTGCTGTATTTGTTGGTGGTTTGTGGTTGCGATTGTGGTGGTGGTTGTTGTTGTTGATCTTGGTGTTGTTGTGGTTGTTGTGGTTGTTGTGGTTCTGGGAGTGGTTGTGGTTGTGGTGGCTCTCGGTGAGATTCGGGATTAGATTCGGGGTTTGCGGTTAGATCTGAGAGCTTGCGTTTCGGCATTGTACGTAGTTTTGATATCTGGTTTCTTGTTGATTGTTGAGGTTGGTTTGGTTGTTAGGGAATTTTTTTTTTCGGTGGAGTGGTCAGTGACTTTTTCTCCGGATGCCAAGACATCTACTCCAGATGTCCCGTGACATCTAGACTATGGCATCCCGATTAGGAAATATCACAACAACAAAACGATACTACAGGCTACCTCCTAGCAATGGCATATCCTCGAGGAACCCGGAAAACATCGAATTTGAAATCGTATCGGCTAGCAACATAGTGGTATGGTATGTACAACAGAACAAGGCAAGAAAGACAACTTATGGTATAGGTATCGCTTATTTCTTCTCCTCCTTATTCTCCTCCGGCTTAGGGGTGGGAAATTTGAACTATAGTAAAGGTCAGCATACTGTGATCCTATATAGTAGCCGTAACTATTAGACAGACAAACTCACCGTATCAGGCTTCCGGTCAGTACCAGATCCAACAGGCTCCCACGCCGTGGAACCACTCTCAAAGTTGCGGAATGCTTGAGTAAGCTCCAACGGCTCAATGACAATCCGCTTCTTCTCCTCATCATACCGCAGCTCGGTATAACCCGTCAGAGGGAAATCCTTGCGCAGGGGATGACCATCAAAGCCGTAATCGGTCATAATACGACGCAAATCAGGATGCCCAGAGAAAAACACTCCGAACATATCCCAAACCTCCCGCTCATACCACAAAGCACCCTCAAACAGACCCGTGATGCTAGGAACGGGCGACGCCTCGTCCGCGTAGGTCTTAACACGAACGCGAGAGTTGTAGCGCACGCTCAGCAGGTTGTAGACAACCTCGAAGCGCTGGTCGCGGGTCGGATAGTCGACGGCCGTTATGTCAGAAACCTGGGTGAATTCGGCGGCCGTGTGGTACTTCAGGAAGCTCATGACGGGAATGATGCCGGATCGGGGTACGTAGACGGTGAGTTCGTCTTTCCACACGGTGAACTGTTGGATGTACTTGGGCAGGCAGGACATGATGTATTGGCCATATTTGTGGAGGCTGTCGGCTTTGTCTTGGGCCTTGTCCGCCGGGTTGACGATAGGTGCGCGGAGATCTCCCACGGCTTTGACGTAGAGTGTAGCAGGTCAGTCAATTTCTATTCCATCAAGCCACTGATATTGGTGAATAACGTACGAGGTCGCTGGGCTTGTCGCAAATTCTCGGGCTCTGGCGCAGTGGAGTCCTTGGGGGCGAGCTGGAGAGGTATCGAGGAGAACCCTCGGCAGCATCCAGCTGACCGGGATGCAGACGCCAGGGAACGGCCTGTCCCCAGACGCATCAAGGAGCGAGTAGCCGCCATGATAAAACAAGAGCGAGTGACGAAAAAAGTGCAGGATATATGGGAAGAATCGAGATTGTTGTCGTCGACGTTGGAGAGTCGTCCAGGATAGGTAACCCTCACGTGACGCGCTAGGTATGCTGACATAAGCTAGCCACCGCACGTGACCGCGACAGAAGCCCAGAAAAGAACGAAGAGAAACAGCAAATCGGACTCTTCCACCAGACATCAACCTCTCTCTCCCTCCTCCATCTATCTATCTTCTCCTACTCCTTTTTCTCTCCTAGTAGTCTCTTTCATTTTCCCTATTTCTCTTCTTGCCATCTATTGCGTTGTCGCGCTTCCTATTCCTGTATTTTTCCTTTTTTTTTCCGCTGGCGTTCCGTGCCGTGTGTCTACAATTCTCGACGCTTTTACAGTCAAAAACTCAAGCAGCAGTCATGTCGAGCCAGTTACCGATCGATTCTGTCATTGACGATGATGATGAGTTCTGGTATGTTGTGTGTTCAGGTCGATTCGCGGATAGCTGAATGCTAATACACTCTTCTTTCTAGCCCTCTCTGCATAGAAGAGTTCGACCTGTCCGACAAGAATTTCAAGCCTTGTCCTTGTGGATACCAGGTACGCCGCCACCTCTGCCGCGTTTACTTGCTCAGTATCGTTACATGAACAGACTGGCCCTAACGGATGTTGTCTAGATTTGCCAATTCTGCTATAACAATATCAAAACCCACAGCGAGCAAGGCAAATGTCCCAACTGCAGACGCATTTACGACGAAAGCACCATACAATACAAGGTTCCTGATGCAGACGAGTGAGTACTCGTGTTCTTTCATGCTGCTTGGTACCACTTTGGGTAGACTTTTCTTACTAACCTGCGACTCGCGGTATTAGATTCAAGGCGGATTTGGCACTCAAACATAGAAAAGCTGCGGCCGCGAAGAAGAAGGAGTCCGAAAAACGTGAAATAGAAGCTTCCAGTCGCAAAAACTTGGCCGGTGTCAGAGTTGTCCAGAAGAACCTCGTTTATGTAATCGGCCTCAACCCGACGATACGCGATGAAAACCAACTTCTTCAGACGCTTCGCGGTAGGGATTACTTTGGGCAGTATGGAGACATTGACAAAATCGTGGTTAGCAAGGCAAAGCCAGGCGGGAATCCGAACAACGGCATCGGGGTGTACGTCACGTTCGCAACGAGAGCCGATGCGGCAACTTGTATCGCTGCTGTTGATGGGTCCGTCAATGGTGACCGTGTGCTAAGGTACGGCTTTTTTTTAAGTTATTCGGTTTCCGTTCGTGGATGTCAAAGCTAACTGCGGCGTTTATAGAGCGCAATTTGGAACGACTAAGTACTGCTCCTCCTTCCTCCGCAACGAACAATGCCATAATCGAAATTGTACATTCTTGCACGAGACTGGAGAGGATAGTGAGAGTTTCAGTCGACAGGACCTGTCGTCCATAAATACCTTGACAGCCCAACGTCTCGGCCATTCGAATGGCTCCCAGCCCCATCCGTCTCATACTCGATATTCCGCGCAACCCGTGTCTTCTCCTATGCGTCGACAACCGAGTAAGGATGATCCGGCTAGCAGAGGTCAGGGTAATTCCGACGGATCAGCTCTCCCCTCATCTGCGAGTTGGGCAAATAAAGACGCGCCAATTAATCGTGCCAGGCGGGGCAGTTTTGCAAATAGCCAGCCATCTCAGAGTCCCAAACCCCAGGCCGCCACAGTTGCATCCGGCGTTGACGAGAAGCACTCGAATCTTGCTCAGCCATCCTCGCGTCGCCAGACTCCGTCTCCCGCCGATGCGCGTAATTCCACGCCGCAGCCTAAGGCCAAAACAACAAAGCCGCCGGCTGAACCAGAGAACCCTCTCGAGAGTCTCATTAAGGCGGTCAATTCACCTGATTTCAAGTTTGTATTCTCTGCGTCAGATTTACCTCCTGATGAAGTTGCATTGATTGAGAACCATCCATCGTTCATTGATCCATATGGCGGTGTCAAGCGGAGGGCGATGCGCGAGAAGGCTGCGAAACGGGAACAGGAGATGCTTCAGTCTGTAGCGGTCGAAGAGGAAACCCGCGAAAGTGGGAGCTTACAGCTCGGTGGCGAACCCGACGATATTCACCCAGCAAGGGGCCGTAGCTCCCGCGAGGCTGTTGGGGCAATTCAGCCACCATCTCAACAGGGAACGGCTGCTAGCTCGGCGGTGGGCTCTCCCGTGTCTGCTCCTAACCCCCAATTTCAAGGTTTGAACATAGGTGCTGCCAGAAGCTTGACCCCTCTTCAACAGCAGCAATTGATGCTTCTCAAGTCTGCCAACAACCAGCAAACGGCTGGTCTGGTTGACCCGCTTCACACAAATCTGAATTCTGCCGCTTATGATCAAGTTCGGCAGGGTCTATTGCAAAGTCAGATGGCACAGTTTAACGCTTTACAAGCGCAAAATCGTCAGCCTTCTCGGTTTTCGTTTGCCAACGACGCTGGTGCCAAGAACGTTCCTAACGTTAGGATGCTGGGCCAGCAAGCGTCTTTAATGCAGGCAGGGACTCCAAATCCCCTCACTGCACCGAGTCCGCAGCATGGTCTTGCAAATAGCTTCTACACCAGCGGTATCCAGGGACCGCCCCCGGGGCTCAAAACTGCTGGCACTCCTCCTATCAGCGGAGGTGGCATGTTTGCTCAGGGACACGGCTTTACTACGAATGCCAATATGGGATTGGGTTCCAACATGGGGAAGCAAGAAGCCAACCCCGAATTTGTGCGTGAGTTCCTACGTGGTCGCAGTGGCGCCAGTGGTTTGCAGGGGCAAGAAGCTGCTAAGCGTGAGTTCATGTTTCCTTTCCTCCAACAGCACCAAACCCCCCCTCCCCTGGCTCCTGCCAATGGCCTTCTCAGCTCTTTCTATGGCTCTCAAGCGGGGCATTTCCCCGACATTGGGCCACAGAAGCAGAAGAAGAAGGGGAAGAAGCACAGACACGCTAACACTTCCTCCGGCGGAGGCGGTGTAGTAGATCTTGCGGACCCGAGTATCTTGCAGGCGAGAATGCACCAAGTTGGTGCGAATGCTGCTGCTGGGCAGGCGCTGTACGGGAGTCAGGGGCAAGGTGGGTATAATCACTCTATGATGTACGGAGCCGGGTTCAATCGCTGGTGATATTCTCGTTCTTACTCCCCTGTTTTCTTTTTCTATTTGTTCTTTGGGTTATGCTTATTAGCCTGCGTTGCTCTCTCTTGTTTTTGTTTTCCTACCTTCTGCTGGAGTTCTATTGTCGTTTCTTCCACTTGCTTCACAGCACGATATCATGTTCCTTCCGACCGGACGCGGGATACGACTCGCCTTCACTTGTTCTCGGGCTCAGTTTTATTTCGTCTCTACGTTCTACCGTTTTGCGACAAAGCATTTGGGAGACAGCTCTGTACAACCACCGCAAATAAGGGCTGGGTGTGCTATTGGCGTTTCTGATGGTTCCTTCACTTCCTCCGTTACACTTGCACTGGGTATGAAAAGGCGTCGTCTGGTTCTGCGGAGATTTCATGTCTTCTGGGTTTTCCTTGACTTGGCGGCCGTCATGTTTTAATTCTTGCATTCGGGTCTGCTTGATATATCCTTTGGGGGCTCCTAACCGATCTGATTATGGATGACTTAAATGTACGTTAACCTCCCTGCCCTGACGCTTTCGCAGTAGGGCTCTATTTGAAACAAATTCTCACAATTACTGTTCATATAGACCCGCCCTTGATTGTTCCTGGTCAAGATGGTTGGCAATTCTTTGTGTGTAAATACTGCCTACCTCGTATCCCTTTTATGACGACTGTTTTGTTTTGTTATGAGCCCGAAGAGCTGGCGTGTTTTTTATGTTATTTTCTTCTGTTTTTTCTTTGTGTTGTCTATGCTGTCTTTTCTTCACCTCGAACCGGGGCTCCGATCTCCTCCTTACCGCGCACACATCCTCTAGGAGAAGCAGGGCTAACTGATGATGAACAGTGGATGAAGATTTCCCGCCGTTGGGCAGTCAGCCCAAGGGTAGACGTACTGACAGTTTTGGTTTCCCATTCCGCTCTCACCTTCACTCGGAATCTCACGGCTCGTCGTCGATTCGCTCTGGCACGCCTACTCTTCCACCGGGGCTTCCTTTGCCTCATGCACATCCAATGTCTCATCTACTTCAAGATTCCCTGGGAGCTTCAAGCCCTTCACCTTCTGTGTCGGTTCCCCCGTCCGTCCCACCGTCTGTTCCCAGTCCGGCGGTTGCTCCTGCATCCCCTGCTCGGAAAGCTCATGAAAGTACTGTTGGGCAGGCCATAGCGGAGCCGAAACGCAGCCCGGAGGATGTCCAATCACCGAATAGGGCTAGGGATGTTTCAGAAGTATCACTGGGTTCCCCGGTGCCGAAGTCAACCAGCAAGGGAAGTGATCGCTCCCACCGTGAGATGTTGGCGGCCACGGATAAGAAGGATAGCGTTTCAAGCAACGAGGACGCTTCCAGACAGGATAAGGTCAACACTCCTGCTAAGCCAAAGCCCGCCAAGCTCAGTCCGCCTGTGAATGCACCGCAACCGCCAGTGGCGTCTCCCACTAAGCCCGAGATCAACACGCAGAATTTGGCTACTACTGCTTCAAATGCTGGCAATAGTTCTCGGCCAAACACACCCATGACCGGAGTGTCCCGCGTCTCTGACTCGTCTCAGCCTCGCCAACATCGGGTTCTTCGTGTTGTGGATACCACGAAGACTGATACGCCGCCTCCACCTCCTTCGGCAAGTCAGTCCGTTGCTTCTGCACAGATGAAGAAGCCGTCCAGGAGACCAAGTCTGTCGTCGCTTAGCAGGCCGGATACTCCAGGAGATTTTGGGTCTGAAGGTGATCCTTCTTACACGTCAGCATCTGTGTCTCGAGGCAATTCGCCACCGCCCTCTAGGATCGGCTCTGCTCCAGTCCGTGCTACGACGAAGAGCCAGGCCAAGAAGGAGAGGAGACAGAAGGCCAAAGATGCTGACGCCAAGAAGCATGAGGTTGCAACGGCATTGGTTGAGGAACCAGTACAAGCTCCTATTGTTGGCAGAAAGCGCAAGACTAAGAAGACGCCCTCGAGCAACGCTGAACCATCGAACAACGCGCCTACGGACAGCAAGACCGAAACCGCAAAGTCTACCAAAGCTGGTAGCGTAGCGGAGACAGACGTTCAAAAGGCAGAAGCAGGTAAAAAGTCCAAGGCGAAGGACAAACAGGCGAAGGATGCCAACGTCAGTCCGGTTGAGGACAAGCCAGCTGCCGATAAGAACGCACCTGCTGAAGCGTGGCGGTCGGATAATACGGTAGAGCGGATGATCAAGGACTCCGAATCGACAGGGATCCCACTCAAGTATCTCTTCATGGAAAGGTCATCTTCCTTGCAAAAATTGCTCGCTCAACTCCACAAGTCTGGTGAACTCGACCTGAACGATCATCCGTTGTTCGCTCCTCCCAATCTGGGTCAGCGAGTCGATTTGAAATGCACCGCGGACGACTACGAGCCGTTGAAGAGCCCTATTGAGTTGACTGATGAGCACCGGAAGGCCTTGCTACGCGGTGAGTCCGTTCATGTAAATAGGGACAGCGTCCATCACAAGGACAGATGTCTAGTTAGCCCGCGCGGCTGCGTCTTACGACATTTGTCATCCGAGGAAGAGGACCGATATCTCGCTCTTGAGAGGAGTGTCAGCAAAGGACCGGACTTGTTTCAGGATTACCCCGTACCGTCCGTCACGGAGCCCGACATAGCCAACCGTGGAGGCGGTCTAGATGCCCTTTTCGCCACACCGGAGAACTTCAATATCTGTTGGGTAGACGAGACGTCCCTGGGACTAGCGCCGACATCACCCAACGCGCCTTTCTCCCCGACGGAACTGTCCATATCCTCGGTCCCCGCCATGCCACCCAACATTTTCTCCGCCATGGAAGCCGACAGCAGCCGCAGCCACCACTGGGCCATTGCCAACACGGCGGAACTGGTCAACGCAACGGCGGCGTCTGTCCGATCCTTCGCGGCGGTTACGGCGAAGCACATGCTTGGAGCTGCTGGAGTGGTTATGGGAACCGTTCCTGACCTTGACGACGTCGTTGGTATGACTGAGGAGGAGCTCAGGTCGTTTGCCTTCAAGTCACAGAAAGAGCTTGAGGGTTCGCGGAAAGACGTTGATTCTATTGAGAAGAAGTTGGCTGCTTTGGTTAAGCGGAATAAGAAATTGGTGCAGCAGGCTTTGGCTACGACTGTTGAGGTTTGATTTGATTTTGACTTCTGTGCTGTACGATACGATTATGGATATGAGGGATGATTCACCTTTTTGGTGCATATTCGTATTAATCTGTTTTGGGCGTTCCTTTGGTTCATTCTTTTTTTGCTTTTTGATACGGGGTTATTGGTGTAAGATAGTCAATGCTTTGGGTTTCTTGTCGATGCTTGCGCATTTCGGCATGAATATGTATTCTTATGGATTCTTCAGGATTATCGCTAAAAGTCTGTCATTCTCGTAATGAACCGAAAAATCAAATAAAGCATCATAACCATCATAACCCCCTAATCCCACCCTCATACGGACGAAGATCATACTCATCCGGATAAGTCTCAAGCACCCTCCTAAGCTCATTGACCTGCGCCTCCAACTCCTCTGTCAATCCCTCGTAGACATCCGTAAACGCCTCCCTCAAAGGCGGCTTCAACTCCCTCTCCGCATTCCCAAACTCCCTAAGCACATCCTTCCGTATGCACTCCCTCGTCTCCCGCTCCATCTCCGCATCCCACAACCCGTGATTCTCGAGATACTTCCTCAATCGCACAATGGGATTATCGCGCCTCTTCCAATCCTCGACCTCGATACGCGCGCGGTAAGCGAAACTATCATCACTCGTACTATGATGCGAGACGCGGTAACTCATCGCCTCAACCAGCACGGGTCTCCCACCACCACCGACACGACCAATATCCGAAAGAGCCACGCCCCTGGCCACCCTAGTTGCCAGAAACACCGCAAAGACATCATTCCCATCAACCCGGATCGTATCAATGCCGTACCCGACCCCGCGGCTCGCGATGCCGTCGCCCCGATACTGCTCCTGCGTGGGGGTGGAGATGGCGTAGCCGTTGTTTCGGCAGATGAAGACGATGGGGCAGGATTGGGTGGCGGCCATGTTTAGGCTGGCGTGGAAGTCGCCTTCGCTGGCGGCGCCTTCGCCGAAGTAGCAGGTTGTTATTCGGGGTTGCTTTGGGGGTGTGGGTGTGTTCTGGGGGTGTTGTCTTTGGGACTGGAGTTTTAGGGCGTAGGCGGAGCCGGTTGCTTGGGGGAGTTGGGTTGCTAGGGGGGAGGATATTGTGTGCTTGATTTTGTTAGTAGTTGGTTTTTGTATAATCGTGGGCAACATAGTGGGGRGGGDSGGTAGTTTGCGCACCATACGAGGATATGTACAGCCGTAATGAACGGGCATATTCCGTCCTCTACCGGTGTCGTTTCTGTTGGAGAATAACTGGCTCATGAAGTCCTTTAGAGTGAATCCGCGCTGTTGCAGGACGCCTGTTTCGCGGTATTGGGCGAAGACGACGTCGTCGGGACTTAGGGCTGCTGCGGAGCCGACGGCGATGCCTTCTTCGCCTGCGGAGACCTGGGTTGTTTCTATTAGCAGGACTGCAGCCAGGTTATTCATTCAATGGTTGTCATACCATGTAGAAACTCAAGCGACCCTGTCGTTGTGCCTCGAACATGATCCCGTCCATGATGTTTACTTGGGTTATTGTTAGCTCATGATATTCATCAGCTGAGACGAGTGTACAAACCAGTCAACATATTCTTGTACCAGGTCAATACCTCCTCGTTGGAGACGTCTAGTTGTATATTGTCATCAATGATAACCCCGTTCGAATCCATGACTCTGTACGTCGGGATGGTTGGTGCATCGGAGGGTTTGATGAAGGTCATGTCAGTGGTGAATCTGCTCTCGAGTGCACCGGGGAATTGGATTCTGTTGAGACGTTGATTAGAATGATATTCTCAATATATCCTTCTTTCAGATAGTATTCACATACTGATTCGGGGCTGATTGTGAGATGCATCTCGCGCTGATCCGGGGTACATGTACATGTACAGATGAGACGGAGGATAGCCCTGGAATCGGTCTGTTGATGTATCTGCGGATACATGGTGTATAGGCCTGACGGCTTAGTCTTCTCGCAAGGAGCGAAGTCATGGCTATAGCCTATGGATGAGATGAAGGCTTCATGGTACTTTGTAGGTAGTAACCAGCTGTAGGGCTTCTCGATGATGCGGAGGGAGCCCGGTTGGCGTCGGTCGTTGGACGTCATGCATCTCTGAGATCCCCGCATTTAACCGTTGAATTTCTGGATTTTGATCCGTTTCGTGTCATCTTGGCGTTATTCTTCTTTCTTTTGCTTGTCTCTTTTTCAAGGATCATCGTGGTTTGTTGAGTTGGACAGTATCGTAGTGCAGCTATCGGCCATAGTGCTGTTCCCCGACGTTGAGTGACTCGGTGGAAGTCGTCTAAGCCGTAGTTTTACGGGATAACTCCAATAACACTGGAAATAGTCAGAAAATCAGTATAAGAGTCGAAGTCGAGGCGAGAACTGCTAAAGAACTGGTATTTCGGAGAAGTTCCAGTCGCCGATGATCCCGAATCCGATACGGATTGATTGATATTGAAATCTCCACGCTTCCACCAACATTTGCCCATCTATCGCTATATCACCATGGCATCTCGACCCTTATGGCGCAGTCTGCACCATAGCGCTAAACGGAGAACCACCGCGCAAACTGCCTACCGGTGCTTTTCCTGCTCTCTGCGGGTGAACCAGCAGCAGCAGACCGACCGCGATGGCCGGGTGACGCATTTTGGCTTTACCAATGTCCCGGAGGCGCAGAAGGAGTCCATGGGTAGGTAATAGACTCGGTTTAAGTGAAAGAAGACTACGAACTGACAGACACCTACAGTGGGAGCGGTATTCAGCTCCGTCGCATCATCCTACGACACCATGAACGACCTCATGTCCATGGGAATCCACCGACTATGGAAAGATTACTTCGTCCGCACCCTCAACCCCGGCTCCGCGCTGCCACCGCGCGACGAGAACGACCGGAGCGGCACAGGCACAGGCAGAGGCTGGAACATCCTCGACATCGCCGGCGGGACCGGCGACATTGCCTTCCGCATCCTCGACCACGCGACCGAGATCAACAACGACCGCGACACCCGCGTGACCATCGCCGACATCAACGCGGACATGCTGGCGGAGGGCCGGAAGCGCAGCGTGGCCACGCCGTACTACAACACGAACCGGCTGTCGTTCATGGAGGCCAATGCGGAGAGCATGCCGTGCGTGCCGAGCGACTCGGTCGACCTGTACACGGTTGTTTTTGGGATTCGCAATTTCACGGATAAACAGGCTGCTGTGGATGAGGCGTTTCGGGTGCTCAAGCCGGGGGGTGTGTTTGCGTGCATGGAGTTTAGCAAGGTGGATAATAGCGTGTTCAATGCTATCTACAAGCGTTGGAGTTTCAGTGCTATTCCGCTGATCGGGCAGGTTGTCGCGGGGGATCGGGATAGTTATCAGTACTTGGTGGAGAGCATTGAGCGGTTTCCGAGCCAGGAGGAGTTCCGGGGGATGATTGAGCGGGCTGGGTTTATGGTGCCGGGGCGGGGGTATGAGAATCTGACGGGGGGGATAGCCGCCATCCACAGGGGGGTTAAGCCTATCGCTTAGCTGCCTCCTCCCTCACTGTATTGCCTGCAACTGTGACCGACGCAAGTGATGAGAGCCGAAGTCGGAACTAATAATAGCTGGAAAAACAGCCAAGAATGATGTGATAAGTCTGGTTTCGGCGTTTAGATTGATATCGCGTCTTTGTTCGGAGATCTTGGCTTTTTTTGTAAGAATCCAAGTATAAGAATAAGAATGCTCTCATCCTCCTCTCTTCTATAAGAAACAATGGATCATCCTGACGCCTCCCTAATCTCCGGCGCAATCCATGTCATCTCCACCGAGCGAGCAGCCCTCGCAAACCTCGAGAATGTCTACCGGACAGACCAACTGGCGCAGGACAGCCTCGCCCGCTCCGTGAACCGCATCGCGCACAGCGTGCGAACCGGCGGCAAGCTGGTGGTGTGCGGCGTTGGGAAGAGCGGCAAGATTGGCAAGAAGATCGAGGCGACGATGAACAGTTTTGGCATTTTCAGTGCTTTTCTTCATCCTACCGAGGCTTTGCATGGCGATTTGGGAATGGTCAGGCCGGTTGGTTCTTCTTCCTAAGGCCTACTTGTTTTGTATATAAACTAACTGGCAAAGAATGACACCCTCCTCCTCATTTCCTTCTCCGGCCGCACTTCGGAGCTCCTCCTCCTCCTCCAGCATATCCCTCCCTCGGTCTCTGTAATCGCCCTAACCGCCCACAGCCACCCCTCGACATGTCCGCTGCTATCCTACCAACCCCCCGATCTGGGCATCCTCCTCCCCGCTCCCATCCACGAGGCTGAGGAGTCCTCCTTCGGCGTCTGCGCTCCCACTTCCTCCACCACTGTCGCTCTAGCCCTAGGCGATGCTTTGGCGATCTCCGCCGCCAGGAAACTGCATACCTACCCAGGCCGTGGGCCTGCGGAGGTTTTCAAGAGTTATCATCCCGGTGGTGCCATTGGTGCTGGTGTTGCTGCAGCTGCTAGTGCGTCTGCTATGTCGACGCCGAATAGTATGTTGTCGTCGTCGTCGTCGTCCTCATCATCATCTGGGTCGTTTTTTTCGTCGCCTTCTTCGGCGGATTCTCTGGCCATGTTGGATTGTCGGGTTGGGTTTTCGCAGCAGCAGCAGCAGCAACAACAACAACAATCACAACCAAACACCTTTTCCTCCCCTTCTTCCACCACGATAACCCCCGAATCCCACCACGAAGACCCCAAAGACACCAACAACAACAACAACAACCAACCCATAACAAAATTCCCCACCTTCACCCCCCTCTCCCAGATCCCATCCCTCCCACTACCCTCCCCAACTCACCCGCTCCGCCTCCTCGACATCCTCCTCACAGCCATCCACCACCCAACCGCCAACTCGTGGGTTCGGATATCGGATTCGCATATCGTCCCGCCGCGGCGCGTGCGCTCGCTTGCTCGGAATCCTCGTCGGCAGAATCATTATGCGAATTACAAAGATCTTGCTTGTGGCGGTGTTGGTGCCGTTGTTGGTGTGGGGGATGGAATTTGTTTAACGTGTCAGGATGATCAGCGGGATGATCAACGGGATGGAGATCGAGATGGTGACCAAGATCGAGATTTGGATTCGAATTCAGAGTCGGATTCGACTCGAGAGCGGAGGGATAGGCCGGTTGTTGTCGACAAGCGGGATTGGGTGGTTGTTTCTTCCGAGTGCACGGTGGAGGATGCTAGGAGGCTTCTGAGGATGATATTTGGTCGGGGTTTAGGGTTAGGTGGTGCGGAGGAGGGGCTTGGGGGTGTTGTTGCCGTTATGAGTAGTAGGGATAAGGAGATGAGGGATATGAATGCATCTGAATCGGCCTTGGATGTTGATCTTGGTTCGTGTTTGGGTGTCCTTGAGGTGGCCGATTTGGTTTGATGTTTATACGGATGGATACATAGGGGACATACAATACCCTGCTCACATAAAGTCTCATAATAAATGGATCATGACGCTCATGAATTGGTTGGAACTCCAGAAATTTTGTCTGTTGATCAAGTCAGAGATACCATTCAAAAGGAAGAAACAAAGGCATAAAGGTACAGTACGAGGGTATAATAATAACACCGGATCCGACAGACAGCAAGGCGTCTATATACACGATTCTCATGCAGCAAGAATTTGCAGGAACGAGAAAAACAAAAGGAAAAAGCCGCTTTTAGTTCAGCAGATTGACAACAGCACAAGAAGATGACCCGTCGTCCAAGGTATGTCGTGCAATCAGCCGGAAGCCAACCTCGCTCAAATGATCTTGGTCAAACACAGCAAAGGTCCTTCTCTATCATACAACGTAAATATAATCGTAACGGTCGTCACCACGCATGGCAAAAGATTAACCAGCTAGCCTGGAATGCTGGTGTTCGCAGAGACCGCTCACTCCAGAGTGTATGTTCTGAACACTCGCAGAGTTTCTTCAGTTTCCGAGGCGTAAACTCGCAGCGTTGCCCGGCCACCTGGTATTCATTGGCAAGCTTTCACACAGGAACAATCGAGTGGAAAAGTAAGCGTCAAACGGCTCGGTTTCAATCTATGCTTTCTGTGGTGCCTGTTGAGACTTGTTATCCGACGACGGATTCGATGAACTTTCGTCCTCGTATAGGTGGCGCTGCTCAATATAACGAATGACGGGAACCGGTATCAGATAGCGGACGCTCATTTCACGTCTTAAAAAGAGACGGACTTTGGTGCTGCTGACGTCGTTCTGGATGAGTTGCTGAATGACGTATATGTTATCTCTCCAGGGCTGCAGCGTTGCCAGCGCTTCGTCGATATCCGTTCCACTCCGCTCGACGATGAAAGACTAGACCAAGATTAGCGCGAAGTCATACACGGAGTTTCCCTCGTAGGACAAACGTACTCCGTATTTCCCGAGGATGTGGTTCAGATCCTTCTCGCTCCATACGCCGGGAGTGGACATGGTATGGATCAAATCCGCTCCTGCCAGAAGCGCAATGCGTACGGGTTTCCGAGTGCCGTTTCCAACATCGAATCCGTGGCGCACGATGTTGACCTCATTATCGAAATGGTCCAGCACGACGGCGGTCGGTTGATACTCCTTTTGCATAGCTTCCCAGGCATCGACCATCAAAAAATCGGAAGATTCATCAATGGCAAGTTCGCACATTGCAACACTGTCACGTTCGATCAGGAAGGCTTCTTATGAAATTTTCTTCGGAAGAAACGGAATAAACAAAAGCAAAGAAAACTAAACGAGGCTACTAACCGATCCTCAGCACTAACAAGACCGGCCTTACGATAGGCATCGGAAACGGGGGAAAGGTAGCCTCCTATGAGTTCGAAATCGGTGCTGAACTTGACGTAATCGGCCGCCATCTCGAACATGCGCAGATGGAGGTAGGTGACGGGTGAAAAGGAGCCGCAAGCAACCAGGATTAACGGAGTTTTCTCAGGATTGTCCATCTTTTGCTTCAGACGGAACTCCGGGAAGTGGTAGTCCTGCATGGACGCCGGTGTATGGCAGGGGGTTCTCTGATGAGCATTGCCAGTCATGATTTGCGATGCGCCAGCGGCCGGAAAAAAAAAAAAARAAAAAAAAGAAGAGAACAAGTTTTAGAAGTAGTATGGATGGAAAACCACAGCTAATCAGGACTTTCTATGAAATCTAGCAACGGAAGAGTAAAGAAAACAAGCAAGGTAAATAAAAGTAAAAGAAAGGATGAAGGGGGTTGAGCTGAGTTGAAGAGGGGCAAAACCGCGGGAGAGAACGGGAGGAAGTCTATATCAACCTTCGTCAACTCCCATTAAAGTAACTGTTTAGTTTTTGACTCGGTTTGAGCACGCGAGCATAATATCTTCCAGTCATAAAAAAATAATTGACAGTAGCGTTCTTTTCCGGTGAGGTATTGACCGTGACAAAAGTATTTGCCCAGGTCCCATACAAATTGGCTAGAAACTTGGGCAGATACTTTATGCGGTAATATGAGTACGTATTATTACAGAGCAGTACGGTACATGTATTGAATGTATTATATGTATTGTCATGACAGCGTATTATTACAGTTGGTTAGAAACAACCATACCGGTACCGGCTTTAGCATGAAGTCTTGACCTTTACAATTGTAGTCTTAGGACTACAATTATTAGTGATGGTTTAGAAATATGAGTATGCCATTTCCATAATTCCATTCTCAAATTGCCACTTGCTCAGGCAAATAATAAAATAATAAATGAGTGTGCTCGGAAAATGCCAATCCTGACTAAGATAACTACCCCGTCTGTAGCATACTTGCGCTTCTGCCGTCTCCCGCTCTCCGGAATTGCATTCTTCAACCGTCACCAACCCAAGTCTACTCTTCCAACTCCAACCAACTCATCTTCCACCTATCACTCCCACTCCCACTCCCACCTCACTCTCTCTATCCTATTTCACTCTCTTTTGCTTGTCCTTCGACCCTAATAAAGCCATCTTCATCTTTTATCCATCTCTTACTCTACTTATCCTTACTTTTTCATCCAAAATCTCCCCAGGCATCATCCCGCCCACCGCCGCTGGATGGATTGACTCCGTCGTTGCCTCTTCTCCCTGACAATACATACATATATACTACTACGGAGTGCTATACTACTGTCGATTGCCCGAGTCTTTGCGAATGGCGCTTACAAGTCGTGACGGTTAAATCCAACTTCTTCACCACTGTTAATCGAAACTGGTGATACCGGTGACCTATGGCCAGGCAAAAGGCCGCTCTACATCGCCACCAGGAACCTCTCGAGGATAATTCTGCTGTATCGGCCCCATCTGCTTCTTCGACTGCTTCTGCTGCTACTGGAGCTGCCGCCTATCCTTCTCTGAGGTACTTTCCCGCCCGTCTTCCCACCCGTTGATTGATATACCCGTCCCGTCATCGTCCTTGTGTGGCCTGCGGTCAGGTTCTCATCCCTGGGACCTTGCAGCAAGACTCTGTGGATGGCCTGTCGTGATTCCCCTAAATCCCACTTGCTTCCCATCCCTTGTGCCCTAACTCGGTTCTCAGACATTGGACCCTGATTCCATCCTATATCCCCATCGTGTCCATATCCCTGTTTTTAGCCTTCTTTTTCTCCCTTCGTTGTTCATTCGCCATCTGTCGCAGTTCAGCTTCTCATGTCCTCCAGAATTACTCGCTCAGCCGCGAGACTTGCAGCAGAATCTTCCCCGTCCGTCAGTTCCGGTCCGTCTCCCTCTAATCCCCCTACCGGCTCGGCCCCATCTCGGAAACGTAAGGCCCCCGCACGACGTGACCCGCCTTTGGAAGATCCGGATAATTCGACCCCTCCAACTCCGCCCCGGAGATCAAAAAGACAACGACGTCCAGTATCGTCTCAGACGTCTGCCCCTCCGGTTGCTCCTCCAGCTGCTCCTCGTCGCGGTACCAGATCACGTCCGGCAATGTCCCAACCGGGGTATGTATTTCCTATATGCTTTGTTCATGGTGGATTTGATGTCGGCTGACTCCATTATTAGCCCATCCTCTCGTCCTTCTGAGGACTCACGGACTCCGGCAATTTCGCCACCTTCAAGACGAAAGCCTAGTAAGAATAGGAAGGTTGCTCAAGGTATGTTTAAACTGGAAAACAATATACGCATGGAATTTTTGCTTACCAATAAAAAATATTCTGTAGCAGAGCGTCTATCTACAACGCAGTCACCTCCCCCACGAAGACAAAAGAAGCGTTCCGCCAAGAACAACCCCGATCTGATGATGAAAGAACCGGAAGAGGACCTCGGGGAGCCGAATCCCGATGATGATCGTGACCGAGATTCTTCGCCACCCAGCGGAAGTAACGATGATACGAATCCTTCCATGTTGGATGAGGATGAGGGCGATCCGTTTCAAAACAGCTTATTCGGTTCACGAAGTCCGTTCGGGTTGCAGAGCACCCTTCGCGCCATCAGTGGTATGATGTCCGGCATGTCCTCGCGTCTTCGCGAAATCCTCAGCAACTTGAGAATGAGAGACGATCCTTCCATACAATTGATTGCTCTCCAAGAACTATCGGACCTGTTGCTTGTGTCTAACGAGGACAACCTGTCCGGCCAGTTCTCACCCGACCCGTACGTGAAAGAACTAGTCAGGTTGATGCAACCAGATGACATGGGCGATGAGAATCCAGAAATTATGCTTCTTGCCTGTCGTTGTTTAGCCAATTTGATGGAGGCGTTACGAGGCTCAGTGGCCAGTGTCGTCTACGGAGGAGCGGTGCCTATCCTGTGTCAGAAGTTGCTTGATATCCAGTTCATTGATCTGGCTGAACAGGCCTTGAGTACTCTCTCGAAAATTTCTATTGATTTTCCGGCGTCTATTGTTCGAGAAGGCGGCTTAACGGCATGCTTGACTTATCTCGACTTCTTTCCAACAAGTACGCAGCGCACTGCAGTCACTACTGCTGCCAACTGCTGTCGCAATCTTCCTCAGGACTCTTTCCCTGTCGTTCGTGATGTGATGCCTATTCTTCTCAATGTCCTTTCGAGTAGCGACCCGAAGGTTGTTGAGCAGGGTTGTATGTGCGTTTCGCGAATCGTCGAGAGTTTCAGGCACCGGCCCGAAAAACTCGAAGAACTCATTGAGACTGCTATGCTAAAGGCCGTTCTCCGTCTCCTTTTGCCGGGCACTACGAATCTAATTGGACCTCACATTCATACCCAGTTTCTCCGTGTTCTTGCCATTGTATCCCGAGCGAGTCCTCGACTATCAGTCGAATTACTTAAAATGGATGTCGTCGATACTCTCTATCAAATTCTTACAGGAATCTCACCTCCCGAGAACCTTGAAAATACCGCCGTGAAGATGGACAACGTTCTTGTCATGCAGGCTTTGATTCATCGTCCCAGAGAACAGGTTTTTGAGACGCTCAACGTTATTTGCGAGCTTTTGCCAGGAGTTCCAGGCCGGGAAGATACGCTGAAGGATCCCAAACTGGAGGCTTATCTCACGACCTGTTTGGCAATGGGTCCAAAGTCCCCCCAGGCAAAGGAACTGGCTGAAACGCGACGCGCTTTGCTGATGGACTGCAAGGCCGAGTTCAAGCGATTTGCCATGATTCTGCTGCCTACTCTGACAGATGCCTATTCTAGCACTGTCAACTTGGGTGTCCGCCAGAGAGTGCTCAGTGCACAATTGAAGATGTTGCACAATCTTGAGCCTGCTGTAATAGAGGATTCTTTGCGTGCTGTTCCGTATGCGTCTTTCCTTGCGGCAATCTTATCTCAAAAAGATCATCCTTCGTTGGTGTCTTCCGCTCTACGCTGTGCAGAACTCTTGCTTCGACGACTCGAGTGCGTCTATCAACATCAGTTTCACAGAGAAGGTGTGATTTCGGAAATCGCGAAACTGTCCAAAATTCCCCTGTCTGATGAGCGTTCATCCGACGCTATGGACACTTCTAGTGATGCGGCTCGTGGTTCTAGACATGGTGGTGTGCGGGAGGAAACCCCGGACGTTGAGAGCGACGCAGATGACTTCAATAGGGGAGACGACTTTGACGATGATGAACCTGATGACGCTTCAGATTCAGAGACATCATCTTCCTTCTCTGGCCACCGCTCCGTGACCAACGTTGTTGACGCCATGAATGACTTGGTTGTTCGTGATGCACGCGCGTTCCTCCAATCATATGAAGCGAGCGAAAGCAAGAGCACGCGAGAAGGGGCCGTCGGAATCCTCTCACAATTGCAGAAGCTCGCTGCGGATATATCTGCCTGCTACCTGGGCGATGGAGTCGGCGATGGGTTTGCGCTCTTCAAGGAGTTGGCGACGTACTTTGACGGCGATGCCTTGGAGAACATCACCAGCTCCGAACTGTTGAATTCGGGCATTGTCCAGGTCCTTTTGGATATATTTGGAGACTTCAAGTGTGAGTTCTGCTTGTTGAAATTGCTCCTTGCTTAGTACGGTCTGCTAACTGAATTTGTAGGCACATGGATGCGCGATGCCCGTGCTGCATTTTTACAAGCATTCATGGGATCGGCAATCTCCGAGAAAGTCCAGAGCCAGAGTACCGCGAAGACTCCTTTTAGTGTGTTGATCCAGAAGTTGCAGGACTCACTCAGCCGGACGGAGCATTTCGAAGTTGCTACCGTCGGTCATAGTTTGCTGGAAAACACTCGAACAAATGCTGCTCACATGTTGGGGAGGCAACTCCGACTGAAGCTTGTAGCAGACGACGATTCCGATATCCCTCGTCCTTACAAAAACATTATAGTCTCGATTCACGCCATTGCGAAGTTTAAGTCGCTAGATGACTTCCTTCACCCGAGAATTAGTCTGTCTGATCGGCCAAGAGGCCCACGTAACCGCGATTCATTGCTTTCCCAGATTGCGAGTGCGGCAAGGCTCAGAGATCAACTCGCTCCTAACAATGAACTTCTAGGCAGCGACCCCCCTAGTCAGCCGCGACCCTCTGCGAGTACAAGCATGCCGATTCGTAAGAACGACTCAAATGGCGGAGATTCTAAGGAAAATCGAGCGTCTCAAAGCGAGTCGCCGGCTGGTAGTCGTCACCGGAACGGCAGGCCTGGACGATCTGGTCGGCGTCACCAAGCCCGAGATGAACCGCCTAGCAGTACGGATGAGTCGCTAGGATGCGCAGACGAAAGACATCTGAGTGAGGAAGATGGAATGGACGGTAGTCGGGATGCCGACGATGACGATGAATTCAATGCCATCGTTGATGATCTGGACGACGATGTCTCGGAGGACAACCCTCAAGATCCTACTGCTGTGAACATGGAGGTTGCCTCCACTGGAAAAGTGACAGCTACGAAAGAGGATGGTACCCGCGTGGGCACACCCTCTCAATCCACTCCGGTGTCGAAGTCGTCGTCGTCGTCGACTCATGGTTCAAATCTTACCCCGATGGGTAGCAGTTCATTGCCCATGCCAGGTCGTCCTTTCTCCTACGCTGCGGCGATTGTATCGCCTCCCCAAGATTGGCATATAGAATTCAGCGTAAACGGCAAACCGGTTTCAAATGAAACGACAATATACCGTGCTGTCCATGAAAATCACGAAAACGCTGGGACTATGAGGGATGTATGGTCTGCCATTCACACCGTAAAGATTAGACGAGTTCCAGGGCCACCACCACCAGAGCCCTCAACTTCTTCCCAAGGTTCATTCGATGACTTGGAAGGTGACGGTGCGGAGATGCCAGTGTCTTTGAATCAAGAATCATCAACCGCCACGATCCTTCGGCTGCTCCGCGTCCTTCATGGGCTAAACGCGACCATCGAAGATATTCTTGCTGAGAATAAGGACCTGGTTGGAATAACGCCTGAACCGTTGTCTCAATTCATCAACACCAAACTCACTGCCAAACTTAACCGACAGTTGGAGGAGCCGCTAATTGTGGCTAGTAACTGCCTTCCTAATTGGACTGATGACCTGGCTCGGTTGTTCCCGTTCTTGTTTCCCTTTGAAACACGGCACCTGTATCTACAGTCTACGGCGTTTGGTTACTCTCGCGCTGTGATGAGATGGCAAGGCTCACAGAACGGCGATGATGACCGTCACCGCGATGATCATCCGTTCCTCGGCCGCGTTCAAAGACAGAAAGTACGCATCTCGCGGGCGCGTATTCTGGAGTCTGCTATGAAAGTCATGGAACTGTACGGCTCATCTCCGAGTATTCTCGAGGTCGAGTACTTCGAAGAGGTTGGCACAGGACTGGGACCCACTCTTGAGTTCTACTCTACGGTCTCTAGGGAGTTTTCGAAGAAGAAGCTTAAGATCTGGAGGGAAAACGATTACGGCCATAATAATGAGTATGCCTTTGGTCAGCATGGATTGTTCCCCGCCCCTATGAGTGACAGTCAGGCTACTCAAGAGTCAGGCAAGAAACAGCTGCAACTGTTCAAGGTACTTGGCAAATTTGTGGCTCGGTCTATGCTTGACTCCCGTATTATCGACATCTCTTTCAATCCTACCTTCTTCCGAATCACGGACACCTCTAGTGCTGTAACCCCGTCGCTCGGCACGGTCAAAACGGTGGACCAAGGCCTCGCGAATTCGCTCTTGTTGCTGCAGCGTTTTACCGATGCGAAGAAGGCCATCGAGCACGACAAGGCACTTTCGACCGCCATGAAGTCACGAGCTCTTCGTAACATTGAAGTGGACGGCGTTAAGGTTGAGGACCTCAGTTTAGACTTCACATTGCCTGGTTATCCTGCCATAGAGCTGATACAAAACGGCGCGAATATACCGGTGACGATAGAAAACGTTGATCTATATGTCGACCGTGTTGTCGATATGACTTTGGGCAGCGGCGTTAGGCGCCAGGTCGATGCATTCCGAAAGGGATTTTCGCAGGTCTTTCCTTACAAGGCTCTCCGGGCGTTTACTCCAAACGAGCTTGTTATGCTGTTTGGACGTGCAGAAGAGGACTGGACTATAGAGAGTAAGTTGCTTCGTGTGATTCCCAAGTTTTGAACTTCAGTTTGCTAACATATGTCGTGCTTTAGCTCTGATGGATTCGATTAAAGCGGACCATGGCTTCAACATGGACAGTCGAAGTGTGCGAAACTTGCTACAAACGATGAGCGAGTTGAACGTGCAGCAGCGTCGGGACTTCCTCCAGTTTATTACTGGAAGTCCGAAACTACCAATCGGAGGATTCAAGAACCTGACGCCCATCTTCACCGTTGTCTGTCGTCCTAGTGATCCGCCCTACACGCCTGATGATTATCTTCCCAGCGTCATGACCTGCGTGAACTACCTAAAATTACCCGACTATAGCAGCATTGATGTCCTCCGGAAACGACTGTCTGTAGCCATGAAGGAGGGACAGGGAGCATTCCACTTGTCTTGATTCAATCCGTTGCCTGGGGCATAATAACCGTTTTGCATCCCATTCACTCCTTACCTTTCTTCCCTTCTCCGCTAATTAATTGCAAAAATAACAAGAGCAGCATAATCTTTTTTTGGCACGGGGACTAGCATCGTTTAACCTGTTGGTGGAGAAATCTAATGATTAAATGAACAAGCCGCATTGTTAATCTACGTCAGCAAGGAACTGTTCGGTTGTTTTGTTTTCGTCATTATCTTCGGGTTTTGGGTTCATGTGGTGTTAAGAGGTCTGCTTGTACTTGTTTCAATATTCAGATAGGAAATTCTACATATCAATTCAACGGTTAGGATTCTCGGTATGCCGAGATACTTGTGTATGATACGGATACATGACTGTAATAATGTATTATTCGGTATGCCGATGACAGGCTCGGCTATCTCCGATCTATCCATCCGATCGGTTTACATACGTAAACTTTGTGACGACATTGAAATTGCCGATGCCAACATAATAACAAATACAGCGTAATTATACAGGAACTTGAAGATACAGAAATAACCAGTATATAGACAATAAATAAGAGTATAATATAGAATCAGAAGTTCAGAGGATCCACCTGTCCCAAAAACGCAGTATTCCCTTCTCCCCTCAACAAAGCCTCAATATCCACCCTCCCGGCAGTTAGATACCGCTCACTGACACCAACATTAACCCGCTGTGAGAGCAGTCCCTTCAACTCCGCTCTCATCCGCGCCATTTCAGCCTTTGTGACACTCCCAGCTTCCTTATCCCTCTGCTTCCGACCACCCCCACGACCACGACCTTTACCCTTCGCCCCCTCAAGCTCCTCACTATCATACTCGACACCAAGATCATCCGCAGCGGCACGCAGCCAATTATCCTCCGACGAAATCTTCTCCTTGGCAATCGTAGACTCCGTAATACGCTTGGCAAGATCAATCCGCGGCCGAACACGCGAGACAACCCGCCGATCCAACATGAGCGAATCCAGCGGAAGCCGCTGGTTGGCATTCTGCTCCCGATCAGCGTGCACCTTGGCCGCCAAGCGGGCCACCGGCACGACTTCCTCGGGGGAGCAGATGATGACGCTCTTCCCGGGTGCGCCGGCGCGGGCGGTACGGCCGGAGCGGTGGACGTAGGTGTCCGCGGTGCGCGGGGAGTGGTAGTGGATGACGGCGTCGATGCCCTTGATGTCGAGACCGCGGGCGGCGACGTCGGTGGCGACGAGTATGGAGCTGGGGTTGGAGGTGGGCGAGGAGAAGCGTTCGACGGAGCGGAGGCGGGCTTTTTGGGGCATGTTCGAGTGCAGGGCTAGGGCGGGGAGTTGGAGGTTTTGGAGGAGTTGGGTGAGGCGGCGGACGGCGGAGATGGAGTTGGTGAAGAGGAGGGTGCGGTGTTTGGGGTGGTAGAGGAGGAGGGTGTAGAGGTAGAGGTCCTGTTTTTTGGATGTTAGCAATGAGGTGTATGAGTCGGTCTTCTTTTCTTTTTACCTTCTCCATGGCGGGACATTCGACGATTCCTTCTTTTAGGCCTTCGGCCATTTGCGAAACGGGGTTGACGTCGATGAACTTGGGCTTTTCTTCTCGGAAGTTTAGCTTCTGTAGGAGATACTCCATGGATTCCTTCTTGTCCATGAGGTCTCCTTTGGTCCAACGTCCTTTGCCCGCCAGTTTTTGTTGCAGGTCTCGGTGGAATGTGGCCGAGAAGACGAGAGTTTGTCTCTGTTCCTCGACATCGGATTCGTGGTTGTCTTCCTCAATCTCATCTGGGAATTCTCCATCTTCCGTACGATCAAGAGAGTCCAAAATCTGTTCGACTTCTTTGAAGTGGCCCTCGCTCAGAAGTCGGTCTGCTTCGTCCACAACGATGAATTTGAGCTTTTGGAGCTTGCGTATTAGGCCATGTCCGCTGCTGAGAATCTCCCATACCCTACCAGGTGTTCCGATGACAATGTCGGCACCGGCCAGTAGTCGTTGCTGTTTCTGGATCGAAAGTCCACCCGTCAGGAGCGCAATTCTCGCGTCGACGTTAGGAGCTCGCGTCGTTAGATCTCCGATGTGCTTGGCCAACTGATGCGCCAATTCTCTGGTAGGAGAGAGGATGAGGGCAACGGGCGTCGAATCTTCTTCCTCCTTCGACTTCTGTGTGCGTTCTCGCTTCCGGGCCAGATACTGTTCTAGGATAGGTAAAGCAAATGCTACTGTCTTTCCCGAACCCGTAGACGCTTTGCCAACGACATCATGTCCCTCTAGAATGTTCGGTATACAGGCTTTCTGGACTGGCGTAGGATTTGAGAACCCGAGTTTCGAGATACTCGTCAAGAGCTCAGGAGATAGGCCGAGCGAGTCCCAAGCAGATACGTCCACGCCGTCGTCTTCTTCCTCGTTCTCGAGGGCTGCAAATGACAGTCCTGGCTTGATATCGCGGTCATTTTGGATATTGGCTTCCTTGTTTTTCTTTCCCTGCTTCTTCTTCTTCTCTGCCTTCTTGTTCTTGGCCTCGTCGCTTTCCTTTGGTTTCTTCTGGTCACCGTTTGCTGGAGCTGGGGCGGCATTCTTCTCCTTCTTCGTCTCATCGTCGCTGAAACCGGACCATTCATCGTCGTAGACTGGTTCTTCCTGAGGAGCCGGAGTAGTTTCCTTCTTATTAGGCTTCTTCTTCGACTTGTCGGAAACAGTCTGATATGCACCTGCGTCAGCCAGTCGCTTCGAAGCAGCGGTTGCGAGCAAGATCCAGTGGCATACCTTGAAACGAAGCTGCCCTCCACCCTGGGGCTTTACTATATCAACCCCTTCAATCTCTTCTAACCCATAGAAGCCTCCTGCATCGTCGATTCGATCCGGTAGACTGACACCCTTCCAAGCGAGGTCGTCTATGCCGACAATATCGCCGTCGTCGTTCGCTGGCTTTGATTTTGCGGGCTTCTCAGACGTTTTCTTCTTCTTCGACTGGGCTGTCTGTCCTTTCGGATCGCGTACTCGTTTCTGGCCCATTTTCAAGCAATTAACCGGGGAATTCTGTCAGGAATTAGGATAGTCAAAGGTCGATGGATGGACGGACATGGTCAACTGGTCGATCGAAACAACTTTTTTTTTGAGCGGCAGAAAACAGACCCGACTCTCACCGCCTTTGTCGATCTTATCGCATTTCCTTTGCTTTTCTTCCCCGCGACGAACGATTCATTTCCAATTTACGGAATAAATACGGAGTACAAAAGTCGAATTGAACTCCTAAGGGATTAAATCATCGACTGGAGTATGGGCAAATCCTCCAAGGACAAACGCGACGCCTACTACCGACTAGCCAAGGAACAAAACTGGCGTGCCCGTTCCGCTTTCAAACTGATCCAGATCGACGAGCAATTTGACTTATTCGACCATGAGAACCCGGAGAATGTGAGGCGGGTCGTCGATCTGTGCGCTGCACCGGGGAGCTGGAGCCAAGTACTCAGTCGCGTGCTGATCAAGGGAGAGAGCTTCGGCAGACGGGCGTGGGTTCAGAAGAAGCGGAAGGAGAAGCTTGCGTTACTACGGAGTTCAAACGGCGACAGCAACGTCCAAGGAAAGGAAGAGAGAAGGAGTCTAGAGCAGCACGATTTAAACCCTCGACAGAATGTCAAGATCGTCTCGATCGACCTTCAGCCCATGGCGCCTCTCGAAGGCATCACCATGCTCAAAGCGGACATTACTCATCCCTCGACGATTCCTCTCCTTCTCCGCGCCCTGGATCCGGAGGCTTACGAGGATCCTTCCCTTAGCTCGGCTCCGTCTGCAGTCAGACAACCGCATCCGGTTGACCTCGTCATTTCCGACGGTGCCCCCGACGTCACGGGCTTGCATGACCTCGACATCTACATCCAATCCCAACTCCTATTCTCCGCGCTTAATCTCGCTCTAGGCGTACTACGGCCGGGAGGCAAGTTTGTTGCCAAAATATTCCGCGGTCGGGATGTCGACCTTATATATGCACAACTCCGCACTGTTTTCCAGAAGGTGAGCGTTGCGAAGCCTCGGAGCAGTCGCGCGAGTAGTCTGGAGTCCTTTGTGGTCTGCGAGGGATTCATTCCGCCATCGGAACATGCGGACGTGAACTCCCTGAGGGACCCTCTGTTCGGCGGTGCGGCAGCCCCCGTCCCAAACGCGGACGATGGAAACGTAGGACTCGAAGTGACAGACGAGGACCGTAAGGGCGAAGCCCAAACTGTGGAAAATGTCACCAACACAGCGACAACAGACCCAAACCACGTCATGCAAACCCGCACCCTCCACCCAGATTCCTTTTTATCTTCCTCTTCTTCCGCTCCTCCCTCTCAAAAATCACCTTCTGACCGCTTCGCTCTCGAGAACCGCTGGATCCCTTCTTTCATTGCCTGTGGGGATCTGTCGGCTTGGGATTCCGATGCTTCTTACGCTCTGCCTCCTGATCATGTCAGCCTTGATCCGGTTCAACCACCCACGGCACCGCCGTATCGGCGCGCTTTGGAGATGAGAAAGGAACTGGGTGGTGCTTATGGTAAGACTAAACTCGGGGCTGTTGGGAGGGCTTGAATGAGGTGTACCTTCGTGGTTTTGTCTAACGTATATATTTTCTGTTCCATTGTGCATTTGGTTGGTTTCTTCTCTCTGTTTATGGGCGTGTATTACTACTTGATATTCTGTAGGGCTCGGTTTTGGTTGAGGGGATAGAGGGCAGATACCCATCATGATGAAATCTGACAAAATGAATCAAAAGCCAATTTTTATTTTATGGATGCATAAGTGCTTTCATTTCCAATCGTTCGCATATAAAACGTGTGTAAATCGTTGATTTTAACCTCAGTTAGGGCTAGATACTCCGTCTAGCGCTCAAGGTAGAACGGATTCATCACGACGAACCGAAAATCCGCCGAGCCCCCTCACACAGCAAAGTAATAGCCCGCCCACCCGCCTCCAACACCCCATCCATAGCCAGAAACGGGTGCGGCATACCTCGCATAACATGCAGATCAACCGGCACCCCCGCCGCCCGCAGCCGATCCGCATACAACTCACCCTCAGCGCGAAGAACATCAAGTTCGCCCACGATCACTACGGCCGGGGGCAGCGCGGCGACGGCCCAGCCTCCGTGACCTTTCTCCCCGTCGTGGTGATGGTCATGACCATGACCATGATCAGAGGACGTATACTCGGGTGCCACTGCCAATAACGGACTTGCGTCTGGATTTGCCCAGTCTGTCTGGTTGGGGAGGTAGTGGTTACGATACCACATCATCTTGGCTGCTGGGAGAGCTGGGGTATGTTGGAAGCCGTGCCAGGACCAGTTGTTGGTGGTGGTAGCTGTGTTGTCTATTACGGGGACGACGAGGAATTGGGCTTTGGTGCGGATGGGTGGTTTGTTTTCTTTTTGCCTTTCTTCTGGTCTGGTGCTGGTGCTGGTGCTTGTTGCTGTGAGGTTGCTGTTGTTATGATGTAGGGCTTTGTGGGTTAGTACGGCGGCTAGGTTTCCGCCAGCTGATGAGCCGCCGACGACGAGCTTGCTCGTGTTGATGTTGATGTTTGAATTGGACTTGGGGGAGACCAGCCAGAGTAGCACTTCCCAGCAGTCTTGCACTGCCGCGGGGAATGGATGCTCAGGAGCAAGCCTGGTGAAGTAAGTACCGCAACGCCGTTGTAGCAATATACAATTATCAACCCATAATAAAAATAATGGCGCTGTAAATAGACAAGAAAATCAATACCCACCGATAATCAACCGTAACAACCACACATTCAGCCCTCACACAAACATGCCGACAAACCACATTCTCCGTATCAATATTCCCCAGCACCCAACCCCCGCCATGCAGGTACAAGAAGACCGGCCACCCACCGACCGGCACGGGACCGGGAGGCGTAAACACACGAACGGGAATACTCGACGACTCCGGTTCCGGGCCTGAGTCGGCTTTGGTTTCTACCCGGTCGACGTGGATGTCTTGGACCTGGCCGACAGGGACTAAGGGCCCGGCACCGGGAATGAGGATACCCGAGGAGCGGGATACGTTGATGGGTTGGTGGTGGACTTGTTGTTGGTGAATGATGTGGGTGTTGTAGAAGGCTGTGTAGTCAGGGTGTAGTTTGTCGCGGATGGATTCGTGGAGGGGGTATGGTGGTTGTGGTGGTTGCGACATGGTGGATGGATGCAGCTGGCACGTAGGCAATGAGTGAGGGGAAGCAATAGATGCCGAACAGGGCTATATATATATAGCCTGCGGCTTATCTTCCCAAATGATAGTATTCCGCATTATGTATGGCCCAAGCATCATATCCCTGACCATATGCATTGTATACCAACCACTTCCAGTGTCAACAAGGCGAACCACCGGATCGACAAACTTAACACTGTACAATATTGGAAGTCGTTGATTGAAGGCTTAGTCCCAATGGGGGCCACTGTAGCATCTCGAGTCTGTCGTAAGGGAGCTACCATTCAATGGAGCAACCTCACGTCAACAGGCCTGAAGAATCAAGCTCATTCCAAGTCCTCAGATCCTGTTTGCGTTACAAGTAACAAGGATGATGATTCGATTTTTGGAAAGCAGCTTTGTCAGGAGGGCTAACTGCCCCTTTCACTTTCACAAATTCACGGGTAACAGTCGCCGTCGGAAACTGTTCAGGGCCTTTTATGGATGAACGAAGCAACCACAGGGTCATTCCAGCAATGGTGTAAGGGCAATCCGTCTGGTATAGGTAGGTGCGTATATCATCCTCTTAGCACCCCCCAGCCCGATAATTTTGTATCAAAACGCCTGTAACCTATATTGATATAGCGTCCGTCGCCTCGGTAGGAACTTGAAAGTAGCATAGTAAAAGGATAATAATTTGCCGGTATGAAAGCGCTTTGAGGAAGATATTGGCGAATGATACTCCATCGTATTGACCAATTTTATATAGCACAAAAAGGCCGAACTTCAATGTCAAAATGCCCGGATGGTCTAGAGGTATGATTCTTGCTTCGGGATATGCCACAACCTGAACTGCAAGAGGTCCTGAGTTCGATTCTCAGTTCGGGCCATTTCCTGTTTTTCCTTTTTTCTTTTTTTTTATCTCTGAAACAAGCTTCGTCAAAGACCAGAGAACGCTTTATTATTGTAACAGGGATATGGAAATTTCTTATTAGGCCCTTTTTTTTTTTTTTTTTTTTTTTTTTTTTTTTTTTTCGGGTGGTGAGTGTGTGGTGGATGGCCCGAAGAAAAGACAACGATTCTATGTGAAGCGATTGTGTTGGACATTGATTATCAACCGCTGGCATGGAAGCTGAGCGGGTAGGCGTTAGAAATGCATTCAGTCAAAATAATAATCAATCAATATACAAGTGAATGCGTGCAGTCTGAACTTTGAAGTGGTACTTATTGCTATGCTGGTTACGAAGTATGCGCTCTATGATACACAGCTGTACAGAGTATGCATTGGTTCGAATTTTGCTATATACAAACGTAACCCACAATTGATATATAGACGTTGAATGACCGGCCATTAATACACTTCCAGAACGTATTTCTGCTCGTCCTTCTTCTTCTCAATCTCTTTTCGAGTGTCGACCTTCTTTCCAAGGAGCCTAGCTTCGTTCGCAATCGCCTCCTCTAGCACAGCGGTCACGTCCGGAACCGGCCAGGTAGGACCACAGAGATAGAACGCGCCTTCTTCACGATTGTACGCGCGCATAATCTCGGGAAGAGTCTGGCGCATACGGTCTTGGATGTAGACCTTCTGCGGTTGGTCTCGGGAGAACGCACGACCCAAGAGGGTGATGATCCCGGCTTCCTGGTAAGCTTCCCACTCCTCACCGTAGCAGTATTCTTCACGTTGGTGACGAGAGCCCATGTACAGCAAGACAGAGCCGATTTCCTTGCCCTGCGACTTCTCGAGAGCACGGTGCTGTACGAAGGCACGGAAGGGAGCAAGTCCTGTACCAAGTCCGGCCATGATGAGGGGCTGCGTAGAACTGGGCGGGAGCTTCATAACGCTGGGCTTCACGCTGACCGTGACAGGGTTGCCCGGTCGGAGGCTGTTGAGGTAGCGAGTAGCAAGTCCGAACCGTCCGCGGCCGCGCGGATCAACCCAGTTAACGACCACGATCATCAGCGCTACGCTCTTCGGCGTCACCTTTTGGCAGGATGCGATCGAGTATTCGCGACGTTTCAATGGGCCGACAATACGGATAATGTCGTCGATTTCTGGGTGTGCGGACGGATGCTCGAGCAGGATATCAGCGTACGTTACGGTTTCGATCTCTGCGCGGCGCTTGAATTCCTCCGTGCCCTCCGGTCCGGCTAACCTGAGCAGGGCATTCTTCTCCTTTTCGTCGGTTGCAAACGCAGCAAGCGCCTCATAGAACCGCTTTGGCGGGCGACCGAATATGTCAATGTTCTGGACAAGTACTTGGTATACTGTACGGTTCTCCAGCACGTCGGGATCCTCGCGACTCGGCACGCCAACCACAGCGTCGGCGTTGAGACCATACAGCTCGATGAAACCAAGGACATCATCATGGTCATTTTCCGGGTGAATACCTAGCGCCTCACCGATGTCGTAGGTAAGTCCAGTGTCGCCGAGATCAAACTCAATGTGGAAGATGTTCCGGTCATAGGTGATAGGGGTGAGCCGTCGGTTCTCCTTGACGTGAACGGTGTATGTCTTCGCAGCAACATCGGGCCTGAGAGAAGCCTTCGTGCCATACGCTTCTTTAAACGCCAGGCCTCTGGCCGCAATTTGCCAGTCCTTGAGAAGAGAAGGAGGCTCAATTTCTTGTTTATCAAAGGGCACAAAACTGTTTGGTGAAATATTCTTGGGTAATTGAGGTGCTTCGGTCACACCCTCGGGATTCTTCCATGCCTCCGGGACCTCAACGCGGCGAAGTACGTTGTCCAGCTGTTTGAATGCATTATCCAGAGCATCTGCCTTGCCTGTGACAGCAGACAGCTTCTTCGCGGTCAGACCTTCCTGCGAAGGAAGTGCCACGCGCACAAAGGAGGCCTGTAATACGAGGGATCGAAGAGAAGCATCCTCGACAATCGTTGGATCGATCACGAAGAAAGAAAGGCCGCGCTGTGCTATCGTCTGTTTAAATTCTGCCGGTAGCTTCTTTTCAAGCTCATCGCCCTTGTTACCGGGGACATTGGCGATCACGTAACCGTTTTCCTTCACAGAAGCAAGAACGTCAACATCATTGGAAAGCTTAACATCTCCAACGTATATGACATCAGCGGCAGTTATCGCGTACGGAGCGTCCAAAGTCTTGGCACTCTTGCGAACATCAACGCGAACTGCCCCGCCCCGCACCATGTTATCATGAGTTCTATGAGCAGTGACGTTAGCAGCCGAATCACCTGCTAAGGCTTCAGCGAAATCGGTCGCCGCATCGGCACAGACGGAGTTATCAACATCCCAGAAGACATATTCCTGTACAGACTCCGGGTCGAGAAGCTGCAGAGGCGCGGTTTTGTTGGCATTCGCATTGCTGGCATGGAGAATTGGCTTGTCAAAAATACGTTGAAACAGCGCGGCAATGTTGAGTACATCCCACTGCTGGGAACGGGCGTACTTAATTTCCACGCACGATGGAGTCTCAGTACGACCAACGGCGAAGGTTAACGTGGTGAGAATGTCCTCATAAAGAGCAGAGTGAGTACCCTCATCCTTCACGGCTTGCTCGTCAGGGACCTGACCAACGACGCCGACAGTCTTGGTGGACTGCGGTAGAACTCGCAAGAACTCTTCCTCCACGAATGGACGGTAGACGCGGACATTGACAACCCCGACGCTAACACCACTCTTTGCCAGTGACCGAGCGATTTGTGCAGTGAGAGACGCCTCAACCGTGCCGAATACAACAAGAACAGAGGTAGGTTCCGCATGACCATGGTATTCAAAGAGACCATACTCCGTGCCCAGCTCGCCGTTCAAAGACTGAAGCAGTTGTAGCGTCTTGCCTTGAACGTCAAGGTGGCGGCTACGAGGATCCTCGAGCGATTTGCGGACAGAATCGTACGTCTGGGAGAGGCTCTTGGTGTCAAGGACGTCAATAACTCGTGTAGCCTCCCGCCCGACACGAACACCGTCGAATATATGGATAGAAGGAAGGGTCGACGCCAGCAAAGTCGCAAACAAAGCCATGTGTTGTGCCTCGTGAACGGATGCACTGGAAATCAATCCCAAGCCAAGTTCCTCCGCGAGGAAGAGAGCGGAAGTATAGTCCGTGACTAAACCGTCGTTGTGGGCGTAGTCCACTGCTGCTACATGCGCGGCGACAGGACTAGCAACGGAATATAGCAAGGACAATTGTTCTAGAGCCGTACGCATGAACGAAAGCGTGGCTGAAGAGGCGACGATACTCTGCGGAACATGGCGCTTCTTCAAATCAAAGTCCCGAGAGAAGATATAGCCCAGGGCGATGTTGCCGGCGCCCTGGCGAGTCTCCATTGCCTTGACAACGGGAGTCTCGCCATTGGCGTTCAATTCGAAGCGAGAGCACCACTCTCGAAAGGCCGCATCCAAGTCGAAGGACTCCGGGGAGTAGGAGAAGATCTTGTCACTCAACACATAGGCCACTTGCTGAATCAACGTCTGAGCGGTGACATAGTTAGGGCCAACGAGGGCAGACAGGGCAGGAGTCGAGAAGCCCATTTCGAAAACGTCTCAACCGGCACCAGCACGTAGCAGACTGATACCCTCAGCGTAGAGACCGACGATAGAGAATTGGAGGATAGAGAGAATTGAAAAAAAGATATTGACGAGGGGCAAGTCTTCCTTTTCTGCGGAATCGGGGCAAAAAACGAAGTATAGAAAATCCGTCGATCTATTCCTATCGAGGCTAGCGCCGATCACGCCATCTTCTCTTTTTCTTATCGATAAGCAAAAAGGGCGGTGTAAACTGGCAGAATATCCAGATTTGTCAGCACCACTTGTGGTTATTGATCAGGTCTCCCCTTGTTCTTGTCACCATCTCCTCTCCTTAGCTCGAATCTTGCGACTGTACTCTTTTTTTGTACAGATAGAACATTCGACATAACACTATCAGAATGGCGACCGCAGCCTTAATCGGATGCACTGGGATGACGGTATGTACATACAGCCATGCGGCCCCGTTTCTTGTCCCGATATATGGAGTTATGGAGTGGACCGGTACGGAGTAGAATAAATGTCAGCGATCTGACGGATCTTGAAGGGATCCCAAATTCTAAACGCTGCTCTTGCAAACCCGTCAATTTCCCACATTGACACCATCTCTCGTCGTACGCCGGAAATCGCAAAAGCAGCGCCTCAGCCTAAACTCACTACGTTCCTCCAAGAAGACACAGCTCAATGGGGCAAGCAGCTCTCGTCTCTTACCCCGCCACCGAGTCTATTCATCTCATCCTTTGGGACAACCCGAGGCGCCGCGGGCGGCTTTGAAAACCAGTACAAATTGGACCATGACTTGAACGTGGACCTGGCGCGTACTGCGCGGGATATAGGAACAAAGGTCTACGTTCTAATCTCGGCGAGTACCTCAAGCAAAGATTCCTCTATTCCGTATTCTCGCATGAAGGGCGAGACCGAGGAGGACGTCAAAGCACTGGGATTTGAGAGAACCGTCATCCTTCGTCCTGGGTTGATTTCGGGTCAAAGGGAAGAAAGTAGACCGATGGAAGCTGTGATCCGCTGTTTTGCCGGTGCTCTGGGAAAGTTACATTCTAGCCTCAAGGATCCGTGGGCTCAAGACTCAGATGTCATTGGTAGAGCTGCTCTGAATGCTGGGCTAAAGGCATTCAATGGTGATGTTCCTGCCGGTAGCGAGAAGGTCTGGGTTCTGAACGGTAGCGATATCCTTCGTTTAGGACGGAGGGACGCTTAATGGTTTGGTTTGAGGTACCTGTCTGACGAAGTAATGTCTCTTCTATGGTTACCATTTTGTTACCAGTTTATATTTCCTCCCGGTTGATGTTAATACTGTGGGCGCTGCTTTATGTTTCAGGGTATAATTGACTAGATTCAAATTGATCGCTTGAACTCTTATAACATCATTATTGTCTTAAGGAAAAACAAACGAGTCAAGTCGACGCTTCCAAACACACAATCCGCAGACAAGTGAACCAAACAAAGATCACAACCGACCAAAGTCACTTCCGACCACTATTCACAACACCTCGCTTCCCCGTCTCCCCCTTCCCACTCGGCTCCGACTTCGGCAAATCGCGGGCCGGCCCATCAGTGGGATCCCAAGTCGGACTCACACTCTGATTCGCCCCACTAACCTCCAACGGATCACCAACTTTATGATTCTTCTTACTCGCCTCCCGAGACTCCTCGAGTTCACTATCCGGCGACGTCCTGGTGGGATCGTACGAAACAGCATCGGCACCGACTTCGGCGTCCGTCCCCGACTTCACCTCCTGCGAGCTCTCGGGAAATAGGGCGTTTCGGTCCATTTTGTCCTTCTTTTGGTCTTGCGTTGCTTGAAGGTTGGGCTTGGCGTGGAATGCTTGTTGTGGTTGTAATTGTGGTTGTCCCTGGATAAGTATTTGTATTCGCTGGAGTGGGGAATGCCGTGCTGGGTTGGCTGCTACGGTTCGGACGAGGTGGTCGGTTGCCGGGGCGAGTCTTCTCCACATATTGGGGTTTCTATACTTCGTTATGGGGGTGTTGGTCAGCGAAGGTGTTATTGTTGCAATGCGTAGGGCTGAATGAAAGAGTGCCTACTCAATACAGAGCTTTCACAACGGCAATGAGAAGTTCTAGAACGGATTGAGCTTAGAATCGATGAATCTATTGAAAGATCAATGACTGCGCTATTCTAACCCTTGACGGCACGGCACTGAGCAAGGCACGTCTCCCAGAATCATTGTGACGTCATGCGATATCACATTGTCTCCCGTGACAACTAGTAGCCCTAATAATCGCCAGTATCGTTTTATGTATATCATACTTCCTTTGCTTCCCATTCCTCCGCCAGATTGTAAGCAAATGGATGAATTGAATAATAAAAGGGTTTAGGGGTCGGCAACGAATAAGGATTTGCCTATTCGTATCCGTTAAAATCCTCTGGTGATTATTCGTTATTCGTTTGGGTTCGTAGGGGTGTTTATTCGAATTCGTATTCGTTTGTATTCGTTAATTCGTAGGTAGAAATTCAGTCACGTGCGGCACCATCGTGCCGCATTCGCGCATGTCATTGACCATTGTTTATCCCTCCCATGAGGATACATGGTCATGGTGCTTGCTTCAAGTTGCTTGGCTATGCTCGGTCCTTGTGCTCTCACTGCTCGGAGGCAAGCTAGGCGACTTCGCAAACCCCCTCCTACCTAAACGGATCAAACGAATAATTAAACGAATAAGGGACCTTGTATTCGTTAACGTATTACTAAGCAGTTCAGCAGCGTTTTATTCGTTAAGTTAACGAATAATCCGTTAGTATCCGTTGCATTCGTACTCGTTGCCGACCCCTAAAAGGGTTAGCTATCTATAACTATAGAGAATGACGTAGGTAAGCGTCCGTTAAATATCGGCTACACAGTAATTCAAGAATCCGAGCAATAACATGGAAATAGAGCACAACTAAGGCGTAGGGGAAGTGACAAGCCATTGAGACAACGTGCATTATCAAGACAAAAGGACAAACTCAGTTGACTGGGGCCGAGGGAATCCCATGGAGGTGACAAATGACAGACAAAGTACATTGTACTGTACATGTCCTAGATACGGTCTTGCAAGACCGAGGCCTTATCCCCGAGAAAAATTGCGGCTATAGCAATCCTCCTATTGAGCAGATATACGGTACAGTCGCACTGGCACCTGAATCCCAGGATGCAGATCGACAATGATGTATGGCAGTGGCATCAATTGTGCCGACGGAAGTCCGGTCGAAAATTCAAAAAGAGCTCCCAAGTCATCTTGCGCATGCATGCATACAAGAAGGTATGTACATGTACATAATACATACAGCTGCGAGGGCCCGCGCCATAAGTCTGATTAGTGGATCCTGTTCTGCGAACTCTGCAATCAACACGCATTTGATCGTAAGGGGCAATTGGGAAGGTTCCAGGAGAGGGAAAGGGTGAAGAAGGACTCCGATTGCACTAAGCATTTGAACTGCGAGGTTCAACCAAGAGAAACATCAGCAGAACAATTCAACATAACCTCATTCGAAGCTATGATAGGATGTTTAATTTGATACCGACAGACGAGTACCGTCGGCCCGCCAATTCTAAGGTCACGGGACCAGTTAAAGCCCGAAGGCCGGCGCGAATTGCAAGCGAACCATTGTGGTTATTGGAATCTGTCTGCAACGTCTTCACTCCTTTCAGTTCGAAATTCCCTTGGGTGTGCGACCCGTAACGAAGAGAACGCGAAATTCTCAGTGGCCCGGGTTTCCGAAAAACACATGAAGGCGGCGAGTCAGCCAAGGGTCTCAGACATTCAGTAATCGCATGTCCATTGAGAATTGAGTGGCTTTCAAGGATATTGTCCCGTCCCATACACGAGAACACACTGAGTTGGTAATCTCGGTGATCAATATCCTACCATAAGCTAGAGTACATCCTTCAGCTTGCAGGGACTTATACTGAAAGGTCTAGTGACCCAACATAGTACCATGGACGCCCCAATCAATTGATAGATAGGCCTGTAAATCAACGAACAGAAATAGCATTAAAGGCAGTTGAGGGAAGGCAAATCATCGGTACCTATTCATTTATCTGTATCAGACATGACAAGAGACCGAGATTTCCATCTTCACCCTTTCGCAGATAATATGAGCTGATAGTTCATCTCGGAACTCTCAAAGAAGCAGCCTCAAGAACCTAGAAGTCCATAGACCTAGACCAGACAACAGTCGCCACGTCAGAAATGGTTCAGATTCTCATGAGATTGCGTAGCATCACAGTGTATGTGCATCGCGGTATGTGATGGCCGGTGCATTTCCTATGCACTATAAGCTACCCGGTTGGGACAAGTCGGATGGTGATAACATTTCGCACGTACTGGAATGTATATGCAGAATTGTCGCTCTGCAGAAGCGGGAAATCAGCTGAGCAATTGCTTTTCTGGCTGAACACCAGTTCATCGTAACGACGTAAGTGGCAGTACGGAAACTCGTAGATAGCGATACATTTTACCACAGTCGTGACGATTTGTCACATTCAACCAGGTGAGATAGCATTGGATAAAGCCAAAACGACGCCGGTGTCATAGGAGACGCGATTGGGCTCTGAGAAACCAAAGGCGTACGAGCAGCTAGGCTTGCAAGCAATTGCCGGCAAATACCGGACAAAGTATGCCGCGCTGGCGTCGTATACAGTTTCCCGTGATACAGAAAGAGAAAACCGAGTAATCAATAGCAACCCCTGATGAAAATCCACGATGCCAATCTAATCAATTGGCCACGGTTGAGCAATTGCAAAACAATAGCTCGAGAATCGTAGCTGTGTCGCCACAGCAAGGGATTATACTGCTTGTAGCCAAAGCAGGATGCAGTCTCTGCTTTTCCAGAGACCTAGCAAAGCAAGGTTACCCTGGACAGAGGCAGCACTCGTATTAGGAGGCATGACAGCTGGCTCAAATAAGGAGCAACTTGGCCATGCACGAATTCTGATTTAGCAACCACCTAGAATAGGTGAAGATGGATTAGCCCACATAAAACAGCTTCATGCAGAAGAGTAACAGGGACATAGTGGGGAAAGAGGAGGATCGGGAGATTCAATCGCAGTACATCTTGGAAAGGAACTAGCGCGTGAGGGATTTTCACTTTCAAGAAACCCTTTTACCTCGTCGCACTGCAGAAGAGTGGAGCTTGCCACTGAAGGATGTTGCCTGCATTCTTGAAGCAGCAAAAGACCAAATGTCATGAAATCATCCGGCATATCAGCTGTTGAATACAGCCCATGACTGCCAACCGGACGGAGAAGCCGGCAACAGAAAGCTATCAAAGAACATCCCGCATAGATTGATGTTAACCACCAATAGGTAACTGAAGTATCACGCTGGACTCATACAGCGGCGTTGAAGTAACCCATGAAACATAAATAGGGTCGTCGGTCCCCCAGCATCATGGCGCCTCCATTTCTCGTGCCAGACCTAGTGATCATAACAATTAGCACGAATCATCCTTCCATAAAGTGTTTCAAGTTCGTTCACTTTGTCAACAGTATTCATCGAGCTTCGTCCAAGCTTAGCCTATCATACCGTTCCTGAGCGGCAGGAAGAACAACCCCGACCAATAGCGTACAAGAGACCTGATACAACCGCTCCTCGCCGAGAGTAAGTTGATTTTCTCAGATAACCGCAAAGACTAGCACTGACATATCTGGCAGGTATGTGCTTTTACAATCAGAAAAAATTTTCGTGTGGCGATTGGAGCTGGACCAATTTTGCCCACCGTTGTAATTACGAATACCGTACTGGCGAAACGTGCGGCATGCGGCTCGTCAACGTGACCAGTTTTGAGCCAACGAAATGCCGACTCTGCCTGAAAATTGAAACCAAGTACCGTCGACGCGACGCCGAGATAGATCGACTAAACCGGTGGAAACGCGAAGGAGGTACATTGGTCGCCTCTATGGATCGATCGCAGATGCTTGTGAGGGAGCTCGAATGTGAGATAAATCAACTGAAAGTTGAACGCGAGAACCGAAGGAGGGTCTTGTCCTGACGATGCAAAGTCAAATGTCCCTTTCCTGTGTTATAATAATGCTTCTTTGCCACCAAATTTCCGTCCTCATTCTCGTTCACATCAAATCCTTTCCCTCCACATTAACGTAGAAATGTTAGAAATACCATAAACATCCTTCAAACGAGCGGCTCGGCAGGCGATCCAAGGCGACAGCCCTTGAGGGAACCTTCATCGTGTCAACGTACTTGGACGCCCACGCAATAATCGATTTCTCGATGTCAAATGGATACCCCTGCTTTGAATTTGCTAGCATAACATCAAAGTTATCCCTGGTCCCTGGAGTCTCAAATCGTAAGCGCCAGACTCCGACGTTTCTCCTGTCAGCGGTTCGACAGGATACAGTGGGTCCTGCGGGCTATTAATACAATCCATAATCGCTGAAGCGACAGGCCTTGTCAGACTCGAGGCGAGCAATGGCCCTTAACAGGCCGAGTAATGTTTTAGGAAAATGACTGACTGTGTGAGTGCTTCAAAGTCAACAGTCAAGTCAACAGTCAACAGGTGAGGTTGCCAGGTTGGACGATCGTTGGTCGATCGTTGCCACGTTGGGTCCAAATCTCGTCACGTGCGCTGTTGTTGATTATCAACTTCCCATTTGATCTGGTCGTGCTGTGGTCAAGAACTACTGAAAAGAACACAAGACCCTGAGACAATGTCCAACTCCTTAAAATCTACTAATAGCAGACAGAACTTGGGTTCAATGGGCTGGAATCTTAATTATCGCTTGCCATAAGGCCGTTTCACTGGAGCAACTTGATCTATTTTCCCTTGAGTTCCGTGCAGGCATCATACATGATAGTGACTATAAGATAGCATAGTTGCAGAATTACAGCGTCAACGTGCCATGCCTAGGTCTGGTGTTGCGATCTCTTTTTGGTATATATCGGATCCTTAGATTCTGAATGACTGCTATACCGATATAAGAGATAGAAGGACAACATGAAGACATGTGGTTCTGGTAAACAGGATGCAGTTCATCGTTTCAAATATCCGAAATGGATGGAGTTTTTTCCCGTTTTATTTAATCTCACCAGCCTCGGGCTCATCGTCAACTTTAGCCAGCCCTTGCTCCCTTAGAAGTGCGTCAATCTCTTCTGCATTCCACAGGTGATGGTAGATCTTCCCTTCCTTGGTCTTTCCCACCGTTGCGAATTCAACTGGAAGAAACGTGTTCCCCGATTAGCATGTTTTGCACCGCTTTAATCAAACCGACAACATCAGCACTCACTCTTTTCGCTGCTTAGCTTCGTCGAATCCATTGTCTTGCTCAAGACCTTGACGGCCATGGAACAAGCCTCTTTCAAGTCACACTCCTTATAATCCTGTTTGAGCAAGCTCTGTGCGCTCGCATTGTTCGCTCCTACACTGGTAGCTTTCCATCCACCGTAGTTTCCGCTGGGGTTGCTTTGATAGAGTTGGAATTGCTGCAGCGGATCGTACCCCGCGTAGATGAAAGAAACACCAAACGGACGAAGACCACCATGTTGAGTATACCCCTGTTTCAGATCACACAGTCGACGTACAAGTTGTACGCATGGAATATCCTCACCGTACGTGAGAAGATGGCGTTGAGCGACTTGACGGGCGAAGTTAATGAGGATGTTCGCATCTGCGGTCATACCGGCAACGGCACATATCATGTTACTGGCAGCTCGAATCAGTACGTGAACAAAGGCATTTCAAGAACTTCGAAGCAGCAGATATCCTAGTCGAATTGCATACTCGTTCAATATGTAGAGTTTCTCTGCGGATGTGTCCTGCTCCAACAGCTTGCTCGTCACCTTCTTCTCGGCAGCGAGGACGATTCCGTCATTGGCCAGAATACCTAGAGCAGTTCCGGCATGTGAGATAGCTTCGAGCGCATATTCAACCTGATAGAGACGCCCTTCGGGGGAAAATATGGTTGTCTGGAGAAGAGGACCGCAGGATTAGCTAGAGCTGGGTTTACAGCGACATGACGGGAGCGGTACTCTTGAATCATATCTCCGCGACATCTTGCAACTGAGAAGGCCGGTAGAACGAGATTAATAATTCAGGTTGGATCTAACGAGCAAAAGCAAAGCGGATGGATGGTCGTGGCGGTAAATGGAGGAGCGTTGCGTGCAAGCTATTGACTGGAATGGGGGAGCTTCACTGACAGTGACAAGATGCAGTTAGCGCGTCCACCGCGGGCTGAGCCAAGCTCGGGCCACCTCAAATTTCCCCGTAGCCTACATACATAGCTCTGCAACTCCGTACGATATGAGCTCCCTTGTTCATTATTTTGGTTAACAAATGCTCTATATAAAAAGGTGCTCAATACTAGAATTGTGACGGAATCATGCTCAGGTCGACGTATGTTCCACCTCCTCCGTTACCACCAGGATGGACGGAACATAAAGCTCCCTCAGGTTTGTTCTGATCCGTGTTCGTATGCATCAGATCCTGTCTATTAACTGTACACTCAGGGCACCTGTATTACTACAATTCTCAGACGAAGCAGTCTACATATACGCGACCTCAGGCGCCTTCTACTCCTCAACCTGCGCCTCCAGCTTTTCCAGTTCCCGGGCAAACCGATCTGACGTATCTACCCCAAACACTGCCACCTTTTTCCTCAACGCCTTACGGGCCTGCGGGATATGGACGAGAGAATGCATTTCCTGGACGTGCCAGAGGGGGATTCCGTGGCGGAAAAAGTTACCAAGACAGAAGACGCCGAGAACCAGAGGATAGGCCAAAATCCAAACATGCCATACCTGACTGCGCACCATGGGTCCTTGTGAAAACCAGACTTGGCAGACGGTTTGTCTATAATACAGAAACAAATGAAAGCTTTTGGAAGTTCCCTCAGGATGTGTTGAAGGGGGTCGTAGAATACGACCGCATCGAGAGGGAAAAGAAGGAAAGAAAGGAACGAGGTGAGGAAAGCGATGAGAAGAAAGAACCGGAGACGCCAGATACTGAAAAGAAGGAAGAACCACAACATACAGGTCCTGAACCTGTAGCAGCTGGGGATGTGGGTAACCAAAAGGAGGACGATGAATACGAGGAGGTGGAAGTCACAGATGAGGAAGACGAGACACAACCGTTGAAGCGGCCAAGAACCGAAGGCGAGGAAGACCAGGAACAGCCCGTTGAGTTTACTGAAGCGGATATTGAATATCAGCTCGCGGCAATGGGTGAGGAATATGGCCTTGATCCCGGGGAGTACGGTGAACCTGGTGAAGAGGGTTGGGAAGAGGGTGCAGAAGGACTACCCTTGACGGATGAAGACGCTGCCGCTCTATTTCGCGATTTACTTGACGACTATCACGTTAACCCATACTCCATGTGGGAAAGGATAATCGAAGAAGGGCGCATAATAGAAGACACCAGGTACACAGCACTCCCAAATATGAAAGCACGACGAGAAGTATTCTCCGATTGGAGTCGCGATCGAATACAGGAGTTTAAAGAACGCAAAGAAAAGCAGGAGAAGAAAGACCCTCGCATCAAATATCTGGCATTTCTTCAAGAACATGCTACCCCGAAACTGTACTGGGCAGAATTTAAGCGCAAGTACAGAAAAGAGCCCGAAATGAAGGATATGAAGCTTTCCGATAAAGATCGAGAAAAATATTACCGGGACCTCATATCTCGACTTAAACTCCCAGAAAGCACCAGGAAGTCGGACCTTTCTGCTTTGCTCAAGTCTGTCCCGTTGCAATCATTGAACCGCTCGTCTAATATTGAAGCTCTCCCTCCGGCCATCACTACCGACCTTCGTTATATTTCTCTCCCGTCGAAGGTTCGTGATCCGCTTATCGAGACATACATTTCCACTCTCCCGCCCGCACCGGAGCAGGAGCACATGTCTGGCGAGCAGCAGGAAGACCTCGATAGGAAAAAGGTCGAGCGTGAGAAGCGTGAAAAGGCTTTTGCAGAGCGTGAGAAACGGGTACAGGAGGAAAAGCGAAGACAGCAGGGCGATCTTGTACGCGGGAAGCATCTCTTGAAAGAAGGGGAAGCGGAGATTGAAGAGGCTATGAAAGTCCGGAAAGATGGACTTCGCAATAGAGCGATTGATGGCGAGGAACCAATGCAGTCATGAAACCAACACCACTACTTTACTACCAGGCTGCATATACATTTGAATTCAACCATCCTATTCACTAAGGTTTATTTTGTCGGTATATCTCCCTTTATCTGCTTTCATAGCTGGCTTGACCCTCCCAGGAATTAGTAGGAATTAGGGCTGCGCTCACACTTCGGGTACAGGATCATCATCCAACCAAGCATGGCAATTGAGCTGTCTGGATATATTTGTCTTTGGGTCTTTAGTTGTATAGCAATATATCGTACATTTCATTCAATTTTGCGAGGGTATCAATACATTAACTTGAGAACTGTCGTCTCAATCTCATAGCGTACAATCACCAAACTTCTCGACGAAGGGCATCCCAATACTCCTCTCAAGTCTGTCAACCTCATTACCTAAACCTCCAATTATCCCAATCATCGTCCTCGTCTTCGTCATCACTGGCATCCTCAGCCGCGACCGTTTCCTCTTTAGGCTTCGCCGTAGTTACCGGGGGAGATGGAGATTTATCGTCCACCTGTTCTCGTACCCCAATATCCGCTGTCCATTTACTCCTCAGCTCTTCACGTTTTTGCTTCAACCGCCTCACCCGCTCTTCTAACTGATCCATCTCGTCGAACTCTTCTTCTATAAACCGGGCCGCATCCTCTCGTTCACCTTCCGCTTCAGCCTCACGAGACGGCCGCACAGCTGCGTTTTCACGTTCCTGCCGTGCAGCGAGCTCCTCTGAAGATAACGGTGCAGCGGATATTGTAGCCGGCGCAGCAATGGCAGCAGGTGCCTGCGGAGCGCGGGACGGCGCAGCAACCTCACGTTCGAAGGCCGCCCATTCATCTTCGTCGATGTGTTGGGGTTGTTGAGGCGTTTCTGGCTCAGCTGGAGCGGCAGCGGCAACTGGAGGTTCCGTGTCATCCTGAGTGGGCTCCTCTTGTTTGTCTTCTGATTTGGATGTGGGTTCTGGACCGGCAGTATCTTTCTGTGCTGCAGATTCCTCCTCTTCATCGTTGATATCCTGTGCGCTTGGGGGTTTTATTGTCGACTGCTCTGTTTTTAGGGAAGTAGGTCTGATTCGCTTGCGAGTCAAGTCATCATCATTTTCTACCTTGCGTTTCTTGGTAAAACGGGTCGCGGTGGCTCCTGTCTGAGACGAATCTTTGCGGGTGGCAAGCTCGCTCCGTAGTAATGATCGAACGTCTGCCATTGTAGCTGGATACCAGGAAATATGCGGGATCTATACAGTCCGATAACTATTATGCAGTTTGCGACTATTCTCACAGATGCAGAGACAGATGAACGAGACGCAGTATGAAGCAGTGTTATGGATTAGGAGAGGATCATTGAATTATTAGCTGGGCAGCTGTCATTAATCGCAAGTGAAACGGAAAAATGTAGCTGACGCGCATGAGCACGTGATACACGTCACGATGAAAATCACGTGCAAAACGGCAGAATGCCACCAACTTCCTTCTCCTCTTTCTCAGTTCATCCCGCTGCCAGCTGAACACAGCCCGTCGCGTTTCTCATCGCCATCTGTCGCAACCTCTCCGCAAACCGACCATTCCGGTGACTATCATCATCTGCGCGAGCTTATGACGCGCAGCACCATTCAAGTTCCATAACTTAAAAAAAAAAAAGTGTGCTCGAGGAAATTGAGCGCCAACAGCTTCTTTCGGGCCTCGATTCAGAAAGCACCCGTGAAGGAGGCATTTGAGGTAGTCCGCAGGACAGCGCTGGAAGGAAGCAAGACAAGAGTCCGGAAAGAAAAAAAAGATAAAGTGATACCTGTGTGGATCTGGATCTTTTCCGGCAATAGTGCCGCTGCTTCGGCATCTTCCTTCGTGTATTACCTTAGCATCCTGTTGCCGTAGAAAAAGATTTCCTCTGCTGGGTGGCGCGTTTCGATTTCAGAAGAAGGAGAAATACTTCAACGTCGCGTTGTAGAATTCCAGTGATACCACCGTCTACTTTATCTACTTTCATCATGGCTGGTAAGCAAATTGTATACCACCCGCCGGGGGAGTTTCGCCCCGAAAACAGCTTTGTGCCGGTCGAGACTTTCTTTTTGGCAACAACATATCTTGATAGTAGAGGCTAACTTTTGGAATCACAGATGAACCCCGACGTTCCGGCCGAGCCACGAAGGGCCAACATAAAAATCTCGACTTACTAGCTGAACCTACACAAAAGAAACCAAGAGCGAAATCTCAAGGCAGAGACAGAAACTCCAAAACTTCCGCAGAACCAACGCCGGGTCCGAGTGAGGGAGAAGAAATCATACGTTGCATATGTGGACAATATGAGGAGGAGGAAGACGTTGAGCGAGACATGATATGCTGCGACAGATGCTCGGCATGGCAGCATAACGATTGCATGGGCCTAACGTTTGGGAAGGGAGAAGAACCGGACCAGTATTACTGCGAGATATGCAAACCGGAGAACCACAGAGTCCTTTTGGATAGAATTGCGCGTGGTGAGAAGCCTTGGGAAGAGGCTGCAGAGGCGAGGCAACGACAATCACAGGAAAAGAAGCCGGCTAGACGCAAGAAGGGTAAAAAGGGCGGAAGGAGAGGCAGACCCAGCGAACCCAAAGCAGAGACAGAAGAAGAAATAAAGACGGAAACACCGCCAACAGCCGGTGTTGGCTCAAAGTCTCCGCCAGGAACGGCCGCGTCCCCAGTCCAGGAGGAGAAGAATGGTGTACCCAAGCGCAAATTCGATGAACAACAGGTGACTGAGGAAGAAACGGTGAGCTTGATTTCTCTGGAGACGTTCTTTTTTTCACTGACGTCTTGTCCCGTAGGCTCCACAACCGAAACAACAGCGATTGTCCCAGCAGACAAACGTCGTATCGTCGCCTCCTGCGGAAACAAATCGCAGCCCGTTGCTGCCTCGCCAAGGTTCAGTCACAGAAGGGGGGTCTGCGACCCCAATTGCAAAGACGCCAGATGAGATTTCAAATTCAGCTCGGAGGAGTGCTGCCAACGCGCTTATCAAGTTGTTTGTAGACCTGGTTCTTGAAGCACAGAAGCAAGGATCTTTCTCCTTGCCGACTGGGAAGTCAGCTGAAGATGTGGCACTGCAGCTCGGTATGTCCATCGAAAATGCTATGTATCAAAATTTATGTGGAGGATCTGGAGAACCAGCTCAGTCCTATAAGTTTCAACTGCGGACGATTTTATTTAACGTAAAAAAGAATCGTTCTCTACGGGATCGTCTGCTCGTAGGTAATCTGTCCCCAGATGACCTCTCTAGGATGAGCACACAGGACATGGCGAGCGAGGAGCTGCAACAGAGGGATGCCGAAATCAAGCGAGAGGCAGAAAAGCAGCATATTATCGTCCAAGAGCAAGGGCCTCGGATAAGGCGAACCCATAAAGGGGAAGAGCTGGTCGAAGACGAGAGCCATAACGTCGCAAGCTCAACCGAATCCATCTTCTCATCGGCCCCAGCCCGGCGCAAGGTCGCCGAAGCAGAGAGCAGTTCTCCCACTCAGTCCCCAGTGAGTCCAAAGATTCAGGGCGCGGCTGAATCGAACAACTCAAGAGAGAGCACGAGACCGTCGCCCATCGATACAAAAGTTCCCAACGCCAACGCTCATGACCATCATGCTCCGCGCGCCATTGGCTCTCCTGGCGCTTCCAACCAAGATAATATCTTCCCAGAGGTACCAACACACATCCGGGAGTTGGTTCCAGGTGGAAAAGCTCATGATGATGCGGAGCTTGATAATCTACTGCGTGAGGAAGACGACTCTTATTCTCCTCCGTATTCCCCGAAGGACTACCAGGAAGAAGGTATGATATGGCAAGGAAAGGTAGCAATGGACCCCGTTGCGGAATTTTCGTCTTCTGCAAAGCATGTTGGAGGCGCAGACTTGAACACGAAATTCCCATGGAGCCAGCTTCTGCCTCCGCTGCTACTGGTTGATGGACGAATAGATATACAGCTGGCCAGCAATTACCTCTGTGGCTTGCGCTTCAGCTCTTCGACGGATGTTTCTGTGACCTCTATCAAAGCTCCCGACCTGCCTTCGGAACGAGCCGGTTTCGACAAGCTTTTTAACTATTTCGCAGACCGCAAGAGATACGGCGTGATAGGAAAGCACCCGCTACCGGCTGTCAAGGATACTTATATCGTCCCCGTTGAGGCTGGGCCGGGGAAGAAACCAGAGTTTATCGAACTTCTTGAGAACAACACTCTTGAAGATCCTATGCCGGAACGCGTTCTATTAGTCGTTCTTGTGGTGAAAACTAATGAGTTAACTACTCCGTCTGTACAACCACCTTCGCATCTTCCAGGACAGGAACCAGGGATCTCTGCGAGTCCTGTAACTATTCCATCCGCCACTCCTCAACAACCTAACCCCTTCGCGCCGGGTTCTCAGCCACCACCTCAGATACCTTCTATCCCACCGACAGGTTTCGCGGGTACGCCCGCTAATGCGCCCTATGTCGATCCTAGCCTTCAACAGCCTTTTCTTCAACCGCAGCAACCGCCGCAACCGCCGCAGCTTCTCCCTTTTCAACCGACTCCCCTGTATCAGCGGCCTCCATCCTCGGGGCAGCAGCAGGATCCTGTCCCAGGGCTCGACTTGGCAATGCAGATCTTAGGCCCTCAGGCGAACTCGCCTATTGTTCAGCAGGTTGTACAGCAGGAACCTAACGCAGATGCCGCTCGGTTGACTGGTGTCCGTGATATCTTGACCCAACAGCCCAACGCAGGGTCAAGCTATGACGCGTTGATGGCAGCGCTAAACCATCATCAACAACAAAATACACAATGACCTTGGTCTGATATTGGAAGACGAACGGTGCATTACGGCATGGTTTCATGAAAGCATTCTTGTTTTTTCTCTTTTGTGCCTCGGTCATGGTTAATATTCTTTTGTCTCAAGTGGCAATTCTATGTTGCAACTTGCATGCTATATTATTATTCACATTTCACTTTCAGAAAAAGGGTTCTAAGAGCTGGTTACGGGGATTGTCTTCTTGATTTCTTGAGTTGTTTTTCAACGAGGTTTCAATATTCTTCAAAGTCTCTGCTGTGAAGTCAGGAATGTTAGTTAAATCGCATAAATGGCAGTGATTATTGAGTCAAGTTATCCTGTTAGGGTTATGCATCAAATTGCACTTTGGTCGGTAATGGTTGCTTTATAGAAGGTACGGAGTATCAACAAGTAAATCTTCAACTGGCTATCATAGGTGAGAATTGCTAGCACTTACCAATACCTATACATTAGTAGAGTCGTAAGAGCAGATTCATTTGACAGATTTCCAAGACCGAAAGGAACCCATCTAGATATACAGAACGCCAGCGCTATGCAAACCGAGTAACAAAGTAAACGCAAATAGAACCGAAAGCAAAGTCCCGTGACATTAGTAGAGATCACCATCTTCCACCCCGTTTTCTGTAACCTCCACCACCGTACCGAGGACCACGGCCACCACTACGGCCACCCCAACCGTCCTCATCATCATGATGTCGAGCAGGCGGCGGTCTGCCTTTGAGTTCCTCACTCAATTTCCTATACGTTTTGCGCATATCCGAATATCCCATGTGCATTTTGCCGAAGAAGTGGTCTGCTAACCGGCGGTCATTGTCCAGTCGACTCAAGTAGGCGCCGCAAACATCACAAACTTGCAGTTTTTGGTGACCTGAAGGACCGGAGGTGTCTTGAAGGTTCTTGAGTTCTCGTTCGCACGTTTCCTTTTGGTGTTTTGCGGTGCGAATTTTATGGAGTTCGTTTATAGCCAATGCGACGGAGCCGGTTTCGCCTAGGACGGAAACTTCAAGGAGTGCAGTGTTAATGGTTTTGGCGAGTTCGGATATTTGCTTGAGCTAATAGAAAATGGAAGGAAAGGAAAGTTAGCGATCAGGCCTTTTCCATTATCAGTACACCGCGAAGAAGTAGTTTAATAACTTACCAGACTATTTGTCTGTCGAATTTCATCCGGAGTCTTCTCCAGTCGTCGCTGCGCGCCATCTATTCTGCGATCGCAGTCATCAATGTATCTCTGCAAGTCGCGCATATAGTCGTAGTCGAAACCCCATTTTGCCTTCTCCGCTGCGGAAGCCGTTTCGTACTCCGTCTTCAAACCCTCACTGTGCACCTTGGAACATGGACCGAGGTCTTGTTTCGTATTCGTGAAGAGATCGTGAGGGCAAGTGCCCACCAAATACGATCGACACACTTTCGGATCGGTGATGGACAGTTGGGCGTTGCGAGAAGGAGCACCAGTGCCCATGAGCTGGTCCGCTGCGGAGGATATAGTTAGCTTGGCGCAGGATTTGGAATGGGGTAAAAAGTATCAGGACTTACCTCCCATGAGCTGCTCCAGCAGCTTCCTCTGTTCAGCGGCCATGACGAACAGAGAATAGAGGTGCTGTATAGAAAAGAAACTGGTGTAATAGTCTGCGAAATGAATGCGCAGAGAACTTGAAGCTATGTCAGTCGCGACTTTTCTGCGCCAATGGCGGCTAGCATCACGTGCCCGCGCTTAATTAGGTGGGTACCTGTTCCGTCCGAAAGAGCCCTGTTCCGCAGCTTCAACGTCTCCCATGAAGCTTCAAACTACATACTACTCTATTACCAAAAAGAGTTCCTATTCGTCTTAAGACAGCTACTTGAACTTGGTGTTATCAGTGCTTGCTACACTGCATTGATCGGAATTGACCACTTGCATCGAATCGCCAAAGTCAAATAGCCACAAATTAGCTGCTCAAGAGGTATCTTTAGGGATACTCCTGCGGCAAGCATGTCGGCATGACTCTCCCTCTATTTCTTCCTTTGCTGTTGCTTCTTTTGGTCGCGTTGTCCTGTCATAGCATTGCATCGTCAGACTATCATGAACGCCTCGTCCTCGAACCGTTGACTCAATCCTCCCTTTTGGCCTCGTTCAACTTCCAAAGCAATGCTTCTCAGCAATCGTTTGAGCACCAGCATTTCCGTTATTTCCCACGCTCGTTAGGCCAGATTCTACAGCACTCTCACTCCAAGGAGCTACATCTTCGCTTTACGACTGGACGATGGGACGGCGAGAGTTGGGGCCCACGGCCGTGGAATGGAACCAAAGAGGGAGGGACAGGCGTGGAATTGTGGGCATGGATCGATGCACCGAGCGATGAAGAGTGAGAAGGCTTCCTTCTCTCTTTAAATGGATTGGTTGTCATGCTAACTCCTCTTAGAGCGTTCATTAAATGGACGACTTTGGCCCAATCCTTGTCAGGTCTCTTCTGCGCTTCGCTGAATTTCATCGATTCAACCCGGACTACAAGACCAGTTGCCACATTTGAACATGTTGGCGATCATCCGGAGTCGGATCGGCTGCACCTCCTGCATGGAATATTGCCTGGAGAAGTCGTATGCACAGAGAATCTTACTCCGTTCATTAAGCTCCTTCCTTGCAAAGGAAAAGCTGGTATCTCCAGCTTACTCGATGGCCATAAACTGTTTGATGCATCATGGCAGAGCATGTCCGTTGATGTGTTCCCCCTTTGCACAGAAGAAAGCGAGTGTCTGGTTCGAATTGAGCAGTCCGTGGACATGGTTCTTGATATTGAAAGGTCTAAGCGGCCACGAGGTAAGTTTCACCTTTTAATTTCGCGCCTAAACATTTTCTGACAATCATTTTTTGCTAGATAACCCAATTCCTCGACCAGTTCCTGCTGATCAACTCTCATGTGACACGACCAAACCCTACCATTCTGACGATACGTGTTATCCATTGAGGAAGACCTCTGAAAATGGGTGGAGTTTGTCGGATGTCTTTGGTCGCACTCTTAATGGACTTTGTCCTATTGCAGATGGCCAGAGACCTGGCAGTGAGACTATTTGCCTCCGAGTACCACACGACAGAGACGTACAGATAACGCCCGGGGCGTCCGAGAGGAAGTACCACGACGGATTATTGCGTTGCTTCTCATTGCAATCTTCGAAACCATTTGACCTCACCCTTCCTGAGCAAGAAACACACTCGCACGTACCTTTGGATGAATCTGTTTTGCAGGTGGAGCGGACGATCATTGGACACGGCCAAGAAAACGGTGGCATGCGCATTATTTTTGGCAATCCATCCAATACAAACCATGCCGACTTTGTCTACTTTGAAACCCTTCCATGGTTTCTGCGGCCATACATTCACACACTTCAGACCACCTTGACCGGCCGTGATGGTATACGTCGACGAATTCCAGCCTCGGAGATCATCAAAGAAACTTTCTACCGTCCTGCAATAGACCGAGAACGCGGTACACAATTGGAGTTGGCCCTGTCTGTTCCGGCAGCGTCTACCGTGACTCTGATCTACGACTTTGACAAAGCCATCCTTCGATACATGGAGTATCCGCCTGATGCGAATCGTGGATTCAACGTTGCGCCTGCGGTCGTCCGACTTCTGAACTCTCCCAAGACAAACAATGTGCTGGAATCACCCATATATATTCGCACCACAGGCCTTCTGCTCCCGCTTCCCACTCCTGATTTTAGCATGCCCTACAACGTGATCATACTCACCAGCACGGTCATAGCTCTTGCCTTTGGGAGCATATTCAACATTCTGATTCGTCGGTTTGTTGCTGCTGACGAGGCGGGAGTGTTAGTGGCGCATACTATTAGAGGGCGATTATCGAATGCAATCATCGCTGTTAAAAGCCGGTTGTCGAGCGCGGTCATCGCTGTTCAAGGTCGAATTCTAAAGAAGGCGGAGAAAGTCGATTGATGTAACTGGTTCCTATACACATACTAAACCTGAACAATGACAACATGTATCCAAATCTGCGGGTTATTATGCAAAGCCGTCTTTGCCTCATAACCAACATCTCAAACTGATGGATTTCTATACAGGTTAATTCGCCATACTATGTACTCTATTCGCGGAGATCCTTCCTTCATTCTATATACATAGGAAGCATCCTCCGAACTGACCGCGATTGAAGCAATCTACCTACCGGCATGATGCAACCTATCGAGAAAACGACAAAGTTTAGTCAACGACAGCAAAAGGGAAGTGAAAAAGAGAGTTGAAAACACTCACTTCTCCCCATATTGCTTCAACTTTTCCCACCCGGGCAGCGTAGCCGGGCAACCAGGCTTATGAGCCATATACCCATTATCGTAATCCTCAACTCCGCCAGACTCGTTCGTAGGCCGATCATAACCCGAGTTTAGGTCGTAGCGGTCTTTCACGAATTGCTCGCCCGGCGATTTCTGCTGTTCAAGACTGAGGAAGTTGTATATCGTTCCTTGCGGGTTTTTGGGCTGTTGTTTTGATTTTTTCCCCGTTAGCCTGGTGGCAGGAATAAAATATGAAGGTTTCTCCTTCATTTTGATTTGATGATAGATGGTTCGGAGTGCGGAGAGGGAGCATACAGAGACATGTCCAAGGTTGCCCTTAAGAAAGGGCTCGTCGCCCACTCCAGAGCCTCCGCCTACATTGTTAGCCGGGGTGGGAGTAGTGCCGGCGCCGGTGATAACAGCGCTCGTCTGGTGGTTAGGCGTGGCCTGGGCGTCGCTTTTGCTAGAGACGGTTGGAGATGTGGGAGTAGCCATGATGGGTGTGAGATATCGATTTATGAACTGTGACTATGTTAGTGTTCATGCATCTCGAGGGTTGATTGATCCAGGGTATACTTGCCTTGCTATGTAACTTTAAAGTTGTACCCTATACTGTTTTAGGATCCTTCGCAATAAATTCAGTAAAGGCCACAGTGAAGTATGGAAGGCAATATAACTTGAGCCCTTCAGCAACATGAAGTCACCATGAACACACTTCGTGGATGTCATTGGTCCTTTTCCGCCACTATACGCTTAGTCAATTAACGTTATATGTTTGGTTGGCAGAATTAGGGCTCGCTCAGAACAGGCTCTTCGAGTAGAGAATCACTTCGAATTGGCGTATTTCATTGCGTTTTGCTGAATGGTATATCATAGTAGCCCATAGCCCCGATATGCAGCTGAGCTAGACCCACGAGTCAAGAGACATATGAAATGGACTGAAAATAATTAAAAATGACAGGTACAATGGTAATAATATAATGCACAACGTTGTAGACATCGTAGCTTGAGAAAGTAGGTTCGTAGACAGGTGAGAGAAGACGAGCATAGCATTATGTTGGTCAACGGAGAACTTATAACGGACGGCTCTTGGTGTGGGATAATCGTAGATTAACGAAAAATGGCAGAAGGCTTTTCCGTTAGGGGTCATCCATCATCAGGAGTTAGTACAGCACGACACTATTGATAGTATACCAAATAACAGCAGCCGGTCTCATTGAGCAAAAGGTCATTTCGAGCTGTCCTCGACTTGTTCTGCCCATGTGTTTGCGGGCGGCGTCGATGACCACTCCTCTTCGATACTCCAAGCAGCATTATTGTTTTCAGCAGATATACCCGCCTCGTTGGTATCTTCGACCCGCTCTGCCCATGTGTTGGCGCCTGGAGTCGACGGCCTACTTGCCGTGTCGGCAGTCCAAGCAGCATTCCAGGCTTCATCGAGTGTCTCCTCTTTGTTGCTGGTACTTTCAGGTAAGGCAGGGAATTCAGCCTCATCTTTAGTAGCAGGAACAGGCTTTGGGGATTCCGATGGAGCCGGAGCAGGTTTGGTTGACGTTTTATTCGAACTTGGCGATTCTCCGCGCGGCCCACGAGGACCGCCTCGGTTTCTCCCGCTTCTTCCACCACGAGCCCCTCCTCGGTAATGACTATGATTATGGTCGTCGGGCCAGGTCTCATCGGTCGAGCGGCCATTACTGTCAAGAAAATCTCTTCGGGCGTATCCTGAGACAGCACCGTGCACCCCCCTCCGAAAGCGGCTGCCATTTCCGCGCGGGTTATAATCCTCTTCTTGTTTATCAACGTCCCATGCCCGTCCTCCTAGAGCACCGAGTTTCCGTTGTCTGTTCCGCTCTCGTTCATCAACCATCACACGGTGGTTTAACGATTCCTGGCGCTTCTTCTCTTCTGCTATCTTTTCGCGTTCGAGAAAAGATGCTTGGTCGGCTTCAGCACGAGCATGCGCGGCAGCTACCTTGGCAGCATTCTGTTTAGCCGTAGCTATACGCCGGGTCAACTCTTCCTCTGTAAGTTTCGGCTGGCAAGAAATCGTCAGCCCGCAGTCATTTATAACGGGATAACAAGCACACCTTTCTAATACCACCAGTGGCACTCCGGTCACCACGGACAGCCGGCACGCGAGCGGTCTCGGACTCACTCCGCGAGACAGGTGCACTGCTACCCTCATTCGATTCCTCCGCTCCGCCTGCATCTTTGTCTTCACTTGCTTCTCTGGCTTCCTCCTCGGTTGTACCCTCCGTCAGTTTATCCCACAAATCAATATCAGGGTGCTTGGGTTTAGACTGAGGTAATCGTCGTCCTCCGCGGCCCTTGCCTCTTCCCCGGCCTCTCGCTCGTTCACTACCACGCGACTGCCGCGGAGAATCACCGCGTGGAGGTTCCACATCGTCAGCAGGTTTTTCACGAACATCCTCGCGCGGTTCAGTCACTGGTTGCGACTGCTGTTCTTCAGAGACGGGAATGATTTCGTCGTCAAAAAGGTCGTCGACACCCCGAGTCTGCGCAAACTCGTGCACGGTCGATGTCTCGGAAGTCGGATATGCCATTTTTAGACTCAAAACAATGGCAGATATATATAAAATAATTGCACCCTCACTTCCTGGGCGCAAATGAATCTCCGCGAATCTGTGATGAGGGGGAGTCGTTTATCCACGAAAGCCCACTTTCTGATCTGCGTCCATGGTGGGGCGAGGAGATGGCCCGAGGAAACGGGTTGACAATTCGAGAACCAATCATAATTACCT
>HG983341.1:0-35854 GCA_900006255.1 Xeromyces bisporus
GGTCGTGGCACGAACAGCTGAGTATGGGATTGATACTGGCATACTCGTTTGGGTCACCCGGAGCGACTCGCGAAATGCGGACGTACACCAGTCCTCCGGCCGAACGCGATCACGATTGCACACAATGACGCGCGTGCCGTCACATAGATTGGGGAGACCGCATATTGGCGGAGGTGACGAAAGCCACATCCTGTACTCGGCGGTGCGAAACCAGACCGATGAGTGTGTAAGTCCACGTCGGCTGGCAATGAACGTTGGGCGTCGATGGATTCGATTTGCGGTCACATAATTGTCCAAAGGGAACGGAGCCATTACCAGCAATCCTGCGGCTCATTCTCCAGAGGCAACATGGAGAATTCCGAGAGTTCTGCTTGTCTGGTCGTCTCACCTCTCAACACACAGGCATGCAGGATGAGACAATCCGCCCTTGTTCTCAGCACCGACATCAAATCGTTATCCGCGAAACTCCCACCGTCCTCGAGAAACATGCGGCAGATACCGTCCCACTGCTGCATGCTGTAGCCGTCCGTGACGCCGTCGTCGTCACTCCCATCTTCAACCTCTTTACTCTCGGTGGCGTTCGTTCGTCTTCGCTTGGCAGCTCGGGCTCTTTGCTTTCGCTGGTTTTTCCGTTTTGACGATTCTTCAGAGGTCAATCTGGGGTGTGAGACAATTTCCATTTCCAGAACAACTTTACGGCAAGAAATGACAATGCCGAGTATGCATCAGTGAAGCAACCCCGGACGAGAAGACCATAAAAGAAAGAAAGAAGAAACCTCCTTCTAACTTAGTCCGAGGATGATGGACGCACGGTCCACGCACCTCGTCCCACTGCGGGTAAAAGAAAGAAAGAAGAAACCTCCGTCTAACTTAGTCCGGGGATGATGATGCATAACGGATCGTGCATCATCTTGCACCCCGTCCCACTGCGAGTTCGCCGTCGGCGTGATGAAAAAGGACAGCGGACCGAACTCCACATATGTCTTGAAAGAGTTGATGCAGGAATCGGTCGCTGGCACGCTGCCCAATGCCCAATGCTCACATGTGACGAAGGGAGGATTGTGGGCTGACCGATGTTGTTGCCAAGGTCGTTTTTGTGGATGGGCGACGTTGGGGTCGTTGCCCGTCGGTCTCCAGAGTATCAACAACGCCCGCACGGAGGTCATGGTGGTATTGGTCGTTGGTCGATACCTTTCGTGTCTTGAAGGCTCTCTTGGATAAGTCTTGAAAAGCCTGCTAATACGGATTCGTGAGGATGTGCCAAAAGATCATACACGGAATACCAACTGGGTTATAAGTTGCTACTTGTATCGGATGGGCGGATGCTGGAATTGGCACTGGGATTAATGATGAGGACAGTACTAAGTCATGAGGGCGGTCATGATGATTACACTCTTACGGCGAATATGTCTTGAGGAGCGTCACATTGGAGTCACCGAAGTCGTTGAAGTTTATCAACGTGCTCGGGCCGGGCGTGTTTTTTTGTCTATGCGCCTGACGACCGTGGTTTGAAATATCTGGATGACAACTTTCTAAATCATCAACGCTCACTGGCAGTCATCCGGAACCAATGTTCATGAAACAACATATCCAAACCTCCGTACAGTACTCCAGTTTCGCTACCAAGCAATTTCCAACATTGAAACACAGAAATGAACTGGTAGTCAGAAACCCAAGACTGCTGAATGGGTATTATATATTGAAGAATTCCAAATCCCACAAAAGCAAAACAATTCAAGACATAATCGAAGTCCCAATCATGGAAAATCGTCTCTCCCAACCGAGACAGCCGGGACGGCCGCAATCGCGGAGTTCTTTCAATCTTGCTTTGATACCTTCCTTGGTATTGATATCTAACTCATTGCCATTGCCATCATTGTTGCTGTGGCGGCGTCGGCGTTGTTTGTCTTGTTCATGGTTGCATTCAATGCCATACTCTTGAATGCAGCATGTAAATGGGAGGCTGGACAATCTCTCAAGGTTAATGCTGTTGTCTTTGTTATTTTCTTCACCCATGACCGAAGGCTGGGTCTTGGACTCTTGTTTTAATTCTTCGAGGTTACCCCAGACGATGAAGAGTTTTTCTCTTAATTCTTCTAGTCGTGTCTGGTCTTGACGCAGACTGCGATGACGATGTTATTAGCTTGTCTTCTCGCTTCCTTGCATTTGTGAAAGTGTCCCGCTCGTGTATCGGTTATAGGAAGTTAAAATGGATATGTTTTTCGAAGTCAACTTACTCCGTTGGATCGATTTGAAGTAGATGCACGGCGTCTTCCCCAGAAACGAAGAGTTTGACTGTTTCCCTAGGCTGCGTCTGTGGAAGCGGCATGGCAGACCTAACAAAGAGACAGAACCGCCATTCCCAGCGGGCGGTTTGTTCTTCCACCTGCGACTCCGAGTGCCCAAGAGGAACATAACCTGGACTTATCGGGACAGAAAAATCTTCGAGTTTTGAAGGGAAGAAGTCGACTACTTTGACTATCGACCGGTAATTAACATTCTGAAAGGGAAGTCTGTAATTGATGTTATGCAGCGAAACGGTGCTGTGAGAATTGTTAGTTAGAATATCCTCTAGCGGTAGAGGACGAACATCATCAATATGCCAACATTTAACTGTGACAGTCTCCGGTTAGCGAGCATAATCACAGGGTACCTAGCAACAACCGGTGAAGACTCACTACTCGGATTCGGTTTGTGCGGATTGGGAACAACGACTGACAATTCTTTCTGCCCTTCTTCCTTTTTGGCCTCCTGCTTTTTCTGTTGTTTGGTGGTTTTCTTTTGCTTCTTCTTCGGTCCACTGGGCTCATCCCTAGGCTCTCGGAGGGCGCGAAATTTTTTGAGATATTCTCTCTTCCGTTGTAGCAAGTCACGAGCACGACCGTCCTCTTCTTCATTCACTTTGTGGACATTGACTTTATCGGGATATCGCCGGTCTCCATGGAGGACGGCTTCCAATACCTGATTGTTATTACGCGCGGTTCTAATGTGCACGTTGGTTAAGAGGACAAGATCACGTTCTCGGTATTTATTCAGGACAAGACCAGCATGAGGCTGCCACAGCGTGACCTGTAAAGTCTCCTGTTCTTCGAAACCGCTCGACTTCTTCCTAAAAGAATCCAAATGACCGAACTGGTCGCCCAGGCGAGAGCCGTCGTCATTCTCTTCTTTATCCAGTAAAGGCTTGCGACTGCTGTAATCCGTGATGAAAATCGTACATTTTTCGGAATCATTCGTGAATATTTTGACAATTTCGCCCATGAGAGTTACATACGTTTTAGGCTGAGTGTCCTTGATCAGAACAAATGGGAATCTTCCTGCCTTCTTAGTTTGTTCTGTCACGGTGTGCTCAACGCTGACGGGGCGAGCTGGAGGCTCCTCTTGACCTGGCTGCTCTTGCTGATCCTGTTGCATACGTTGCTTTTTTTGTCCTTGCTGCGCTTGCTGACCTTGCTGATTTCTATGCTGTTGATATGGACGTGGTATTTGCATCCGAAAGTTGCTGTCCTCAGAGGCACATCTGAGCAATTCCTCTGCATATCTGATTTGCAAGCTATTAGGCTCCCAAGAAATAGGGCCGCATAAAGGCGAGGGTTCTCTTCCATCACGGAAGATAGCATAGCGGACAGTTTCGTTCTGTGCAACAACACCGATGAATTCCCCCTTGTATGGTCTTACCTACATAACATCATTAGTTCAGCAAGCACATGTAGCAGTCGTGGTAGTAGTGCGCGCAGAGCAAAAGCCACGGAAAGACAAACCCGTATATCGTCCAGTTGAATGACATCTCCAACCTGCACATCCGGTAGGAAGTTCAGATCATCGTTGAAATACTTGACTTTAAGACCGTCCCGATAGCCTACTTGAAAGCTCGAGTCCATAATTGTAAATGTCGTGAGAGCCGACGAGCCATGAGTTTGCTTTTTGGGCAAAACATCAACGACCACTCCTGTTACGTTGACGCGGCAGGACTTAGAACGAGCAGTGGTAACATCGACAAAATTGGGAGGAAGAGCAGGCATTGGAGAGAATGCCAGATGGCCAGTGAGTCAAGCTGAAACTTCGAGAGTACATGAAATAGAGTGATTATTGCTTAGTGCTACTAAGTATCAATCAGGTACAACAATGAAAGTCTTGAACGCGCCGCGAAGTGAAGCTGGATGAGTTACTCGATTGGGAAAGAAGACGCGTCTGAGAAGATACTCAATTTGATTGGCCGAGACAATTTAGTCATGTGATCACCGCGGCAACCTCGCTTGTGCGCAAGTGGCGTCTAAACGGCGCCGAACAAAGAAAGAAACTTCTTTTCCATCTCTTCCTGCTTTCTTCCTCCGTCCAGTAAAAGTAACTCTTATAGCTGGCTATTATTGTCGGTTTCTTTTGCTTCCTTCTATCCACTGCCCTGAGCATTACTGGCCTCGGGCTTGGCTTTTCTGTTAATTCGTTTTCAAGTCAAAACTATTTGATCGTTCCTTGTACCCCCTCCTCCTCTTTCCCCTCCCCGCTTTCACCTACCAAGCAAGCTACCAGAGACAATCATGGCCGAGCGCTATATCCCAGAACACCGTCGCACTCAGTTCAAGGCCAGGAATCAGTTCCGGCCTGATGAGCTTCGTCGTCGTCGCGAGGAACAGCAGGTTGAGATTAGAAGACAGAAGAGAGACGAAAACCTTGCCAAGAGAAGAGGTATTCAGACCAGCGAGGGTGTTGGCGTGGGTGGTCCTGCGGGCACCGAGAGCGACGATGAAGCTACAGCAATTGAAAGCGAGGTATGTATCGGTTGCTTGGGCTTCCCTGGTGTACCGGTGGCTACTGTTGAGGGTATACGTATAGCTAACACTTCGCGGTTTAGCTCAGTGTTGAATTGCCAGAGATGGTTAGAGGCGTATTCTCCGACCAGATTGAGCAGCAGATCCAAGCGACCACCAAGTTCAGAAAGCTGCTCTCGAAAGAGCGCAACCCTCCCATTGAGCGTGTCATCGATACAGGCGTTGTCTCTCGCTTCGTCGAGTTCCTTGGTTCTCCCCACACCCTTGTTCAATTTGAGGCTGCTTGGGCCTTGACAAACATTGCCTCCGGCTCTTCCCAGCAAACTCAGGTTGTCATGGAGTCGGGTGCTGTCCCCATATTCGTTCAGCTTCTGAGCAGCCACGAACCGGATGTCCGGGAACAGGCCGTCTGGGCGCTAGGAAATATTGCTGGTGATAGTCCCCAATGTCGTGACTTTGTTCTTAATGCTGGTGCATTGCCTCCTCTGCTTGCGTTGATTACCGACGGCAAGAAGGTGAGCATGCTGCGGAATGCTACCTGGACTCTTAGCAACTTCTGCCGTGGTAAGTCACCGCAGCCCGACTGGAACAAGGTAAGTTTTCTTTTCTTATATGAAGCTTATTACAGCTTAATTCTTCTCCTAACACGTTCTCCCATTACAGATTGCACCTGCCTTGCCAGTTCTCGCCAAGCTCATCTACATGCTTGACGATGAGGTCTTAATTGATGCTTGCTGGGCCATCTCGTATCTCTCCGATGGCTCCAATGACAAGATCCACGCTGTTGTCGAAGCTGGAATTCCCCGTCGTCTTGTAGAGCTCTTGCTACATGCAGCAACCTCTGTTCAGACKCCTGCTCTTCGCTCAGTTGGAAATATCGTTACTGGTGATGATGTTCAGACGCAGGTCGTTATCAACTGCGGCGCACTTTCGGCTCTTCTTTCTCTCCTAAGCTCCACCAAGGATGGTATTCGAAAGGAAGCTTGCTGGACCATTTCTAACATCACCGCCGGCAACCCCAGTCAGATCCAGGCCGTCATTGACTCGAACATCATCCCGCCTTTGATCAACTTGCTTGCCAATGGTGACTTCAAGACCCGTAAGGAAGCTTGCTGGGCTATCTCAAACGCCACCTCTGGTGGTTTGCAGAAGCCGGATCAGATCCGTTACCTTGTTTCGCAAGGATGCATCAAACCCCTCTGCGACCTCCTTGCTTGCCCTGACAACAAGATCATCCAGGTCGCCTTGGATGGCTTAGAGAACATCTTGAAGATTGGCGACTTGGACAAGGAGCAAACTCCGCCTGGCGAGACTCGCTTGAACCGTTATGCCTTGTTCATCGAAGAGGCCGGTGGCATGGTTAAGATTCACGATTGCCAGAACAATGCCAACGAGGAAATTTATGTGAAGGCTTACAGCATGATTGAGAAGTACTTCTCTGACGAAGAGGAGGCAGGAGTTGACATTGAGGAAGTTGCCCCTCAGCAGACCCAGACCGGCTTTGCCCTTGGCACCGCTCAACAGCAACCCGGCGGTTTCAACTTCGCCAACGGAGCTGACTCCATGGACATGTAAACTTGGACATCGCTACCTGCGACCTTGTTTGTATCTCAGCCAAGTGTGCTTTGCTACGTCGCCAAATGGCGTGGCGGCGTTGCGGGCACCGCGCAGAGCTATATGTCCAGTCTAGATGCACGAAGGCCGTCGCGACGGCCTGTGCCTTTCAGGGCGGAACGTGGTTATGGTCTTTGCGTGCCAAGGGTTGCTGTTTCATGTCTTAACGGCATTGCCACATGTTCTGGGAAGCCTATCGATTGCTGAGCTTCCCTTCCCCTTCTCACGTTTGAAACATGACGCTACATTTACTCGTTTTGACCCCTTCTCGACCCCCTTTTACGATTTGATTATGCTTTCCATCCGTCCCATCCCCATCGAAACTGGAATATTCAGATCAGGCTATAAAAGATCCACCATCATGTATCCCTTTTATATCTCCTTGTGTCACAGCTTCATGTAGCATTGTTTTTCCATACAGAGGCGTAATTGATTTGTTAAGTTAGTTGATTCTGCGTTGGCTGCTTCGTTTTTGAACCGTTCTCAGGGAGTTATTTCCTATAGGCACCTGCTTACTTCTTTTTTCCTTCTTACGAGTACATTCGGGACTGGTATTATAATTCGCCCTTTTCCCCCACTGCTCCCCGGAACAAAAGCCCAGTGAGTCTCTTGATACAGGATATGTTTACGAGCCGAGATTTCCTTGAATCTCGTAGAATGAAATTGCTTGATGTTGCTAAACTTAATGCCATCGCCGTCAACTGGTACATGTAACGAGCAGACATTGGATATATCAAAATCTTAACAACAACATAGTAGCAGCGGAGTATCATAAAAAGCAACATGAAAAGACCACACAAAGAGTACCTAATTACACGAATTAAACATCTACCGGTGTCATAGGAATCAATCACCCATAACTTCATCTTCATCGCCATCACGACCACGATCACGATTCTCAGCGTCGTCGTCTACCTCCGACAGACTGCTCGACTTCTCCCTACCCTCATTCCCGTCATCATCGTCAATAAGCTCCCTAGCGCGTAGATCCTCCTCCCCATCCTCCTCGACATTGTTATGATCGTGGTCATTATTAACACGGTCTTCTTCCTTTTCTCCTCCTTCATCATCATCCTCATCTTCGATATCTTCATCATCAACCCGTTCCGAAGACTTATGCTTACCACCAGCACCACCAGCAGCATTAGACGACTTCTTCCCAGCCTCAGTCTGGGTAGTCCTGGCATTGGAAGCGGAACCCTGAGCACCATCCTTCTTAGCGCCGTTTTGCTGTTTCCTACTAGTAGTAGAACCTGCTTTGCTTCTACCACCACCGGCAGCCTTCCGACCATCCAGATAAGACAGAACCTCTCTATAGTTATGACCAAGTCGGGACTTATTCCGGAGTAGTCGTTGTGTGAGACTGCCTTTTTGCTGTTGCTGTTCTTGCGAAGACGAAGAAGACGCGTCGAGAATGCGGCCGATTATGGCCAAGACGATTTTCCCGGTTAGTTCACATAAGCGCTGTTCGGCGAGGATGGTGCTGCGGAGGCGTTCGACGGCGGCGGATTGTTTCTTATCTTTCCCCTTTCCTTTGCCTTTGCCTTTGCCTTGTGTGCCGTTTGTTGTTCGTTCGTCGTCATCGTCGTCGTCAGCATCATCATCATCTTCTTCTTCGTCGTCGTCGTCGGAAGAGGAGGAGGGAGAGGCATCCTCGTTGTCATCTTTGGGTGGTTTGTCATCGCCTTCGGCTTCGGATTCGGAAGCTGGGTCGTCGTCGTCGGCGGGTTCGAGGGTTCGTTTTGTTTTCTTAGCATATATTCGCTCGGCTGTGCTGTGGATTTTGGCGATGAGGGATTGCGTCTCGGGGTTGAATTCTTGGACTAGGTTTTGTGTTTGCGTGAGGATGTCTTGCGGGTTTTCTGCGTTCTCGCCTGCGTGTCGCAGGGTGCCGAATAGGGTCTGTAAGTCGAGGAGGGTGGTTGTTGCGATGAAGCGGATGTCGTCGAGACCTGAGCGTTGGCGGATGATGGATATGAGGGTTTTGGTGAATGACTCGCGGTTCTGGGTGATTGATTCGAAGTATGACTCGTTGATGGGTGTCTTGCCCGCGTTTAGGGAGGTGGTTAGGCTTTGGACTTTCCACATGAAGTAGAAGAGTGATGTTCGGATGCTGTTTGTTACTAGTTCCGTTTCGGTTTTGATTGTTTCTTCGTCGTCGTCTGCTTTGCGCAGACCGCGGTTGGATAGGTGGATGAGGTCAGTGAAGGGGGTGTTGTTGGGGTTGTCGTTTCTGTTCTTTGAGGAGCGCGGTGATGGCGATGTTTCCAGGACGGTCGTGCAGTCGGTTACGCTGGCGAGATTGGAGATCCTCGTCACGGTATTCGTCAGAGTGGTGAGGGTGCCGGAGGGTAAGGAGTCTGCGTTCTTGACGTGCTTGTCCTGCGACAGTGTACTGAGCGTATCCACCAGATCGTCCCACAGTTCTTGTGTTCTGGTTTCCAGGGCTTCCTTTAATTCGTCGGACGTCTTAGCGTGCACAAATGCGATACTCGCCTCGGTCAGGACATCCTGATGCGAATGTGTCAGGAACTGCTTGTTGATGTCGTTCAGTAAGGAGGAATAGGTAGTAGCATCCTTCTGCAGGTCCTGTATCTTGTCCAAATCGACAAGATGTTCTAGTCGCAAGACCGAAGAAGCAGCTTCCGGAACAGCGCCATACTTCTTCAATAACTGCGGGATTATTTGCGTGAGACCGTGGGCGATCTCCTCCTGAAGCTCGGGTATCTTGTCGCTCAGCGCCTTGTTTCTTCGTCCCCGTCTGTCAACGTCGGACTTGGCAATATCAATGGTTCGGAGCTTAACCGCGCAGCATAGAACTTCCAGGAGAGTCACCTCTTGCCCTTCCTCCATCTTGTACAATCGTCGAACCATACCGGTAGTGTCATCTTCAGAGGGCGTATCCGATATCTGTGAATGATCGTAGAGGAGGTAGCCAGCCAGCGACTGCCATTGGGACAGTTCCTGGAGGTACGGATAGATAGCTTCAGTGGCAAGCACGAAACGCGAGACAATAGGGGCACCTGAAAGGACGTCTCGCGGAGCAACGAGAAGCCGGTCCGACTTGGCTTTACTGCTCTCCTGCTCATCGTATGCTTGAAGGACGTCGGCCAGACACTTGAACTTGAGCCACGAACGCTTGGGCGATTCGAAGTCATCTTCGTCCTCGTCGGCAAACATTTCATTCAACTCCTCGCCAAGTTCGTCCGTTGTCGACTCAAACACGTCCTGCACATTGGCGACGAAGAAGTGCCCGGCAGCTTTTCGGACAGCGGGTTCGGAGTCAAAGACGAGCTTGCCGACGGTGTCGACATCTTCAGGGTCGAGTAGTCCAGCATTCCGGATGAGGTCCAGTAACTCTACCGCAGATGCTCGTACCGACACGTCCGCATCTTGAGCAGCCATCTCCACTATCCTCTGACGAAAGCGTTCCGTGAACGAATGCAAGCCAGCAATGTTATCCTTGTTTTCGTATAGACTTCGCAGTTGAGTCACAATAACGAGGCGCGTATGAGCTACGTGGTCTGACAGAGTCCAGCCGAAATATCGAAGATACTGGCCCTCGAAAAAGTATTCTCTGTAACGCTGAAGCCATAGTCCTAAAGCTGTCATACACTCTGCACGAATCTTCGGGTCAATGTCTCGGTAACGGTGAACGAACACGGTATCAAAACCATCCTTGAGAAAGTTGTCGACCGCTTCAAGCTTTTTCTCCCCTTCTTGGATCGCCGTTTGAATGGCACCCACCCTTCCCTTGTTGACCGACTTCTTCTTCTTTTCGTTCTCGAGTTGTTTTCGAGAAGTAGACACGGTGGTAGTGACCTCTCGAGCAATATCGCATAGCGCTGTCATGAGCGCCAAGGATATCAGGGTTGCTGTATGTCTGAACGGTCGACATTGTGCCGTAGACAAAGAGGAATTCCATATTAGAATGTTCTCGAAGAGATCCTCATCGCCGTACAAGACAGAGGAGTGGTGAAGTGTCTGCATCAATGCCATGAAAAAGTCCTCGAGGACCGCTTGAAAGCCCTTGAATTTCTTGGCTTTGGAGATGAGCGGGTACTCCGAGATGCCCTGTTCATTGTAGAGCTCTTGCAAATCTCGAATACGGTCGGGAACATTGTCGACATCCTCTACCTGCTCCGTTTCCACGGTGAGATCGGTTCCGGTGCATCTTAGGATGAAGTTGACCATTTCGCACATTGCTTCGCCGGTATTCTGCTGGTAACGCGAAAGCCATTGCGCGGCGGTATCGTGAACCGTACGACCTTTCCCAAACACCTCGGCTAAATGAAAGGCGTCAGTAATACACAAACGCCTAATTAATCACACACACATATATATATATAAGAGAGACAGGAACTGCCCACCGTAAAGCCCACTCTCCCCAGCAGCCAAACTAGGCCTCACTTTCGGCTTCCTAGAACGGGAAGCAGTAGCCGGCTTCCGCTGACCATTGGTAGTAGCCGGCCGTATGGCCAACTGCTGGTCACCACCAGCAGCAACACCGTTACTCTCAGCAACCCGGGGCTTCTTAGTCGCCCGGGGTTGTTTATTATTAGCCTGTCCCCTAGACCCTGCAGCGGATTTCTTGCCAGACGTCTTGCGCGCAGCGCGTTTTCTCTCCCGAACCTCTTCCTCGTCTGCGTCTTCGTCGCCCGCGTTATTATCCGTTTCTGACTGAGAGGCATCCTCCTCCTCTCCTTCTGCACCTTCTTCCTCCCCGTCTGTGTCTGGATGCTTCCGCTTGGTCCGGGGTGTGGTGTCGCTGTATGTGCCCTGTGAGAATAGTTCTGGTTTTCGTGTCGCTCGGCCAGATCGTCTTGTGTTTGATGGAGTTGAGGGGTTCGTGTTTTGTGTACTTTGTCCATCAACGGGACTCGACTGGGGCGGTTCGTTGTCCATTTCAATCGTTGTATGCGTCTGTCTGTCTGCGACGGTGGTGATTCAGTAGCTATATCAACAAGTTTGACAGCAAAAAAAGACTGCTAGAGATAGTCCTCGAAGCGCGATAGAGTATGCGACTGTTATGACGGCCCAGGCAACAATAATCGGTTCGCAAATTCAAGAATTCGGGCGCGTCTTGTAGATATCTGGACGCGCGGGCGTCAACAGCGGTTCTAAACGAAGAGTCTAAAGCGGTGAAGGACACTCCCTAAGATGAGCCGATCGTCTATAGATATCAACTTCAGCAAGCGACAGACTCTGCTGCTCCGTAGAAGTTGCCGGAGAAAAGAGGAGGAATCGAGGATGACTGACACTGACTTTGGTCGACGCGACTTCGTGCCTGGAAAGGTGGCTGTAATTACGTTACAAAGTTACCGTACCAGACTTGGCCGTTTATTACTAGTGTGTATTATTGTCAATCACCTGACCCAGGAGCCCTAGCCCTGCTTCAACCTCATCTCTTCGTACCTCTCCGTATGCGCTGCGATGAACGCCTCCAGGAACACGATCCTGCATATAATCCGGGAGAAGAACGGCTACCGACGGTATGGACGCCTGCTCAGCATCACTATTCCCTCCCTGGACCACCCAGATGATGTCGTTAAATCAGTTGAAACCGTCAAAGCAACCATTGATAACAGCACGACCATCACTTGAGCTACCCAACATATAAAAGCATAGCAAATCTCCCTATTAACAGCAGTAGCCAACACCAAGACGAGAAGAACCAAAGAGAAAGAGAACAAAGGAGAAAAAGAAACCAGAATAATGCCGCTGCAATCCCCATTCGAAAGCTCAATCGCAAAACCCGGCCATGGCGAAGTCGTCCTCTCTCTCCTCCCTCCCGCCCAGCCAACCCTGAAAACCCTAACGTACAAATACCCACTGAAACTCCTAACCCGCTCGCCTGCGTTCGTCCCGGAAACCTCGGCTCTGGAACGCGTTTCGCGGCCCGTCCATTTGTACCTACTTAGTTATGGCGGAGGGTTATTACCGGGGGATGTCATTGATGTATCTATCAAGCTGGATCCGGGGACGAGGCTTGTTGTCACCACGCCGCAGGGGAGTACGAAGATATTCAAGACAGATCGTGGAGGAGGAGGAGGAGGAGGGATGAAGGAAGGATCAAGCACGACGTGCTCGGACAAGAGCAAGCAATTGCTGGATGTGAAGATCGAGGGCGACGCGGCACTCTGCTACCTTCCTGACCCGTCGGTGCCGTTTCGGGATAGCCGATACGAACAACTCCAGACGTTTTTTGTGGGCAGAGGACAGGGACAACGACAACAAGCATCGAAAGGGAAAAGCAGTCTCTGCGTCCTGGATTGGGTAACAGAGGGCCGCACCGCGCGAGGCGAAAATTGGGACTTCCATCTCTGGCGCGGCAAGAATGAAGTATGGACTACGGATGACTTGGGAAAGAAGAAGCTCCTACTCAGAGATTCTCTCATTCTCAATGATGAGTGCGAGGACGAAGGTCTCATCGGTGCCGATAACGACAACGACAACGACTATAACAGAAGACCAAACTCGCTAATTCGCGAGCGGACATCGCCCCACGGCGTTGTTGGGACTTTGATTCTGTACGGACCTATTTTCGAAAACCTCTCTTCTTTCATTATGGACAGGTTCACCTCGCAACCTCGAATCGGTGCTCGGAATTGGTCCTCGTCAGTTGTCCTTCCACCAGCTAATAGTGGCAGTGGCTCTACTCCCAAGCCTGGTGACGGTGTTACATGGACTGCTGCGCGTGTGAGGGCTGGGTTTGTGCTTGTGAAGTTTGGGGCGAAAGGGTTTGAACCTGCCAAGGAGTGGCTTGGGGGATTGTTCCGGGAAGAAGGGAGCATAGTCAGAGAATTCGGGGAGGAGACTTTGTTGTCTCTATGAGTCATGCTTTATGGTTCCAACCGACGTGAGCCATTGTCGTCTGTCTTGAGGGAGAAATCTCTAATAACAATGATACCCCGGGCTACATTTACCCCAATATGTGTGTGAAGCGTTTCCTAACCGTCTATATGAAGTACAAATTAACATAAGTACATAATTGTTATCATAATTTACATTAACATAGTTGCCAACTCCACGAGAGAATACAATAACAAAATACCCGCTATGTACTACCACCAGTTGACAAAACTCGGAATCCATTCCTTTCGCGTAGCTGCAACGAGGTCATCGACATTAAGCATATCAACGCCTTCCTGAATAAGGACACTCCAAAGGTGATTCCTCAAACTTCGCGGCCAATTCGGTACACCCCAGTACCTAACCTTCAGGCCACGGTTGTGAGCAACACGGATCTGCGCCCGTAGTCGCTCCATCTGCTTTGGCGAGAGTCGGAAGCGCCACGGCGTACCAATGGACTCTTTAAACGAGACAGACGCGTAGTAACTGTTTGTAGGATTGAAGGTATTGGGACCAACGTCCGCGGGAGTTCCTGACATACCCTGGCCGAGATTTTTGGCGGGTGGACGTGACGTCGTTGCTGCTGGCGTCGCTGTTGCGATCTCCTCTACAGACGTGGTCTGCTCATCGAATTCATCGCTCGCCATCATTACTTCCAGAGGTGCATCGAAGAAGATATCCCGATATGTAGAATTAGACGTCAGAAGATCAAACGGTGTCTCGCCCGTTCCGACAACGGTGATGGGACCGTTGACAAGGTCGGTTCCGTTGAAGTATGTAAGGTAGCCACGCTCGCGTAACGGTGACAGTTGCTCAACCACATGAGGCCAGGTCGCGGCACCATCGGTTTTGAAATCGATGAGCAGGATAAGACTCTGCGACGGGTCGGTGTCAAACACGCCGTTTCGGGGATTGTCTGGGGACGGGTGGAAATGTGTGATTGGGTTCTGGCGTTCGAGGATCTTACGCAGCGGGTTGATGTACAGATTCCTTAGAGTGCGATTCGGGGTTAGAGAGGAGGTGGTGTGGCCGACGTAGAGTTCGTCATCCATAAGCCAGACGTCGGCCTCAACGCCGATGCAACCAGCTTGTAAGGCAGAGTACAAGGGAACGCGGCGCCAGTAGTCATTGTGCGAGTGGCATGGGACTGGAGTGATATCTCGCGATATATCTGTCGGGTAACGCGACGCATCCCCATTTGTGGTGTTTCGATCCAACCAACGGTTTACGGCTCGGTCAGATTCATCCGGGAAGAATGACAGAATAACGCCAGCGAGAAGAGAGATGAATTGGATAACACCTCTTTTTGGTCATCGGAATCAGCGAAACGATACCGCAGCAGTATGATCTCCCCGGAACAACTCACAGCATAATGAAGAAAAGCAATATGGTAAACACGAAGCACTTCCGAATCCGTTTCGGCCAACGGCTACTGCGACTGCGACGGCGATAACCCGACGGGATTTCGAGTCCGAGCAAGGGAAGAGCACCGACTCCTTCACTTGTTGATTTTAGAAAAGAAGCCAACAACGAGGACAGATATCCACTCCAGGTGGAATATTGCCGTCCTCCTTCAATTTCACAATTCTTCAGAGGACTAGTCACAGCGTCGAACCCAGGTCTGTCCGGTAGATTGATCCCGTTGTCAGTGTCGCTGGCGTCCACGCTCTCTGTACTGTCACGGTAGCCATCCGACATGGACTCCGGCGACAACGAAGAAGCGGAGAGCTGAAAGAATGACGATGACATGATGAGCTAATCGTCATACATACAGCAATGAACGGTTCGCGTTGTGGTGCTTCCGATGCGCCGGGTCCTGGAAGCCAAGGCACCATCTTGAGTATTGACTCTTGATGAATCGCCGTAGGCCTATACAGGTCTATTGCTGTCTTGATTGACTGAATTTGACTCTTGCGACGACCTCCTTGGAGCATTGATTGTCCCGTATGATACTTCGTAATCTGTACCAGGGCGTCAATTCTTCTCCTCCAATCGGGAACTGGGCAGTGCTTCTTAGAGTCTAGAGTCTAGACCCATCTCCACACAGATGACATCTATGACTGGGTGACTGGGTCGAAAGTCGACCAAAGGACGTCCGTCCGTCACGGTCTGCACTCTGGTGGTTCGATGCAGGAGGAGTGTGCCAAACCAACAGGTCGTCAAGACTCAGGAACCAACGTCTTGACGATCGGAGCACGGCACAGTCAATGCTCTGTAACTGCGATTTCATCGCTGCCATTGACTTTCGGGCTGCCCATATCATACTCTGCTGGCATCCGTAGGCCCGTTGTTATTGTCGCGATTTGTTAGGTACCAGTCGAGTCAACTGGTCAACTGGCCAACTGGTTTGTTCGACAACGATCCAATCCCGTGACCATTACCACGAAACAAGTGCACGTTTGAAGCTCATAGCAGTAATGTACAGATGATGTGAATAAAGACGCTTAGACGATGTATAATTTTGCAGCTGGAAGCCCTTGACTCTTGTATTGCAGCAGTTGTACATACTCCGGATAGGGCTAGGGCAAGATGCATTGATAAGAGCCACCAACTGGCGACGGCAGAGATAAGATAAGCCAGCAAAAAGAAAACTTCGCAAAAAGAAATTAACCAGTCTACAGCAACAACAACACCTCTATATACCCCCCAAGATGCCTCACAAACACAAGAGACGAGTAGTCAATGATGACTCGTGAGTTCCTCTGATCCATAGCTATCAGCTCATCGCTAGAAACTGGCGTTAACCTCCCATGGCAGCCTCTACGACCTACCACCTACCGTAGTCGCGAAAGCCCTCCCAACCATAGACTCACAAACAACGCTAAAGAAAAACAAAGATCGCGAAAACAAAGAAAAGAACAAGAAGAAGAAGAAGGAGTCAACGGAATTCCAGTTCTCCCGCAAAAATACCTTACAGGATGACACCCCGCGAGCCTTTAAGCAGTTGATGCAATACCAGCAGCAGAAGCTGGGCGCGAAGAATAACAATAACTCGTCATCGTCTTCCGGGTCGAATAAGCCAGAGGAGAAAGGAAACAACAAGAAACGGAAACGAGATGACACCCAAACCGACAAGCATAATAGTGGCAGTGGCGGTGCTACTACTACTACTACGACTCCTACTTCTAAATCCACCACGTCACAATTGACAATGCCCAAGATTCTCCCTGGCGAGAAATTCTCCGATTTCGCGGCCCGTGTCGACCGAGAATTACCCTTATCCCAGATGAAGAAGGTTGCGAAACCACCACCCTTAACCAATATCCCGGGAGCCAAGGAGCAACCACGAACGAAACACGAGAAGCGCCTGCTACGGCTCCAGAAACATTGGCGAGAAGAAGAAGAGAAAATCAAGGAACGAGAAGCCGCAGAGCGCGACGAGAAGGAGGCAGAAGCAGAGGACCAGCTGGAATTGTGGAAGCGGTGGGAGGCCGAAGCGGGGGCTCGCAAGGCCAAGAAGGCAGCGACTCAGCAGAAGAAGAGGAAGAAGGGTAAGGGTCATAATAAGAAGGATGGGAATGCAGATTCGGAGGACAGTTCGGACGATGATCCGGATCCGTGGGCGAAGTTGAAGAAGCGGGATCCTGTGAGTAAATCCAATCCGTTCGATGTCGTGCAAGCTCCGCCGCAGTTGAAGAAGCCGAAGGAGGCTTTCAAGACGCGAGGCGGCGCGAAGGTTGATATTGCGAATGTGCCTTCTACTGCTGGCAGTTTGAGACGGAGGGAGGAGCTTGCCGGGGAGAGAAGGACTATCGTTGAGGAGTATAGGCGTTTAATGGCTGGGAAACGGCAATAGTTCTACGGATGTTCATTATGGCATTTTTACCTTATCCCCTGGCAGCAATATGGAAGAAATGAGGAACTTGCGTAGTGCCGCTTTTATTATTATACACACCTTGAATACAAACCCCAACGCCGATGCCAAATGTAAATAACCCTAAACTTTTCAAACCAGACCTGGAGCCACAGCTACATAGGTGTAGATAGCTGCTTACTCCTCCTGCTTCAGCGACTTCACATACTCCGCCGCCCTCGCCTTGATATCCTCAACCATCTTCTCATTCTGCCCATTCTTCTCTTCAAATTCCAGCCATTTCTTGAAGAAGAACCGGGCATGCTTGGGCTTGAGCTTCTTACCCTCCACAGCACCACCACCACCACCGCTCTTCCTAACATCGCGAATACCAAGAACCCGCTCGAACAAGCGCCGGACCTGCTCGACATCACCCGTCTTGATTTCCAGATCCAAGAGCACATTCCACAGGTCGATGCGCTTGGGGAATGACGAAAGGAGACCCTCGAATACGGTTCGGCCGCGCTCGACATCTCCGTTCGGAGAGCGGAACTCGAGTTGTCCGAACTTGGAGGTCGTCTCGACGTGAGTATGTGCTGGGAGTGACTGGAGAGCGCGCGGGAGTAATGCGCGGCCACGGTCAGGATCGGCCAGGTTGTCGAAGAGGAAGGTGGCGTAGTTGACGTAGAACTTGGGGGTTGGAGAGATTTTCTTCTTCAGGGAGGTTTGGAAGAGTTCATCTGCTTTCTGTAGAGCAAAAAATGGCGTTGTTAGCTGATTCGAATCTCCAAACCCCAGGACACGACATCAGACAGGTTATATAACTTACCTCGTGCTTCCCAGACTGGATGAAGATGCTGGTCATGCGTTCAAAGACTTCCGGGGTATCATTGTATTGACACGCACGCTTGAAGACATCCTCAAGACTGTCATCGCTGCCGTATGTGTTCTCCAAGTTCAGTAACGCAACCCAAATGTTGAGCTTCTCGGTATCCTGCCCAAGACTAATGGTGCGAAGTGCACGCTCAGCAATTTCCCGCGCCTTCTCAACCTCGCCCAATTCCAACTGGAAAGCCATGTACTTTAGCCACAGCAATGAAGAATCAGGCTCACCGAGCAGGAGTCGTTCGTAATCGGCCACTGACTGCGGGCCATGAGCGTCCAATTCGCCCGTACGATCGACTTGGATCTCCGGCTTGCGGCTCTTCTTCTTCTTCTTCGCTGCGCTGTCGTCTTCGTCCGACTCCGACTTTTGTGCTTCGTCATCTTCGTCGTCCTTGACGTTTCCGCTCCAGTCGAAACCGGTTGCACCAAGACCACCCTCCTTGCTCGGAGCATCCGCCATCTCAACATCGTCATTGCTATCGTTGCTCTCGTCGTCGCTTTGCTCATCGTCACTTTCATTCTCTAATTCGACTCCTCCCATAGATTCATCATCGTCGTCGTCTTCATCACTGCCACCTTCAACAGCAACACCACCACTGCCATCATCGCTCACCTCGTTCTCGGAGTCAGCATCATCTTCATCGCTGCTATCACCTTCTTCGTCTCTGAAGTATGACGCTTTCAACCCGAAAGAGACCTTCTCCTTCTCATAATCAATCCTAAGAATCTTCGCCTTTACATGGTCTCCCTCTTCGTACAAGGTCCGAGCATCATCCACCCGTTTGTCTGCCATTTCGGTCCGGTGGCAAAGACCGCTGACGTTGGCGGACCCATCGACGACGATGAACGCTCCAAATTCTTCCACCTTGCGGACCTTGCCAGTGACAACTTGACCTCGCTCAAGCTCACGCAAGGTAACGGGCTTCCTGTAGTTCGGATCCAGGACCGACTCCTTCAGGCTCATCTGCAGCTTATTCTGCTCAGGATCCACAAGCGTAATTCTACCCTTCACCAGCTGATCCACCTGGAACGCATCCTTCCACTCCTTGAGATACGAATCCGAAAGGTCAGAGATTCGGACGTACGCTGTGACACTGTGGCCCAGTGCCACGAAAAGTCCGCTGTCGGCAATCCTCTTCACAAAACCCCGAACGACATCGTTCACCTTCAGCTGCTGTATCGAAGTTATTTCCGGGTCCTCGACGGCAAGCGAGGAGCTGAGAACCTTGGACGGCCGAAGGGAGAGAGACACTTTCTTGTTGGGGACGTCGACGCCTACAACACACGTCCGAAGAATCTCGTTCTTGTGGTAGAAGGTTGGATTCGCCTTGCGATAGTCATCGGCCATGTCAATCAAGTTGACCGCACCGACAATCGTATCGCTCAGCTGCATGATCACCTGCTTCTCCGTGACCTTTGTCACTCTACCCGGCAAAACCATGCCGACTGAGAGATCCGTCAAGGAGAAGTTACTGTGACCATGCCTGGCAGACAAATCCAGACGACCCCTGTCAGTGTCGACAGAGGTGACGTGGACCTGCAAGGCCGAACCAACTGGGAAGTGCTTCCCGACTTCTGACAAGAGCGAGAGATCGTCAGACGCATCGATGAAGCGAAGTCTCCCTCGGACGTTCGGGGACAAGTTAACCCACAAAGAATCATCAACAATGTTGTTGATGAATCCGAGCCACGACGAACCAACCTTGACTTGCTCCAAGTTCAATACGTTAGGGTTGGCGGCTTGCATTGAACTTGGCTTGACGGTGAGCTCGAAAACTGGGTACTTGCCGACACGATGACTGATGGGAAGGAACTTGTGGTTGCGTGCATCGTGTACGCCAAGGATCTTCGCTGCAATCGTCTCTCTGGGCCGGAAATACTTCAAGGGCTGCCTTCGGTCTTTGATATCGTCCCACTTGTCAAAGACCTCCGACACATCGATCCGCCCTTGGATGTTGTCAGCGACTATGACGTTGAGCTGCGTCGCTTTGACCGAAGCAATCCGGCACGTAATCGTTCTACCAAAGGAGAAGTCAGAGAAGGACTTGATGGTTTCATCGACAGGGTTGAGGACGGCATCCTCGGTGCGAACGGGCGTCTTCCGCTCCTTAGGCCCAGCACGGGTCGCCTCTGAAGGCTTCATGCTTAAGATGAACCTGCGGAAGTCAGTATCGACTGAGTGAACAGTCGCAGAAACTGTCTGTGACAGTTCCTTCCCGAACGCCGGCTTCGCCGCATCCTCATCGTTGACAAGCCTTCTGGGGACCAATCCCGTGAGGCCATTCAGGAACTCGACAAAGATGCCATCTGCCGTCACGTTACGGACGAAACCAACCACTTCAGCACCTTCATGGACCTCCTCAAACCTCCCAGGGAACCGCCCGTCCTTGGCAGCCTTCTTCAGACTCGCCCTGCTTGTCACCTTGATGAGGTGATGAACCCGGTGGATGCCAATGATCAAGAGGTCGTTCAATTTCTGCCCAACACGAAGCTTGGAGAGTGTTGAGCTCTGCTTTGAGTATGAACCGTCAACGACATGCTGGACACCTAACCTAGCAATAAGGCCAGATTCCTCGAGTTTGAGCAGCACGTCGTCACTCGACTTCTCGAACACGGTGCCTGCGACTAAAAGACCTGGATACATGTTGTCGAAGGCTTTCCTGTAGGTCTCGTTGAAGGTCGACGGGTCCTTGCATGAGACGGCCAGCCTTCCAAGAGACGCATCCACACTCAACGCATGGACATTGACGACCTGGCCCTCTCTGAAGTGGTGAGACGGATCCCTGATATACGCCTCACTCATCTCCGACACAGGAAGAAATCCTCGCACTGACCCATAGAACTGAACGACAGCACCGTGCGGTTGAATATTGACGATGGTTCCCGGGGATTGCGACCCGGCAGCGATGTCGTTGTAGTCCTTCCAAATGGCGGAGTCACTATGCAGTAGGGTCTTCTTGAGGGTCAGTCGAATCTGGCGCTTCTCCAAATTCACCGAGAGAATCCTAGCGGAGACCGTCATCCCCTCTCGGAACTTTCTTTCAGGGAATTGGAGCTGCGTGTCCGCAAAATGCATGGGTGGAACCAAGCCAGTGATTCCATCAGCCAGCGAGACAATCAACCCGTCTACACCATCAGCGCCAATAATAATCTTTTCGACCTTCCCCTTCACCACAGCACCGACAGTGACATCTTCAATACGAAGGAAAGGCTGGTCGATCACCTTTCTTTCAAGGGAAAGCTGGTAGAGATTGTCAAGCGTACTGTAGCCGACAATTCTCGCCTCATGGGTAGAACCAATTCGAAACTTCCCTTCTCCGGATGAGATACTTTCAACCTTTCCGTCCGAGACCCTCGATATGTGAACGAATCCCAAGTGCTTCGTCGACCCAATCTGCACGTATAAACCAAGGCGAGGATCAACATTCACCACCTTCGCTTCAGGTACGATAGCGGAAATTGCCGGTGCATCATCAGAGGAACCAGGTCCGTGGTCTTCGGGATTGAGCTTGAGGACATGATCCAACATCGAGAACCCGACCTTGTATGGCTCTGAAGCCGGGAAGGTGGAAATCAGGCGGGCTTTTATTTTAGAGCCGGTATGGTACTTTTTGGTCAAATCGTCCTTTCCAGAAGTCCCTCCAGACTGCACGAGGTCTGCCGTCGCGTCTAACATGCCCATGACCTTTCCAATCATACCACCGGGGGTAACGTCCGTTAAGAAAATTTCCGCAGCGGTTCCTGGCAAGAATGAATTGATCGTGGGAGCAGTATTCAGAAAATGCGACTTCTTGATAGATCCGGAGGTTTGCAGGTTGGCAGACAGTTTAATGACATTCCCGTTGGCGTTGTGGCCAGTGATCATACACAGGAAGACAGACCCTTCCTTGACATTTGAAGCCTGGGTTTTAGGATCTACTTCCCTGGAGGACATGAAACCTTTGATATCAGAACCCTCGATACCCAGGTCCATGACCAGGCCATGGTCCTCCACGCTCACGACTGATGCCTGAACAGAAGAGTTCACGACCAAATCTGCCTTGGAGAGACCGGAGTTTGTCTGTCTTGGGTCGACTGAGAGTTCAAGGTGTCTTTTCTTCCGAGATTTCGAATCCGTCGGGTCACTCCCGGTAGACATGACATAAGCCCTTAAGTATTGGCCCAGGTAGAAGTAATTCTTGAGGTCCAAATCGTCACCTGCGTCGTCATCCTCTTCTTCCTCGTCGCTTTGGTCCTCATTAAGGAGTTTCTCGATCTTCTGTTCAAAGTTTTTCGAAATCGCAGTCATAGGAATATAGCCAGTGAGGTTATTAGGTAGCGAAAGACCGATATCATGTGCGTTAATGCTGGAAACCTGTCCTAGGACCATAGAGCCGGGAACGAAGCGCTGTACAAGTCAGTACACGGTCACCTAAAGGTATAGAATACGATGGGCAGAATACATTAAAGCTGAGACCCTCAATCCGAACACTTTGTTTCTCATCCGTCGTATCGTGATCCGCTTGCTTCTTGGCCTTGGACCTCTTCTTCCGAGACTTCTTCACAGTGGTCGTAGGCTCGCCCGCATTACCCATCTCAACATCACCGCCCTCTTCGTCATCATCTCCAAGGTCACCAGACGGTTTCTTCGGTCCTTTCTGCTCGAAAAGCACATCTTTGGTGGCCTGGTTCTGGATCTCTTTCCGTTCGAGTGGTGTCAACACACTCGCACCCCCACGGGGGAAAGACGGCTCGTCATCGCGCAAAACCGAAACTTCAGACGCTTTCGGGGCCGAGTTAGAAGCGGATTTCGAATCGTCAGAAGCGTTGTTGGTGTTTTGCTTCTTGCTTTTGCGCTCGTCTGCGCCGACTCGTACTCGCTTTTGGGGCTGAGCAGCAGGTGCGCTCTCTGTGCTGTTGCCCTTACGCTTTATCGGCGCCATTATAAGACTTTTCTGAAGCTTGAGAGTCCGAAGGCGAATTCAGGCTGCTTTGGAGCGTCAGGCTAAAAATGAAAATGACGAGTTGATGCAGTGAGCGTTCGTTCCTGGAAAAATTTCAGAAATTCTTCGGAGAAAATACCAAAATTTCCTGACCGCCTTCCGACATCGGAATGATTAATGATATGTCCACCGCCTGCCCAAACAGGAAAACCGTGTCGCGAAAACACGACAACACGCGGAAAGTCAATTCGCGTGACTTTCTCGGAGCTTCAAACTTCAACCTCCCAGCATCGATTCGGCTCGCGTCGACGGCCTTCATTATGTCCAACGCGCATCCTGTCTAGCATCATTCTCCCCATTTAGCTACTTTGCTCGTGTTATCTTCTTTCTACGCGCTCAAAGATGCACAAGAGCCATGACCTTTCTGCAGGACCAACCTCGGAGCCTGTTTACGTACCGTCTTCGTCCCAGGAGCTCCCTTCCTCTCCACCGTCGATAGCATCAGATGCCGGATTCCGGCATAAGCCAAAGAGGCCACCGCCGGTGACCCCTCGGTCTTTCAAGAGGTTCTTCACTCCTCGTTCGATGCTCAACAAAACCAACGCGGGAAGCGTAAAGACCAACCGGCAAGCATTGAAAGTTCTGAGCTCTCCGGCTGTTAATCGCCTCGGGCCGGCGTTCACGAAAACCTCGAGACTTGGCGAGAATCAGTCTGTTCATCGCGTGTCTGAGGATATAGTTAGGACGCCGTCTCGGAAAAGGAAGCTTTCTTTTTCCTCCGATGCCTCCCCGTTGCAATCGTCGCCACTGAGAAAGGCTCGTCCCCGGAGCCCCGTTGGTGGTGAGAGGGAGGTAGAAGGGCAGACTCGGAACTCTGATGGTGGCTGTGAGATAGCCAATGGTGACGGGAAGTTAAATAGTACCGAGAAGCACGCTCCAGCGCGGCCTGTTCGACGTTCACGGGCCTTGCAGACGTCAGGTAGCATATACATGCGAAGCGTGAGCGGTCCACAAAGGGACCGGGTGACCGTTCGGTCTAATTCTGGGACAGGTTTGTTGTGCTTTTAGAAGAAGATTTCAACTTGCTCGTGTCTAACCCTGTTGTAGGATGGCAGGATTTGACTTCCTCTTTCTACTCCCGGCCTGAAGATAGCTATTCCTGCTTGGATCTGACGGGGAGCCGGCTTACTCCGCCGTTTTGCACTGCTTCGTGCAATAGTAAGTGTATTGCTTTCGTTGACGGGACTTGCTCTGACTATTTTGAACAGCCAATTCGTTAGTTGCAGTAGGCGATGAAGAGGGAGGCGTTCGACTCTTGGATTCCGCCAAAGAGGATAAACGTGGATTCTCCCACGCCTATCTCACCTTTCAACCTCACATGAACTCCATAATGGACCTCGAATTCTCCTCGGACGATATGCTGCTAGCTACGGCTTCGGGTGATCAGAGCTCTATGGTCATGGATATGGCCACGCAAAAGCCAGTATACTGTCTATCCAATCATTTCTCCTCTGTAAAGAGGGTACAATTCCAGCCAGCCAGCGGCAACAAAGTCCTTGCGACTTGCGGCCGAGATGGAATCGTGAATATGTGGGACCTAAGATGTAGGGGTGTCGAGAAACCCTCATTGCAAGTCCGGTGCTCCCTCGAATCCGACTCAGGGCAGGTTACTACTCCCACGCCTTTTCGAGTGACATACCCTCATGTCCTGAACACAATACACGGAGCACACGCTTGGGTACCGCCTCAAGGCGCGACGCACGAGAAGAAGGAGCCGCCAATGAGCCGGTCTGACATTACGGTTACCTCCTTGGCCTTCCTCCCCCCTGGTCGCGAGAACCTCTTCGTAACGGCATCAGAAGCCAACGCATGCGTCAGACTATGGGATCTACGCACAGCGCACAACAACCGCTGCGGCCGACCCGTCGTCCCTCTATCCACAACTCGACAACCAGACAGTCACAGGAACTACCGCGGATTCGGCCTCACTTCCGTAATCCTGGGCGGCGACGGCTCCAGACTATACACGCTATGCCGAGACGGCACCGTATATGCATATTCCGCACCGCATCTAATCCTCGGCCACGCACCGGAGCTCTCAACAAACTACACCCGACCCCGACGCTCGGGGGGATCCGAAAAGGAAGGCCTCGGCCCTCTCTACGGCTTCCGCCATCCACGCCTAAAAGTCTCAACCTTCTACGTCAAACTCGCCCTCCGAAAACCATCACAGGACAAACCCGAGATGCTAGCCGTCGGAAACAGCGACAGCTGCCCCATCCTCTTCCCCGCCGACGAAAAATTCCTCCCTGCGCCGACGCCAGCATCAGCATCAGCGTCAGCGTCAGCGTCAGAACAACAACAAAAGCCAACCGCTGAAGCAGACCCACGCGACCAACGTCCCCGAACCCGCCTCTTTACCACCACCTCTCAACACCATTCTCAACAACACCTCCGCCGTTCGAACTCTGCAGTAACTTCCGGTCCATCGGGACGGTTGGAAGATACCATCCCGATCTACCAATCTGGGACGCCGCTCGTCGGGGCGCATAGGAAGGAGGTCTCGGCAGTTTCGTGGACTGTCGATGGTGAGCTCGTTACCGTTAGCGATGATTTTACGGCCAGGTGCTGGCGTGAGGGGCCTCAGGCTAGGGATCTTCGTACTGGAGGGGAGACGGAGGGGAGGAGGTGGAGGTGTGGATGGGCTGAGACGCCGGATGCGTATGATGATGAGGATGAATGAGTAGGGGGTATCATTTTGTTTGAGAGCGTGTTTGTGTTGTGCTTTGTTGTTATATACGTGATGCATTTTCATGGTGTTTGGGATATTGTGTTTATCGAAGCGACATTTTGGCTTTTCAATGTTCGGTTACTGTCAGAGTACCTTGATTCTACTACATTTATACCTTTTGCATAATGGGCATAAGAGGTCTTCATTCAAATCTGGTTGCTTCATGCTATGACTATAAGCCAGAGGAAGTAGAAGCTGCAAAATGCCCGATTTTTATCATTACGTTTACTTCAACCTATGTAGATTCTCCTCCCCAGCCCTAACTATTGATCGCTCTATACTGCCATGCTAAGATCGATAGAACAAGAACAACCACCTTAATGATCATGCCCTTCCTCCTCAGGCCTCCTCTCAGGATCCAACTTGATCATGGTATCAATACGCATAATAGCTATGCAAGCCTCAACAGCACTCTTTAGCTGCTTAATCTTGCTCATGCTGGGTTCCAACACGCCAGCCTTCAGGGAGTCGTGGACCCGTCCCTTGCCCAGATCGAGTCCGTAGTTCTTGTACGTCTTCTTCTTGGCAATGGCCTTTTCTTCTTCGTTGGCGTCGCCCTCCTGGACGCGCTGGGAGAGGGCGTGACGGACGCGGAGTTGTGCGACGAGTTCGGAGGAGTCTTTGGCGGCGTTTACTGCGAGTGTCTTGGGGATTGCGAGGAGGGATTGGGCGAATTCGCCGATGGCAAGTTGCTCTCGGGAACCCTGAGGGAAACGGACGGGTGTGGTTAGTTTTCTATCGAGCATATGGACTATGGTAGGATCTCTTCTGTACGTACCACTGTTACTGCGAACTCCTCGAGGTAGATATGCAGTGCGGTCTCGACAGAACCAGCACCAGGGACAATGCTGCCGCTTTCCAGAGTTCGCTTAATGGCACATAGAGAGTCATGCACTGAACGCTCCATCTCGTCAAGGCTGAAGTCGTTTGGTCCTCGTAGGATAATCGAGGCCGAGGTGTGGACCTTTGTGCCCTTCACAAGAATGCATTCGTCATCTGATACCCGTTCCTGAACGACCTCCTCAGCGTGACCCAGGTTGGATGCTTCGAATCTCTCGTCTCCGTTGAGATCGGAGAGAGTGCTAACCAGGGAAGCCCCTGAGGCCTTGGCTATCCGTCGCAAGTCTTCCTTCTTGCAGCGTCGGACAGCCATGGCACCTCTCTCAACAAACAGCTTGAGAACCATGTCGTCAATACCCTTCGTGGTGAAGATGACATTTGCTCCAGACTTGAGAATCATGTCAACTCGCTCGAGAACAATCCCGGATTCTCTCTCGCGAATCTTCTCCAGTTGATCAGGATCATCAATAGTAATATGGACACCAAGCTTCATCCGCTCCTTCTGCAAGTTCATGTCAAGACAGGCGATCTTGGCATCGGTTATCCGAGTCTTCATAGCTTGGGACGCAACGGTGCAATTTAGAGCATAGCCATTGACAAGAAGCGACTCCGTACCGCTCTTTCCGTGGGCCTTGAGCAAGTTCACGGCTTTAACGGGGTACTTGACCTCTTGCTTCTGATTCACGGACTTCACCAAGAGCATCGCATCGACAGCCATGTTTGCGAAAAAGTCCGCGTCGGCGCCAATAATCTTGCTAGACATCGATGTCTTGGCAATGTTGACCAAGCTATCCTTCCCGAGAGTGTCGACTTTTGTGGAGATGTTCTCGTTCATATATTTGACGGCCTCCCTGAGCGCTAATCTGTAACCAGTGATGACGGTCGTAGGGTGTATCCGGTTCTTCATCAACTCGTTCGCACGTCGCAGGAGCTCGGCAGCAAACAAAACAACGGACGTCGTGCCATCACCGACCTGCAGTTGATCAGTACAGATAAAGATGCAGGAGACAGAACAGATAATAACCCACCTCCTTGTCCTGCTGCTGAGCCAGATCAACAAGGATCTTGCCAGCTGGGTGCTCGATATCTAGGAGACCCAAAATAGTAGCTCCATCGTTGGTCACCGTTACATCCTAAGCATGGATCGAATTAGACGCGGCACTGAGAATGAAGAACGTGGGGTTGAAGCGGACTCACCCCTATGTCGTCGACCATCATCTTATCCAGGCCAGACGGGCCGAAAGAGCTCTTAATAGCATTTGCGATTGACTGAGTCGCAAGCACTGCAGGTGTATATTAGGGCAAGATCCAAATGGGCCAGGGGGGTGGTCTCCTTCGTACCGTTCTGCTCTCGAACATCAGGCCCCGAGATCTTCTGCCCACCCAAGACTGGACAATAGTTAGCACTCAATCCGGACAGCAGCGAGGACACAGGAGGAGCTCACAGAGAGTATCCGCATTCCGCGGCGCTTCAAAGATTCCAGACATAACGGGATTACTAGGGAGTATATGTATAGTAGTGGTGGTAGTATGTAGTTGGAGGCAGAGAGAGAGAGCTCTTTTGGGCTCCAAAAAAAGTTCTGCCGCTCGGAGGCGGTGAGCGACTTCGGTATATCAGAATTCCACCCGCTTTTGACTCAACTTCCTCCGTCGCCTGCAATTGACCTACATATATCTGCATATCTGCATATATCTGTCCTTTCTCAGGGTTATTTGTCTGCTCTATACTGCAGTATGGCCAGTCAGGGCTCCGCTGACCCCCCGGTCGCCGCCGACCAGGCAACCTCTCAAATCCCCGATCGCACCCAGAAGAACCCCGCTGATAACGCCGCTCCCGAAGGAGAGTCCAAGAACGCTGCGAAAAAAGCGGCCAAGCTGGCCAAACAAGCCGCAGACAAGGCTGAGAAGGGCGACAAGAGTGGCGTCAACAAGGGCATTGCGAAATCCGAGGCCAAGACTCCCTCTGCCTCTAAGTCTTCTTCCAAGAAGAAAAATGAGAACGCCGCTTTGATCGGCATTGATGTTCCCAAGGAGGAGGACTTCCCTGGGTGGTACCAGCAGATTCTCACCAAGGGAGACATGCTGGACTACTACGATGTTTCCGGCTGCTTCATTCTCAAGGTGGGACGCTTTGCGATGTGAACTTATTCTTCTTTGCGTGGAGTCATCACTGACATTCAGTCAGCCTGCGTCTTTCTTCATCTGGGAGGAAATCCAACTATGGTTCAATACTCAGATCAGAAAATTGGGCGTCAAGAACTGTTCTTTCCCTTTGTTCGTCTCGGAGGACATGCTGAAGCGCGAAAAGGACCATGTCGAGGGTTTCGCGGCTGAGGTCGCCTGGGTAACTCATGCGTACGGTTCTCCTCGAGTCATTCTGTGTCTTGTCTGTCTGGCTATGGTGCTAACTTCTATCCTCTTATAGAGGATCGACTCCGTTAGAGAGGAAGGTTGCTATCCGTCCAACATCAGAGACTGTCATGTACCCGTACTACGCCAAATGGATCAGAACCCACCGTGACCTTCCCCTTCGACTCAACCAGTGGAACTCGGTCGTGCGATGGGAGTTCAAACACCCTCAGCCTTTCCTCCGAACTAGGGAGTTCCTTTGGCAAGAAGGCCATACTGCACACCTGACCCAGCAGGGTGCTGACCAAGAAGTATTGCAAATTCTTGACCTTTACGCCAAGATCTACGAGGACCTCTTAGCTGTTCCTGTTGTCAAGGGAAAGAAGACCGAGAAGGAAAAGTTCGCCGGTGGTTTCTATACTACCACCGTTGAGGGCTATATCCCACAAACCGGCCGTGGTATCCAGGGTGGGACGTCTCACGGATTGGGCCAGAATTTCAGTAAGATGTTCAACATCACCGTTGAGGATCCGTCTGCGAAGGGCGATGAGAAGAAACCCCCGCTCTACATCTGGCAGAACTCATGGGGTCTGTCGACCAGAACACTAGGTGTCATGGTCATGATCCACAGTGACAACCGAGGCTTGGTTCTCCCTCCTCGAGTCGCTGAGACCCAGACCATCGTCATCCCTGTCGGCCTTACAGCCAAGACCTCTGAAGACGAGCGTGAGAAGCTGTCCGACGAACTCGACGGAATCGTCAACCTCCTCCGTGAGTGCGACATTCGCGCCGAAAGCGACAAGCGAGACACCTACACCCCCGGCTGGAAGTTCAACGAGTGGGAGCTCCGCGGCGTGCCGCTGCGCATCGAGTTCGGCCCTGGCGAGTCGGCAGGCCGGTTCGTCACCGTCTCCCGTCGCGACATCCCCGGCAAGGATGGCAAGTGTCAAGTCCCCATCGCCAAACTGTCAACGGCCATCCCGGAACTGCTCGAGAACATGCAGAAGGACCTCTTCAAGCGCGCTGACGACGAGTACCGCTCCCACCGCAAGATCATGACCAACTGGGACGAATTCGTCCCCGCGCTGAATGACAAGAACATCTGCATCATCCCCCACTGTCTCACGGAGGAGTGCGAGGATCAGATTAAGGCTAACAGCGCGCGCAAGGCGGAGGAGGAGTCGAACGTGCCTCAGGATGCGCGTGCTCCGAGCATGGGTGCCAAGTCCCTCTGTATTCCCTTTGACCAGCCAGCTGGTATCGAGCCTGGTGTGACCAAGTGTGCCAACCCGGAATGCAACAAGTTAGCGGAGAAGTGGTGCATGTTTGGCCGTAAGTTATCACCTCTTTCCTCAGTATTTATGTTAACGAATGAACGCCTAACTAACTCGAATGCAGGCTCGTACTAAGGTGTCCATGCAAACCCGGCCATGGAAGGAAAAATGCCATTCTGCCTATAGGTTGTCGCGTGTTCCTTTTATCCATTATCCAGCAGCAAAAAGAGAAAGCATGTGCACATATGCTATTACATATGTTTCACGAGAATTTGACGTATGCAATTATGAGGAAGAAAAAGTGATGAATCTCGAGTTGTTCGCGGAATACATTAGAATCAATACCCTGGTGGTGCCATTAAACCTTGGGGAGTTGGGGAATTAAGGAAGTTGTTTTATATCAATCAATTCATCTCAAATTCCGTAGGATGTGTACGGACGATATATATATATGACAAAGCTTGCATCGTCTTCAACCTTCATGGCGGCCTTTTGCCTGCTTCTTGCCTTAGCCACTTACATACTTCAGATGGTCCTTCTGAAATATTGACGTGTCCTAAATGGACTGGCAGACGAAGAAATCTACATGGAGTACCCAGAATGTTATATATGTAGAAGGACTTGGCTCGCGGCGAATGCTTGAAACCATCTAGTTTCTAGGGCTCTGATGATACACTGCCACCTTAAGAGGTTGAGGTTGCTGAGAGCCTGAGACCAACACTGCGTCCGCTGTCGACTGTCGACCCTCGCGTCACGGGTGACGGAAACCACTGGCACTGAACTGACTTCCACACATTCCGAGTTGAAATAAGAGATATGATGGTCTTCGATGAGGAATCCTTTACATTCTCTAACAGTTCGGTTTGCCAGGTCGCCCTTAAGCTTAAGTTACGAGCCGGAAAAACGCGAGCGGAGACGTTTTTCCGTAGAATCCTTGGTTATGCAATGGTAGCACGTGATTTATGTACATAATGCAATAATGCATCGCATACGTGACTTGTAGTGGGTCCATATGCGTGGGGTTCAGACAATTCTTTCAACTCCCAGTCTCCCACAGCATCACGACAACATTTGAACACACTCTCCCTGTGTCGGAACAGGGGCACCGCCGGCTTGCCACAAGGCTTGCAATGTTTGATGGCCCTGCTTATATGTGACGGACAACAGAAACCTCACCCTCTCATGCGCTTTCCGTATGTGCTGCTAAAAGGGTTGCGAATCGCGACTCGCGAACCTGTGAACGAATGAGAGACTCGACAAATATCAAGAAGCGGCTATGCACGATGCGCATTGCATTGCATTGCATTGCATTCCATTGGGTCAATTAACTGAAAACCTGGATATCTACTCATAACATACGGTATTACTGATAATTATGCCAGTGAAATCCCAGCTCCGGGTCACCAGTCGAATCCTTGCAACTGTCATCATACATAATTCCCAAGCAAAACCACGTCGACCCCAATCAACACGTCTCTTACAGTGCACACGGCCGCTAGAAATCAGCAAGATGAAGGGCTTTGTCGGTTTCTCAAACGGCTACCACCAAGGCTGGCTATAAGCCTATTAAGCGAAAAAGCCTATGGATCCAAAGCGTATCCGAGCTGAAGGAAAATGACCTCTGCGGTTTTTCGAGGGTCCTCCTCCCCGGCCTTAAATTAAATCATCAGGCAAGAGAGGGATCCGGGCCGCGAGCTAACCATCCTTGCGAACCTACCGGTATTGGACTTGGTTTCACCGCGTTATTAGTCGTCCGTCAAGGATCGTTTGCACCTGGTTATGATCTTCGGTTCTGATGCGCTTTGGGTCTATAGGTTTTCGCTTTGTTGGCTTATAGTCAGGCGGTGGTTGTTTGATGGACCGATAAACCCACATCTTTCTGACTATGTACTGATTTTGGTGTGTTGGCGTGGTTTTGCTTGAGAGTAGTGAAGTCCGCGCAGTCTATAATCTGTTACGGAGTTGGAAGGCATTATATCAGTTGGTTGGTACCAACGATGATATGTATCGAGTTTGCTGTTTACAGAGCCGCATTCAAAGAATGTTTTTTCTGTATGTGACGTTTAAGGAATATATGTAGCAGTCCACAAGTATTAGTACTGTGCGAGAACCTCGCGAAGCAAGAAATCTGTTCCATGAAGAAAAGCCGACTATGCTCTACCATAGCCCTGAAATACAAACCAACTCGGCATCCATGTTCGCCTTGTGCAGAAAATCAATAAGAGAACCAACCAAACCACCATGCAAGACATACAATACAGAAAGACACGTGAAAAATATGCGAATAGAGGCGTCGATTGAAAGCTTCAATCAAAAGAAAGTCACAATGACTCCGAGAAAATAACTCGTATACATGCTATATATGCTCGAAAACAAAAAATTTGCTGACATATGAAATGTGTATAGTCGGAAGGATAGATGGCCACTAGATATAGATGGCTTGATCAATTGATAGGGAGGGGAAGGACTGGAGGGTGCATCCAAAATTGAACCGTTCCAGGTGGCTAGGATGTAAGAAGTAGAGGATAAAAAAGCAAGAAAACGAGAGATATGTGCACATATGTGTAGGAATTGGACAACTGTTGCAGCTGGATATATATAAAAGGGCGATGGAAAGGTAAAATGTGAGAGGTAAACGGACAATCAGCAGCAGTAACGACATAACTCGAATTTCGCATAGAAGGACGTATTGAGAGTGACAGCACGCTCACTCGTTAGGACCGACACTGGTTCGTACTGGGCCTACGTGCTGCCGGTTCCGCGCGCTTCTTCGGCCAGTTCATGAGCCTGTAAGCATCATCGGGTGTTGTGAAGTATGCAACGTTGTTCATATCAACGCCTTGAAACTGTGACCCTGGAGGCCCGACGCTAGGAAGTTGGATAATCTCATCTTCTTCGTCGGGCGCCGGTGAGCCACTGTTCTGGTCGGTACTGGGCGAAGGTTCGGAATGCGCGCGCATATAACAAACAGAGCCTTGCGTGCTTGATGACTCCGGGGTACCACGGGAAGAGGACTTTGAGGAAGTGTCAAAATTCTTCACCCTACCAAAGCAGCTCGGAGTTCGCTGGTCGACCGAAGTAGAGGATCCCCGGCGGTTCTTCTTGACAGGACCGTTCACCTGCTGCGTAGAGCCATCAGAGACAGTTCGCCGTGTCGTCCTCGTATAGTCGAGCAATTCGCGGGACGGGGCGGGCGCATCCGTGTGCCTTCTGAACCCTGTTGATGAATTGCCTGTAGTCACACTTCCGCTGAACTCTGGATTACGTGATCGCTTCTTCTGAGCACCTCGACCTATGAGTTTGGAGATTTGATTGTCTTTTGCTAAAAGACCTCTCCCGGACTTCGAGATAGTACGCTTCCGCCTTTTCGAACCCTCGTCGAATGGCGCCGGTTCGGATGCAGGTGGAGCAAAAGGAGGTTCATCGTCAGGAACGGGGACACGCTGAAAAGCCTCATGCGAATTGATCTCCCTGACTATCGTATCCTGAAGAGTCTCACATGTAGGCATCGGTTTCGTGTTCTTCGGGATGCTAGCTAGTCTGAACGCCTCCATCATATCATTGGCGGCGTGCGCAATTGAGGGATGGCAAGCAATTGGCGAAGCATTTTGCGATGGCAAACGGAGGTTCATGACCTCCGCAATACTGGGATTCTGCCTCTCGGTATCCAAAGGAGTTGGCGGTTGAATAGCACGATGTGAGATCCTTGTGATTCTCCTCCCGGAGGCAGCTGCCTCTGTGTCTATGGAGAGGTCTCGCACATTCTTTCTGGCATTTAGCTGGGAAGACGCTCGGGAAGTTGTGCTGCTAGCTGTCGGCGAATCTCCACGTGACAGAGCGGGTGTTGACTGGGCGGCATCACCATCCTCGTTGTTGGCATTGACGTTGTACGTCAACTCCAATGGCAATGTAGGGCTATCCGGTAAAGGGGCGTTGCTTAAAACACCACTTTGCTTGTAAGCTGAGGGAACGCCCAAGCAATCGACAGCAGTCGAGTCAGTCGCTGTTTGAGATATGCCGTCTGACGCCGACCTGTCTGTGCGTATGACTGGGCTCGACTGTGCGGTCCGCATCAGTGGCGTTCTGCGGTTTTCGTTTTGGCATGTAAACGTTGAACGCGGACTGTCCTGCGTATTTGTTTCCGACTCCATGGTCTCTTCCCATTTCCTCCCGGGGAGCTTTTGAGACCCGACTCTGCCGCCTTTCGTCGGAGTAGGCCACCGTTTCCGGATCGACTTAGGAATAGTAGTTTGCGAAGATGGGCTACCTGCACGAGGCGAAGAGGAACAGCTGCTACTGCCGACTGCAATATTCCTATCTGCCACATCCTCCTGGTACAAAGATGGGCTCGAAGGTACGTCTGCGAGCGCTGTAGGCATCTTCCGAGGAGGTCGAATCATGTTCCGTTCGGCAATGTCCTCATTGTACGGGGCTATCGGCGACAATGCCTTTGTAGGCATTTGGTAGCGATGTGAAGAGAAGAGGGCCTCTAGCAGGTCGACGTGACGAGAGATGTGAGCTGTAACGCAAGTTGGAACGTTGGGCGGCCTTTGGAGCTCGCTATTTGATTCCTCATATTCCTCCCAGAATCTTTCAAACTGTCGTTCAGCATTCGGTTGTCGCGACAATCCTGCTTTTGACGTAGACCTGGAAGACATGTCGGGGTTCCCGTAACAATCGCTAAGTGCGATATGGCGAGGATCTTTTAAGATATCAGCACTGCGGTTTGGAAGAAAGACAGTCAGGGGTCGGAGAGTCACCTTTGTCTGCATATAAGAATTTCTTCATGGCAACCATATTGAAGTCCACCTTACATGTACTACAGGTGGTAAACTAGGTAAACCACGGATCCGAAACAGAGACAGACGAGTCATAGCACTCTTTGACAAGGAATGAATGTGCGCGTTGAACACACCGGCCAGGCAAGCACTAATAAGTAGTTCAAAGCCATAGACAGCGAAGAGGAACAAAGAGCGATGATGAGAAGCAGTGGCAGTTAATCTGGATTATTAGGTAGCCTATCCAAGCTTCGTAGCATCAATTGTTAACAATTGATATACTTGCCATTGCCAAATGTCGTGTGCCCTGTCGCTCACAAGATACATCCAACAAAAGTCGAAAGTGAAAACCAGACGGAGCAGAAAGTACCAACGGTCTATGGATGATGATCGGCCCCCTTGGAAACTAAGGAGAAATTATTAGACCTTCCGATAGGTACTATTTGCTCGCAAACCAAGGAGGTATGGATATGGCCGTTATATCGATGACCCCTTGGCAATGCCGCACGTATAGGTACTCAATTATATCTCCATATATTATTCAAGGGACGACGCGAAATCGCTTCCCAAGCTAAGCCTGGGCAGGGGCGTTCCATGCTCCAAGTTTCCAACTCGAACCGTTCGCCCAGACGTTCGATAGCTCCAAAGGCGAACGTACCGTCAATCTGCCACTGTTGATCCGGGGCGCAATTTGCGTAGGCCAACAGCGTTACGAGCTTTTGGCTGCGACAGGCTGGGGGCTACGCACACCGGTAACGGAAGATTAGTAAGTACTCCGTAATGCGAGATAGATATAGAAAGGTCTTCCAGACCTAAGTCGTTGCGGAGGGAGCGGTTAATGCTAAGCAAACTACTGTATCTTTCCGTTGACGTCTTGATTCACCAGAGAAGGATGTCAAAACCATATGGCCATACCGGTACACGTGAGACGACCTAAGAGGTACAACCTAACACTACGGAGTACCAAAGGGTAAAGCATCGAGATTA
>HG983341.1:46299-156743 GCA_900006255.1 Xeromyces bisporus
CAATTTGAGATGGACATCGTACGAAGAATCCGTACCGTCCCTTTTCCTTTCCATCTTCAATCGTATCAGAACATACTCATCGTCAAGTTGGCTATTCCGCGTCGTCAAGCATAGCAAGTCTCATCCGACTCATAGCCAAGCCATCAACCCGAAAGATTCAATACTCCGTCTCAACCGGTGTTGTTCTTCCATCCGACCTCGACGTACTATAGGGTGCCTAAAGCCAGTAGAAAGAAGACAATCAGAGAATGACCATATAACATAGAACGATCGAACAGAAAAGATAGAAGAACCTACCAAAACCCTCTTAGCATTACAAATCCTCCAAGCAAGATTACGAACATTCCGATCAGCGCGAACGACCTCTTCGGCGAGTTCGATGCCAAACCTGTTCGATTCAACCAACGACGTCAGCAACCAATAGAAAAGCACAATAAAACGAGGGAAACGAGAGAAAGAAAGAAAGAAAGAAAAGAGTCAGTCATGGATGATGGGAATGGATGGATAAACTCACATCTGATGAACAGCAAAAACAACCCTCTTCGCATACTTCTCGTCGCGATCAACAAGAGACCCGAACTGCTCCTCGGGCAACTCCGGCGCAACCTCGGGGTCGCGATCGAAGCAGTTCCGCACAACGGGCAACAGGGCTTTCTCGACGGCCGACTGGACGGAAGCGGGGTCGTTGTTCATGATCGCATTCGGGTTGGGAGTTGGGGTCGGGGTCGGAGTCGGGGTTGAAGAAACACCAGCGTCACTACCAGCAGTAGCAACCTCATCCTCATCGAACCGGGCGATGCGAATCTCAAACGGCCTCGAAATGGCCATGACGTTATGCTTCCCGTTGTGGTGATAGCGGAACTCGAAAACGCCCTGTGTCCAGAATAGCTTGTCGCCGGCAAAGACGACCTCGCCGGATGCGCAGTCGCGTTTCTCGCCATCCCTACGCTTCGACGCCGGGACGACGAGGTCGCTGGCCAAAATCCCCCGTTCACAGGTGAGGTTGTCGTAGTGGCCTTCGTTGGTGGCGACCCAGCGGCCCTGCGAGGAGACCCACGTGACGTCTCGGGAGGTGTTATCGGTAACGCGGTAGATGGCGATCCAGTCCTTCTTGGTGTGATTCAGGGGTGCGGTCCATTTGACGCGGATGGGGACGCCGTAGTCGAAGACGAGGTTCTTCAGGTCGCCGCGGCGGTCGAGCGGCATGCGGGCGTTGGCGCCCTCGCGACCGCTGGGATGGTCGTCGTTGTCCTTCTTGTCGATCGACGAGGACGGCGGGGTTTCGATTTCCAGGCCGTAGTCGCTGAGTTCGTAGCCGGCTAGGTCGGCGTCGATGCGGGAGATGGTGACGCGGGTGGGGTACTTTTGGAAGAGCTCGGTGGTGTCGCGGACGAAGGTGTTGACGCCCGCGGCGAGCTTGGGACGGGCGGCGTCGAGGAGGTCTTCGACGAATTCGAAGGAACCGTCGAAGATCCGGTCGACGCTGCCGTGGAGTTGCTTGAGCGGGTGCGGGAGGGAGCGTTTCAGGCTCTTGACCAGTCCCGCGTCGCGGCGGAGGCTGCGGCCGTAGAGCTTCTGCATGTGCGGCCGTTCGACAAATTGGATGAACGCCAGGCTGAGGATGTGGCTTAGCAGGGCGAGGAAGGTCACCGCTCCGCTGCTGGTTAGCAACACGGCGCCCCAGACGCCGGCCAATCCTAGGACTCGCTCCGGGTTGTTGAGGTAGCGGTAGATGCCGTTGTAGGTCAGTTTGAGCGGCTCGTCGAAGAAGAAGTCGCCGAAGAACCAGCCGAATTCGCCGAGCGATTCGTAGATGCTGGTGGACGTCCATATCTGCAGCACGACCAGACTCACGCCCAGCACGTGGCGGAGGAGGACTAGCCCGTAGTTCCAGTCAGCCGGGAACGTGTATACCTTCCATACAGCGGCGATGAAGCTAGCGTAGCACATGACCATGCTTAGATGGTAGGTGCCCTTCCACTGTCGCCAGGCCTCCTGGGGGCCCTCGCCGAATTTGACGAAGTGGCGAGTCCACGCCTTGGACTTGGATTGGCGAGTGAGAAGGTACCCGATGCCGACTGAGTACCAGATCCTCCACCATGCAGCGTTGGCGACGAAGAGAACCTGGTACCAGGGCGTTGAAGGGGTCAGGACGGTAAGCGAGAATACGAGGAACTGGACTAGGAAGACAGAAGAGTCGGCGGTCCTATACAAGTCAACATTGCGCAAACCGAACATGTTGTGTACTGAAGGGGGAGGTCTGCTGGAGTAGATAATTGGCGCATAGGGCACGGTCTCATCGACAATCGTAGGTGGCGCATTGGGGAGATCATTTGAAGATGATGGTGATGGTTGTTCTTGAGGCGCTTTGGACGTAGCTGGAGAGGAGGTGGTGCTGTTGGATACAGGCTGATCTTGACCGACGGAACGCTTGCGCGGAGGGGGAGGATTATACGTCTTGTCGATGTGAGGGTTCTCGACATAGACCAGGAAGACAAACTGTGCTGCATGGGCGATGATCGAAATAAACAAGACCTTGTAGCTGGCGGCCATGAGGGAGATACCGTAATAACCAGCGTAGCCGACAGAATACATGGGGTGAGGAGCCATCTCAAAGACGCCGTCGAAGGTCAACTCTTGGTCGATGAGGTAGAAGAAATCGCCCCAGTACCACGCATAGTCTTTTACCACTCTGTGGGCGTCTAGTTTGACCCACAGATTGAACAGGACCAGCACAATGCCGGCAGACCAGCGGAGGGCAGTGACGAGCACGGTCTCCTGGGCAGGATGATGACTACAGGCTATCGCAAAGAGGCAGTACGAGACAAAGTCGCACATCAGGATCAGGTCCACGATGCGTCTAAAGACAAGCCAGGTGTTGTACTCAATAGGGGCGGAGTCGAAGTTATAATCAGCTGAGATTTTGATTTCCAATTCTCGTTTGATGAGCCTGTACAAACTGGGGTGTGGGTTCTTCCCGGTGGCCGGGTTCACGAATATCTTGGTCTTCTTTGCCCATCGCACGAGTGTATCGTGCTTTGACTGAATGTTCAGAAGCCATCCAATCCCGGCATTGTAGCCCGCACGCCAGCAGAGATAGACGACAGCAAACACTGGGATTCTTTTACCTGCGGGGAGTGAGAACCACAGCAGGACGTGAAGACCGAGGATGGCTAGCACGACAGCATCGGACAAGTTCTTTGGCTCTGACGGCGATAGAAGTTGAGTGACCATGTCATGAGTTTGAGGTACCGTGAAGACTTTTTTTCCGGTACGACAGAGGGTATCGGGGTCAGTAAGGTAGACATATAACCGAGTGATGACTCGACTTACCTACGCCCTCGGGCGTCCTGCCAAAGGTCTTCGTGGGCTCTCCATGCTTCCCCTTGACATCGACCTCACCTGTGGCAGTAAGAACATCGGAAGCCACTGCAGCATCAGTCTTTTGCTGTTGATGCTGTTGCTGTCTTTCACGTAGCCCATCATTCCCCAGATGAGCACCGGAAGAGACGCCTGAGTCCATAGGGATGTGAGGTAGCTGCTAGAGTAAGATGTGAGTAAGCAATGGAGAGACACAACAACAACAGCAACAGGGCAAGGGAAGAGAGGGAAAAGAAAGAAAAAAGGAAGAAGAATCCAAAGAAGAAAACCGGTTTAAGTAGTTTTTTTCTTTTCTTTTTTTCTCTTGAATTGACGAAGGACGAGCGGGGAAAATAAAACGAAGGCAGCAAAACAGTGCTGTTACTGTTAATAACGGCTATTATTAGGGTGAGTGACGTTCTAAGCAGGAAGTCTGGGCGCAAATCGTCATCCAAATAACAGTTCTCTACTATTATTCTGTCAGGGCTTTTTCTGTCTTTTCCCTAATCCTTGCAAGTGCAAACTTTCCGAATATGTACTACAGTCTGCCGGTTATGTTGGAATCACAAAAAAAGAGGAATTATCAAGCCAAAGCAATGATTCGGAGCAAATGAGCATTGAGCAACTTATTTTGGATTCGGAATTTCTCGCGCATCGCCAACAGCGGAACCGACTGGAGAATGGGTTTTGCTGCGAAGAAAGGCTTCGTCAACCTTTTTGGATTTGAAATGATCGACTTTGCACTTTGCAGTTCTCTGGGAGATCAAGACTGAGGTTCTTATGAGCTTCGTTCAAGTACTAGACTGCTAACAAAAAACATCATGGCCTGCTGCATCCGAGTAAATAATGTCCCCGCGAAGACACCGACTTCGGACTGCGGAGTCTGGGGTGTATCGATTTTCACTCACGTGACATACATGAATCGTTGAGAATTGGTCTCTCCCTCTTGTACCACTCTTTATAGCTTGACGACTTGTGTTACTGAAATGATGCCAACGAGAAGAACTTAGAGAAGCATAGTGCCATAGATTTTCAACACTGTACGGTACAGTTAACTAGGTATGAAACGAACATGGATGTAAGCATCGTGTTGACACCTCATTTCTCAGGCAATACAATTGCCACTTAGGCATCAACTTCGATTATCAATCCTCCGAGAGCACTCTTTGGCCACTATGATATGACTTCTTTTGCATCTCTTTCTGCTGATATATTCCTTTGTCTATAGCTGCCACTCATTACAGCACTGATTTCAGTAGGTTAAAACAACCTGCACAGCTTCTACCTCAGAAATGGCGCCTTCGCTGGAGGAACCCATCGCGGCAAATCTTGCTGCGCCATCCAAGAAGGCCCCCAACCTCGTTGCTCCCGAGCCAGGTAAGATTCTCCCTAACAATTAATATATCCCCGTCACGACACACCTAACATGTTAAACAGAGCACTGCCCCGGCCCCGAATCAGAAAAGGCCGGAAAAGGCGATGCCTGCGCCGGTTGTCCCAACCAAAAAATTTGCTCCTCCACCCCCAAAGGCCCCGACCCTGACATCCCCTTCATTACAGAACGCCTCTCCCAAGTACGGCATAAGATTCTCGTACTCTCCGGAAAAGGAGGCGTGGGCAAGTCGACGTTCTCGACGCTCCTGTCGCATGCATTCGCCGCAAACCCAGACTCGACGGTGGGAATCATGGATACCGATGTGTGCGGGCCGTCAGTGCCCAAGATGATGGGTGTAGAGGCCGAGACGATTCACGTTAGCAACTCCGGCTGGAGTCCCGTTTGGGTCACGGATAACCTTGGTGCGATGAGCATTCAGTTCATGCTGCCTAATCGAGACGACGCGGTTATTTGGAGAGGGCCGAAGAAGAACGGGCTTATCAAGCAGTTCCTGAAGGATGTGGAATGGGGCGAGTTGGATTATTTGATCGTCGATACACCACCCGGTACTTCTGACGAGCATCTATCGGTGAACTCCTTGCTCAAGGAATCCGGCGTGGATGGTGCGGTGGTGGTGACAACGCCGCAAGAAGTATCTCTGCTGGACGTACGGAAAGAGATCGACTTCTGCCGCAAAGCAGGCATTCCCATCCTAGGCCTGGTGGAAAACATGTCGGGTTTCGTATGTCCGAAGTGCAGCAACGAGTCGCAGGTTTTCCGAGCGACTACCGGCGGTGGCAAACGGCTCTGTAAGAAGATGGGTATTCCCTTCTTGGGAGCTGTGCCTTTGGATCCTAGGGTCGGTATGGCTTGTGACTACGGGGAAAGCTTCGTGGAAAATTTCCCTGATAGTCCGGCGTCCAAGGCGATTTGCCAGGTTGTTCGGTCGGTTGGTCGATACATCGGAGAGGATCCCGAGAGCGTTCTTCCGATGGATGTGATGGAGTGATCCGGATGATGTATAACGCTAAATTTGCCGTCTACTACTATATGATACCACCACCTACGGCATTTCAAAAGCGTTTGGGATCGGGTTGGCAGGGATGTTTTACTTGTCCTGGTGTTAAAACGGAGTAATGGCGTTGAGGTCTCATTTTGATACCAACAATCTAATTAGAGAGATGCGTACACACTCTTAACGAATTCCATTGTTTCCATCTTCATGCCCTTTATCTTGTCCGAAGGACGCGGCCATGCGACACTTCAAAGCATGTGACATATGGAAAACAGGATGCCCACAGCTTCCATTCCTATTCCTCGAGCTATACCAATTCACATATAATCATGCTACGCCCAAAGACGGTAATGCCATCCGGTCCTCACACAAGGTGTACATCCCACGTAGCGTACTAGAATCCTGGCGTATGGTCTCTGAAGACTTTAACATGCCGTTCATGTCTTATCATAGTAAGAAGGAGAAGGTTGAAATGGCGACAGAACGTGTCAACAAAACAAATAGAGACACTTCATATATATATACATATATACGGTGCTCGACACCTGCCGCTATACTTGACACATTCTGTCGGCACTTCAACCTTCACTCCTTAACGCCAGACATGAAGGACACGTTTAAGTCATTAGAGACCATACATGCGCCACGAAGATGTACACCTGGTGTAAGGCCCGGGGGGAATTATGGTCTTTGGGCATACCTGTACGTAAACTGATAGCCCGATGGCAATGGAAGTCATACAGCATCAGCTGCGTATGGTCTTCATGAGGGAGACGGGAAAGTCCCCATGCGAACAGATACCTCTGCAACGGCCTCTGCAAGTACAATTCGTTAACCCAGCCTAGGCTAGGAGCACGATACTTCTGTCTGTTTGTTGCTTCTCCTGTCTGGTATCATACTTCGTGTGTACGTCGTTGTTGTTGTCGTGTCGAGTTGTCCTTGCCGAGCGGATATACCAAAATCCGGTATATCCACTGCGGAACATTAATAATTCTCTGTGACACGTGAGTTATGATCACCTGACTAAAAAATGACTGGGACAAAACCCTTGTCCCTTTGTTCGTTCACAGTAACATTAAAACAATTGCTTCACGATAATGGAAGACCCTGCTTTTCATCCGAACAAAGGCATTCATCTGAGAAATGAACACTCGATCTCTCATGCACTGGCATGCAGCAGCAACTTGGCTTCTGCAGCTGAATCTAAATCTGAATCTAAGATCTTAACCAGCGGCCCAGCCGCCGAGGTTGCGTGGCAAAGCGATCATTGGCGACAAATTAAGGCTCTGCCTACATGAACTTGCGGGGTGGCGTATCGAGCATGCCAGTCGAAGACCACAGCTCGTTGCCGATCGAAACCAGACAGTGGAGTTCCAAGGTCGACATGTATCAGAACCTATGGAAGTCGACCGTCTCTCTGGCTTTCTCACAGGCTATCCAACCTGGCCAAGTCAACAATGGCGACCTAGACTTTGGACGGATGAGACTCGGTTGAAGACCTGCCGACTGAACATGTCTGGATCTGGCGCTTCTCTGTCTGTCTCCTGCTTTCTTCTTTTCCTTCTTTCTCATATATATATATATACCTTTCTTTCCTTTCTGTGTCCTTGCTCGTTGCTCAGCGATCAATCCAAGGCTTTTGGTGTCGTGTGCCGTCTTTCCTTCTTTTCATCCTGTGCAGGTTGGTCAAGTATTGACTTGACCATATCACATTCTTTATATCTTTGCTATATATCGAGATATTGCTTTATCTTTAGTTGCCGTTCTTTGGCTTATATACCTGCACCTGGATTGCTTAACACTTTATTTTTCCTTCCTTAAAATCTTGCCCATCTTACCCTCTTTGTGAAAGTACTGTCAACGACTCTGGAAGTCGGATTACCGAAAATGCAACTCCTACACTCGCTCGGGTTGCTGGTGCTCCTAAGCTGCGACGCACTTGCTGCACCGACATCTACCCAGCCACAACAGCAACCCAGATCCTTCAAGGTCGCCGGCGTTCGCCGTAATGATTTTGTACCGCATGGTCCCACGGCTCTACATACGGCATTTCAGAAGTACGGTATAGTCCCTAGAGACTCGGGGCTTGACCTGCCAGATTATGAACCTTTACCGCAGACCAAGCGGTCCACGGGGTCTGTCACCGCAACGCTGGCTAAAGGTGGCTCGGAATTTGTCTGCCCAGTCAAAGTAGGAGGCCAGGAAGTTCTGGTGAATTTCGATACTGGCTCATCAGACATGTATGTTCTCTCTTGAAATTTCGTATTCTCATAAGATGTACGCTAACCACTTCTGATAGGTGGTTGATAAACACCAAACTTCCTCCTGAAAAGACAAAGGGCCACAACGCATTTGATCCTTCAAAGTCCACGTCGTGGAAGCCAATCGAGGGTGCTTCTTTCAAGTCTAACTACGGAGATTCCTCGTATGCTTCCGGTGACGTCGGTACGGACACCGTCAACATTGGTGGAGCAACGGTCGAGAAACAGTCTATCGGACTTCCCACGGATATTTCCGAGAGCTTTGCCCAGGACACGTCGTCGAACGGATTGGTTGGCTTGGCGTTCTCAAAAGTGAACACCGTCAAGCCCGAAAAGCAGAAGAGCTTCTTTGAGAACGCCGCCGGCAGTTTAGACGAGCCTGTCATGACCGCACACCTTAATGGCAACACTGGCGAGTACGAGTTTGGGACTGTCGACCACTCCAAATACCAAGGCGACTTGAAGAAGGTCAGTGTTGACTCGTCGAGCGGCTTCTGGCAGTTCCAGAGCGGCAAGTTCGCGGTTGGGGATGGGAACACGGACATGCAGGACATGAAGACGCCGAACACCATCGCCGACACGGGAACGTCACTCATGCTTGTCAGCCCTGAAGCGGCCAAAGCGTACTACGCGCAGGTGAAGGATGCGGTACCATCAAAAGGCGCAGGTGGCTACGTCTACCCTTGCGACACTAAACTTCCCAGTTTCTCTGTGGATATCGGTGGACAAGGCGCGGTGACTATCCCAGGATCGGTTATTACCTTCTCGCAGGCCGGGACTAACGGTACAACTGGTCAACCATGTAAGTCTTAAATCCTTGGTATTCCTTATTTTGATATGGCTTTTTGCTGACTAGCATCACAGTGTGCTTCGGTGGTATCCAATCAAACCAGGGCAGCAATCTGCAGATTTACGGCGATACGTTCCTGAAGGCTGCGTTCGTTGTGTTTGACCAGAGGGGTCCTTCTCTTGGAATTGCGGCTGCTTCATAAAGAGCTTTGTTATGAAGCAAATAATAGGTGCTGGCCACCTAGTTATATAAGATTCCTATATATATACGCGGTTTGCGTGCATCGTGAGTTATGACGGTCTGCTCATGAGGGTTGGAAGTACGGAGTTCATACGGGTATTTCATTGTTCATACTCAATGCTTTGGCAATTATCACTTGTTTTACTATGACGAAAGACTCATTATTGTACACAGATTATAGATCTACCAAATGCCGTTCATTCTCTTTGTCCATCATCATGTCACTTCTATGCATGCCTTAGGACTTCACAGCGTCGTTTGTGAAGAAGAGTCAAAATTGAGACACATTATTCACCACTTGTACCTTATTATAAGGACGAGATATGTCTCCTTGATCCATCCTTCTTACCTCTTCCTTTCATTTTCCTATGTTGTCTCCGGTTATCAGGCCTTCTTTTGGTCTATCTGGGCATCAAACTGACCTATGCAGGCAGCAAAACTGGTACCTTGAGACTGGTTCTACTTCAATCCGACCTGTGCATATATATACACATTGACCCTCTTCGATTAGAGTACACATACCTACATGTATATCAATATCACGTTAGAACGATCTCTGGCGCTCAAAACGGCGTCGCTTTTGGAATATTGGCATGAGCATCTCGATGGAACGTACATTAGGATAAGGAAAGGTACTTCTGATCTGGCTTCATACCACTCCAACATAAACTCAGCCATCATCCATCAGTTCAATGTTACTAACAGCAACTTAGAATGCGTTAACATGCCACCATTGATCCTCCGAGCATCAATATATATAACGAAGTAAGGTCCCTAAGACATACCTGGGTTTCCGAATTTGTCGTCGAGCAAGCGGGCTAATTTTTTGCTAGAACCAACATTGAACAGTACCTACCAATTGTCAGGCCGGGCTGGCTTGCTTGAGACTACTAAGCCTACCTGCCTACATGTACCCGCGAAGCCCTACTTTTAGCCAGCAGACTTTGTTCCCGGGCAAACACCTGACACAATAATGATCAATGAAAAGCAGAACATAGTTGCCTGGCCGTTCCAGATCTTCTTTCTGGGTATTTGTATATATGATTGGAGCAATTACGGCTGCTCCTTTCAATCCGAAGATTCCTAATCGTCGTCTGGTTGATGTGGTATCGACACTGGGGCACTGCGAATCTGCGATTGCTGTGTGCCCTCGCGTTCGTTTGTTAGAAATAGAACACACACGATTTAGAAGAGGAAGGTAATGAAAGAAGCCCTAAGCCCTCCCCTCCCAGGTGTCTGAAGTATAACGTGGTCATGGTTCCTTGAATGTTGAATGCTAATCTTGAAGTTGAACCAAGACAGGATAGTGTCGCTTCGATATAGACTTTCTGGCTTTCTTTGAATATAAAGAACGACTGGTCCAGAGCGCTTCCTTTCTGCGAAAGGTCCCGTGTGTTCAAACCGGGAGCTTGAAACAAGAAACATGAGTGCTAGCGGGAACAAATCCGACGATTGATGGCTACATATATAATTGACCACGACCGAGATGACAATGCTACGTTCAGTGCCTAAAGTGGGACCTACGAAGGCCACGAAACGAAAAGGCCTGGACGCTTATACATATCTACATTTGATAGAAAGCAGGAAGATTCTCGAAGCATAGCGCTGGTGCCAGGTGCCGGCGTGCCACCGGGAATAAATTGATTCTTCGATTTAGTGGCGTGGACTTACCCGATGGATGACGGCCTCAACATACTCGACAGCATGATGACCAAGCGACGGCTGAGACCATTGAAATATATATATAGGAGACGGACATATGCACCAAGAGAGCTCATGGTTTTCTTGAAGCACCACATCAGGTATAACAGCTTCGACAATCTAACGTCAAATATCATCATTCATTGTCGACAGGGTCACCTTCGGTCCAATGTCCGGTTATGACCTACCTCCGAATTTCGAGGACCCTCTCGCGAAAGGCAACGAAATGGCAGAAGTGGGATAGGTGGGAGAAGAAAGAAACTCGTAAAGAGTGGAGGGAACTGTATGGCCCTGCGTGATGCCTGGTTGCGAGTTGTCAAGACTTGTAGGCTTGCTATTTTAAGAAAGACTCTGAGCAGCTCCGAAAGCGGCCTCTCCAATCTTGTTGAACATTCAACTGGGAAGTCGTACTGGTATATACCCGGGCGCTGCATAACTTACAGCGAGGATGCTCAAAGCGTAGCGTCTGTTGAGGAGCTGGAGCCTGGGATTTTGGACACACCATACTGCTCTCCTTTGATGCTGGCGAGCAGACTGCCTGCGCTCGCGACTCTTTTGTCAGTCGACTGGCTCGAGGAGCTCATAAAAAAGATGTGACGGGTTCAAGTGAGAACTCTTATCGTCCATTCCCATGCTCAAGGGCAGCTATCATCTATGTCGAAAAGACATACCGATATGTGAGTGTGCTTTTGACGGATATATAAGACTCTTGACTAACCCTAACAGATATACCGAGGTATAGACCTTATGTCAGCGACCTTATGCAGGAAGCTATGTATATTGTATGCTGCTAACTCAACTCGCGCTGTTTTCCCACTGGTCACAAGGCCTGGGGTCTCTATTGGGTCCTTCCATATGTCTAATACGAACGGCCCAAAACCAAGACCCTAAGGGATTACTCCTGCTTCCCGAAGAGAGCCAGATACCGAGGATCACATAGAGCGGCCTCGGTTTAAACACGAAACCAGAAAAACCATTCTGAATATACCAAGACACTATAAACCGGACAGGGAATGCCGGGCCTGGTCAAAGGCTGGGCGTGCAGGATTTCTCCTGTCCAAATATGCCGTCTTTTTAACTATACTTGGGACACACGGGCAGTTGACGGGCGGGCCGCCGACGACGTCTGTTCGATCCTATCAAAGCCAGTAGCAGAAAAGACCAGTTTCGGTACAGAACTGGTGTCCGGGCGTCTTATCTGACTGAGCGGTATTCTCGCTCGTTCGATACATTTCCCATCACATGGATGCAGAAACAGCATCGCTTGCCTTGGCTTCAAAAGGCCGACTGGCTCTTAACTGAGCTTGTGCTGGTTCGCCATTGCAGACTGTAGATCTGTTTGGTATTTTGTGAAGTTAACCTTCCCGTGGGTTCTATCATCTTACCAATATATGCACCCAACACAAGAAGATGTGCACGCAGGAAGCTCGAGATACATGTGCGGGTGGTTTATCCAATGCGATACGCGACTCGGCACCAAGGTCGAGAGGCGCGACAAACCAATTGCGACGAGGAACCACACCAATGGTGTATCATGTATGGTCTACCCAAACAACAGGGATGCCATAATGGGATTCCGTGAAGCCTACCTATTATACGACCTGATAAGCGAAGTTAACGAACAGGATGCATCCTGACAAATAGCTATCGATAGACGACACCGTTTTCGATTACGGATCCGTCACTGGTTCGCTGGATTTCATTCGATCCCATTTCATTGATTCAAAAAAACGAGACAAAGAACCGGAGCCTTGTGAGGCCATTACACCGTACATCCGGTCATATCGAAGAATGGGGAAACTCGACTCATGGCCCTAAGAGATGCTGATCGTCGATCTAAATATCAACGGCAAACTGAGAGGGAATTCAACAGACTGTGATCTGTTCGTTATGCCGCCTGCAATCTGCTTTCTTCATCGGTTTCGACTCTTTTTCAACATCGGAACAAACATTAAACTCTAGTCAGCGCGACCGATGGGCGAGTGGCTCGGTAGATGGCCTGGTGTTCTTTCCGGGCCTTTCCAAGCCACTTTATCAGTGCGACACTCTTTACTTCCGCAACTTAATCTGCTTTTTGTTGTCTTGTGCCGCTGCTGATATTGCTCACATCCGTTATCCCAATCCAGGATGTGGAATGCCATTAGACCAAAAGGGGATTTCTCATGGTTCCGGGGTCTTATATACTTATTAATGTCATATTATATATACAGTTCCCTATCAGCGAACAAGCGAAGGCGTCGCTGATAACGTCTGGGGTGGCATTGTGATTGAAGAGTACCCGGACGAAGACGACAGACTCGTGTCATGACGAAGTTGTCGTTTTGGCTAAGCGTCGACGGCATAGATAAGCGTCAAGGGCACGGCGGACTTGGACATGTATTTGGTGAGCAATGATGGCAGCTGTGACGGTTTGAAGTTAAAAGTTCTTATATGCGAGCGCAGTTTCAAGCCGTCGGACTTGGAACTCTGGTCTTTTGCCTTTTGCCATTAAGTGCAGCGGTATCCTGCGTGAATGCACCCGTACAGGCAGCCGTGACGGCAGGTGTTGAAAATAAGTTTAGCGAATTCGTGTTCGTGGAGTGAGAATACCATGCTTTGGATATCATTGAATGTACTATGATATATCGAGACAACCTCTGGATTGTTGAAGCGCGAATGTTCATACCTATTAAATGCATTTCATAGTCTTCATATCAATTGTAAGGAACTCAAACTGCCATATCAACGGACCTTCCAATTCGGACCGACCCATGAAATGAATATATGCTCGGAGGAGGGATCGACCGGACACGACCGTATAAGATAAAAGATGGCTTCGGGTGACAGACTACAGTAAATGAATGAGGTTGGTATTCGGATACTCTGTACCTGTTGTTGTTGTTATGTACAGGAGGATTGCTAGGGTAACAGATGTTCCATCGGAATAACCCTTTATCCGTCACGTATCCACTTCAACCCATACAAGGCGCCGTCAAGTTGTCAAGAGGCGATGAGTCATCGTAGCCCTAATTCCCAAAACGGAAGTGCAAGTAGCTTAGCCCTAGGGCAACCTGGACCAGAAGCAATCTTGAATCGCATGGTTCTTCCATGGCCGGAAGAGAATCGTCTGATTGCTCCAAACCGTCTTGAGATTCAGAACAGATCCCGCTCGCAAGGGATCTCTCTCTCACAGCCAGGTTGCCGTCCCTCAGGCCTGCCGTGAGTCTCATCCGGGCTGCCACCAGGAAAACCCCGCGGTCCCTACTAGATTTTGCTCTTCCGCTGCTTCGTCCCACCAACCCTCCTCCTCCCTTTCCAACCACTTCCCCCCGATCATTCGCAAAGATGGCTACGGCATCTGCTCCCGAGACCTCTCTCCTTTCTCTCCTTTACCGTTCCTATCCCTCCATAATCTCTCCTGACGCGACCGAACCCGACCTCCTACAAGCCACCCCCAAAATCTTCGGCAAGACCACCTTCACCACCGACGACGAGGCCGAATTGAAGAAACTGCTGGACACAACCACAGAGCTCAAGGCCGCTATAAAGAAAGACGACAAGACCACCGTTGCGACGATCCTGTCTCAGCTGAACGCCCATCTCGCTACGCGGACGACCCTGCTGGGCGTGAAGCCGTCGGTTGCAGATATCGCCCTCTACGCCCTCCTGGCGCCCGTTGTGGAGAAATGGACACCGGACGAGCGCACTGGTGAGAAGGGATACCATAATGTTGTGCGCCATGTGGATTTCGTGCAGAATGGGTCCATTTTCGGCCTGCAATTCCCCGACGAGGAGAAGGTGAAGATCGACCCGGATGATGTCCGCTTCGTGCCGAGACCGGTTGATCCTAAGGAGGAGAAAGAGCGGAAGAAGAAGGAGAAGGCGGCTGCGCAGAACCCGGATGCTGCGAGGGCAGAGGTTGTTGTTGGACAGGGGAAGCCGGCGAAGGCGGCTGGTGAACAGCAGCAACAACAGCAGCAAGGACAAGGGCAACAAGGACAACAACCGAAGGGCAAGAAGGAGAAGAAGGAGAAGAAGCCTCAGCCGGCACCTGCACCTGCACCACCGCTATCGCCGTCTCTTATTGATCTTCGCGTTGGTCATATTCTTCGCGCCGTGAACCATCCCAATGCTGATTCCTTATACGTCTCTACTATCGACTGCGGCGACGCGCCTGGCTCCGATAACACCTCTGTGGACGAAGCGACGGGCAAGACTGTGCGAACCGTCTGCTCTGGCCTGAACGGACTCGTCCCTCTGGAGGAGATGCAGGGCCGAAAGATCGTTGCCATTTGCAATCTGAAGCCGGTCACGATGCGTGGGATCAAGTCCTGTGCCATGGTCCTCGCTGCCTCTCCTCGTGTTGCTGAAGGCGAGGACTCGCATGCTGGTCCCGTGGAACTCGTGAGCCCGCCTGCAGACGCACCCGCAGGAACGCGGGTCTTCTTCGACGGTTGGAACGACGGTGAGCCTGAGAAGGTGCTTAATCCGAAGAAGAAGGTTTGGGAGACGTTCCAGCCTGGTTTTACGACTACGGATAACCTTGATGTTGCCTTTGATATTGGGTCTGTTCCGGCGGTGCAGGGCCAGGAGGGCAGGCCGGCTATTGGTAAGCTGGTTCTTGCAACTGGGGGCGAATGCAAAGTGAAGAGCTTGAAGGGGGCGGCTGTTCGGTAGGGGATATCCATGTTATGGCAGACTGCCGACTAGCGGATACATAAATGATGAGAAATGAATCCTTCATACTAGAGACTCGCACTGTATGCAGCCTTCCTCATAGTACTAGTCTGGTCAGGTCTGACTAGTAACACTACTACTACTACAACTACTACTATGACATGGCATAAAAACAGCATAAACAATTACTTACTGCTGTCTCTCATAAAAATATTCAAAATAATTCAATTTCATTAGAATTTGTGCAAATCGATAATTTCACTCTATCAGACTCCTCCAATTCCGCCAGTTGACCAGTTGACCTTTCAGCACCAAAATATCCCCGAACCGTACAGCGCATACTACTATATACTTGATATACCTCCATGCTTCTTCTCCTCCAGTTCTCAGAGGCATGAATAGGCATCACGCCTTGGTTTCAGGCTATCCTGCCTATCCGCGCAGACAAGCCGACTCATTCTCTCTGCCCTCCCACCGGTAAGCCGAGGAACAAAACCGCCTGTGATCCATCTGTGACCTGACCTGTCACTGACCTGTTACTGCCAGGTTTCAACCACGCTCACAACCCGCTCTGCGACGACGAAAACAGCTTCTTCTACGACTATGTCTTGTCGCGGGCGTTTCATTCCTACTCCTCCTCATGATCTTCCCCTCATGGCGAGCCGCAATCGTGCCTAGTCTCTCGTTCGGCGCACTTTCGTCATCATCATCATCATCCTCCTCCTTCGGAGACTTACAACTCAACACGGTCCGATACTATGATCTATCTGATATCCAGGGATCAGCGAAAGGCTGGGAGAATAAGGAGCGAGTCCTCATGTGCACGCCGCTCCGCGACGCTGCATCCCACCTACCCATGTTCTTTTCGCATCTTCGCAACCTCACGTACCCGCATAATCTGATCGACTTGGCGTTCCTGGTTTCCGATTCCAAGGACGGGACGCTCGAGATGCTGTCTGATATGCTGGAGGATCTGCAGACGGATCCCGATCCGAAGATGTCGTTTGGTGAGATTTCGGTGATCCAGAAGGACTTTGGGCAGCAGGTGACGCAGGATTTTGAGAGTCGGCATGGGTTTGCGGCGCAGGCTGGGAGGAGGAAGTTGATGGCTCAGGCGCGGAATTGGTTGCTTAGTGCGACGCTGAGGCCGAGTCATGGGTGGGTTTATTGGAGGGATGCGGATGTTATGACGGCGCCGTTTACCATTCTGGAGGATTTGATGAGGCATGATAGGGATGTTATTGTGCCAAGTGAGTTGACTGAGATCGTGGTATTAATATCTTTTTCTTCAGAAGACTGACATATCTTCTATAGATGTATGGCGTCCGCTTCCAGATTGGCTGGGCGGCGAACAACCGTATGATCTCAATTCGTGGCAGGAGTCCGAAACCGCGTTGGCCCTTGCCGATACTCTTGACGAGGATGCTGTCATTGTGGAGGGATATGCCGAGTACGCTACATGGCGACCCCATCTTGCTTACCTTCGGGATCCTTTCGGTGACCTTGACATGGAATTGGAACTGGATGGTATCGGAGGTGTCAGTATTCTCGCAAAGGCGAGGGTTTTCCGTGCGGGTGTGCACTTTCCAGCCTTTAGTTTCGAGAAGCACGCCGAGACTGAAGGATTCGGCAAGGTACTGTCTATTCCTTGGCTACAGGTGGTTTCGACGAGTTTACTAATGCTATCTAGATGGCCAAACGTATGGGATTCTCTGTCGTCGGACTTCCACATTATACCATTTGGCATCTGTACGAGCCAAGCGTCGACGATCTGCGCCATATGGAGGAGATGGAAGAAGAACGAAAGGCACTCGAACAGGAAGAAGCAGAGCGACTGGAGCGACTGGAACGACAGAAGGACATATTCCAGAGTCCTAACGCGGAACGAGAATTGGATAATGCCGCTGTGCAGGATCTAAGGCAGAGGGAGAAACTAGGCTCCGAGTCTACAACAGAAGGAAACGAAGACAAGGCAGGTGATGGCGCCGGTTTTGCGGCTGTACCGAGTCAGGCCGTGGGCGATGCTGGCGTCAATGCTGGTGCGGGAAGCGGAAGCCAGTATCAGGGAGAGTCATGATCGTTGCCGTGCTTTGAAGTTGTTCTGTCCTGTTCGTTATATTCATGAGGTATGTATGTCTGGTTATTTATACTGAGTTCTGTGATACTAACAGCGATGCTATATAGGCTTATAATTATTCTCCGAGTACGCTGTCTGTCTTCGTTGTCTGGCCGTCTATTCATCGGATTCTTGTATTTCTTTACTTTCTTCTTCCTCTTTGTTGGGTGTGTTTTCTTTCCTTTCTCTGCTCAAACACAGAACAGCGCGTGGACTCGGCAATAAAAGGCGTCTTTGATGTATGTACAGTATGCATAATGTATTATTCGAATCTTTTCTTAGAGGGCAAAATAAGCAGTGGTCCGTGTAATTGAGGAAATCTACCTCGCCGTCGCCATCTTCTATGTACCTTAACAACCACCACACTCACCACTGCCATTAACGATTTCCCTATTCTTGTCCTCGGAATAGTTAACCACTCAGCACTGGGGTTACAGGAATAGAAGAAGACCATGTCAACCCAAACCGCCCCCAGCATCCGGCTCACCCATACATCTCCCCAGCAAGGCCTGAGATTACTTGAACTTCCACGCGAACTGCTAGACGTGCTTTCATCCGATAACGCTCCTCCGTATGTGTATATACATTCTCGTTCATTGCCATTGCTCAATTCCGTTATGCCTTTCTTTCTTCCATTCACGTCTCAGCTAACCAATTCAATTCGTAGACTAGAACTAAAATACCTACCCCCAAGCACAACCACAACAACAACACAGAAACCCCAGAACCAGCCCGAACAAGAATACATCAACCTCTGCACCCCTACAAAAACCTACCGAGTCCGACAAGTCCAATCATCGAATTCAATCCACGTCCTCCAACCGAGCAACGGAGACGGCGAGCAGGTTGGAGCGGATGACAATGACAATGAAAATGACGCGATGGAGTACGAGAACGAAGACGAAGAAGGGCAGAACCTAGCCTCAGGCATTCCAACACCATCAATGACCTCAATAGCCAAATGCTCATCGACGCTGGAACTGCACACGCCACAGGAGGGATTTTCGGCCGTGCCGTTCTTATTGAGCATGTTGAGGGTTTATGATCGGTTGAGTAGTGAGGGGGGTTTATCTGGTGGTATTGGTGGTGGGGGATTGGCGCGGGGGCAAGGGCAACGAGACGTCGACGACGACGACGATGATGCTATGAGTCTTACGAAGGATCGCGTTTTTGCGGATATACCCGTGTGTAAAGCGCAATGTGAGAGGGATTGGAATAGTTTGTGTGCGTTTGTGTGTGGTGGTAGTGGTAAGTCGTTTGGCGACCACAGCGGCCACAGCTACGGCTACGGCTACGGCAACTGCTGGCGACCGTCGGCGTTGGTTAAGTTGGATGTGTGGAAGAGGGTGATGGAGGGTGCGGTTCTTCAGGGTGTCAATCTGGAGAAGCAGTTTCTTGTGGGTGATTTGTGGAAGGCTATGGTTGATGATGAGGATGGGTCGGAGATGGTTCCGCGGGGGTTGTTTGAGGCTGTTATCAGGAGGGTTAGTGAGGTTGGTGAGGGTGAGGGTGGGAATGACTATGGGTCTGGGTTGAAATGTGAGTTCTGTGACTTCTATTCTGGCTGGGGCATTTTTATCTGGCTATTCGGGTCGGGGCTTATCATTGTTTAGGGACGAATATCGACAAGGCTACCTGCGTTCGTTGGGTTGGTGAGACGTATCTGGAGGCCATGTCCCCCATGGCAGATACTGCTATAGGACGGAGCGAGTTTCTGGCGGCTTGGAAGGACCATCTTCCCGAGTCGTGGAGGGGCGAGGTAGCGCTGTCTAAGTTGCCTGTATGTTGGAGCTATACAGACCTGATGGAACCGATGCTTACTATTGATCTTCACAGGATGACTGCTACAAACTGCCCGATCCCGCCAGCATTTGTTACTTGGACTATGGTGAACGACAGAAGGTTAAGAAATTGCCTTCAATGGAGAAAAACGCTACTGCCGCAGCGAAGAAGACGAGAAACTGGCATGAGCTATTCAAGGGCCAGAGACGGCGTTGATATCCAAGAGTTTAACTAACCGAAATCTATATGCCTTTGCAGGAGAATGGATGTCTCTCCTAACACCACGCGTATTTCTCATTCCATCGCCATTCCACGTCGTTACCTAGACCCAGCTTGTCACCATTCCACTTCAAACTGGCAATGCTATCCTTCTCGCGATGGACCAAATCAGCCGAAGGATCGACCAAGGCGACGGCCTTCAGCATCAGAGGAGTCGGGTTCCAAAACTCGACAGTCTGCATGTTCCACCGATGGGCTTCGAACTGCGCTCGTCGCATGACGGCAGCCATGGCCTCGATTTTAGCCCGCTCCTCTGCTGGCGATGTCGGCTCGTCGTACACCCAGCGCAGGATGAAAAGCGTGTTTTCCAGGGGTGTTTCCCCGAAGTTCCTATTCCAGGCGCAATACACCCCGGCTCCGTCCACGCCTGCGCCCTTGGTTGACGGAAAAGCCTTGTCGGTATGGGGAAAGAGTTTATCTGCATAGAACTCCTCTCGTGCCCAGTGCCATAGGAAGTGGTCGTAATCCGGGGCAATCGCCACTATCGACTTGTGGGGCGATTTCTCCGAGTCCCGTTTGAGCAGCTCGCGTTCTTTGCGGAGGATCTTCTCGCTGCACATGCTATCTCGCACGTCCTCGGCCTTTAAAGTCCTCACTTGCGGCAACCCAAACACACCCGCTACCGAATCATACGTAGCCTCGGAAATAGGCAGCAAATGAACATGCGACGACGGAAACGGCAACCACCCAAACTGCGCATAAAACCCCTTCCCGATATCAGAAAACAGCACCGAAAACACCGACCGACCCTGTCTTCCTAATTTCCCATCCTCCCTCTCCTCCATCTGCCACGTATCCAAAACCCGACTCAACTCCTCCACCATCCTCCGCGCATACCCCCGCCCCCGAAACTCAGCCCGACAATACACACTCCCCACGCCATGCGTCGGCACATCCTCCACACGCCCCTGGTGCGCCACAAACGCCCTCTTCCGATACGTCTCGCACGAGCCCAGGATCGTCCTCTTCCCCTCCGGCTCGGTGCGGTCCACGAGGATCCAGCATGTCAGTCCCTCCCGCGTGAGTCGCTGGTTGTGGAGGTGGAATTCGCGGTCGATGTAGGTTGGGAGGTCTAGTCGGCCCTTCCAGGCTGTGCTGTTGAGTTTGAGGGTTTCGATGCGCTCGGCTGGGGTTGCGGGGACTAGGTGGAGATTTGGGGAGGTGGATGGTGGCAAGTTGGTGTCGGTGTAGACGTCATCGGCTGAGACCATGGTGGTTGTTTATATGTTGGTTTATGCTGGTTGCTTGTTCGTTTCGTTTTGGTATCTTCAATATGTTGTTTGATTATTGATCTCGGTCTCCGAGCTGGTGGTTGGTGGTATTAGAGTAGAATCTTCAAGGGGTTAATATTATTTTATATTGTTCAATGTTGACCATGAATAACCTGAGGCAAAGGCAATAGCCCGGCGTGGTGCCTAGTATGTAAACAAATAAGTAAATAATGGAAACGATGATATCAGGCAGTCAGCCTCCAGACGATTCTCGATCCTCAACCCGGGACTGACAACTCCTTATATACCTATGCTAACTATCTGATCCATTGGGTACGATACCACCGATACTACTTTGGCGATAACGAACTAACGAAATAGATACGAATGTAGCACGATAATCAATCCAACCCAACCGTAATCTACTAAGTAGTAGTATGTATGATATGACACCACGAGTCACGACGTGCCACCCTACTATCTAGTCGGACAGATTCAGTACGTACCTGGACCCTGTCACTGTCACCCAAAATCCCGAGAGCAACCGAGCCAAGCCGAATGAAATAAACCTTCGGCGGTTTTGAGTTTGACAGCTTCGAAGTTGTTGTCTGGAGAGTCGAGACTGGGGATCGGATGGAATTCCAGCTGGCGAAGATCCATCATCCCGCCGGGCCACCTGTGGTTTGGTTGCACCTTCCTTGTTTGTAGCTTATGTATGTAAGTTATGGTGGGGTGATTAGTCATGCCTATTTTTGGGTTTTTTGGTGGTTGTTGATGCCTCAGGTTGGCATGGCATGTCTATGTATGCATACGTATTTCCACTCAAAGCTCCTTTTTACTAACTACTGATATGTAGGAGTTTAGGATATCATATCATATTGGGTTCAGAAGTTGTTGGTTACCCTGGCCTGGTACAGTTCGGAATAGTTCAGGACCTCAAGCAAGCAGGGAACCCAAGGAGAGGGAGGGCACAGCAACACACATTCGCTGACTGACTGACTGATACCTGCAATGATTTGGCAGAGAAATTATTGCTTTCAAGTCTTGAATGAATGGGAGAAGACAGGAGCTCAGATGGTCCCTTGCGATTCCCGTGGTCTGAGCTCGTATGTAACTTTACCAAGGATGTTCGTGATCCCCGGGGCTCGCTCGCAGGCCAAAGTAAACCAGCCGCAGCCAATCCGCGAAATGGTTGGATTCTTCCAACGACTTTAACTTAACACTCGAACAAGCTGCAGATTACGATATTCGCGAGAGATCATGAAAGCATGCTGGTTCCCTGATTCAAAAGCCGGAATACTCTGGATCATTGCCATATCACTGTATGTGTCGGTGAATAGCGAATTCATTTGCTTCCAATCTACCAATGTTGGCGTGTTGGCGTGTTCCTCTCTTGGATCTCTTGCTGAGGTCCTGATAATTTTTCCATGATTCATCCAATGATCGAAGGGGCATCCAACTTATTATCCTCGTATGTTCCAACGCCAGAAGAAGGAATTTGGTGAGGTGGTTACTGTCATGTCGATGACACGGCGGTCGAAGCGAAGGGAGGTACATATCGGTGTTTCGTCCATACCATGGAAACGTTGAGTTGCTCGGTGTCCTTGATCTCATCCAACACGACCGGATTATAAGACGTTGGAAAATCTCACCCGAATATATACAGATCCTCCCTTCACTAGCAAATTCCGGCAGATTCCGGCCTTTCCTGCATGCGCATGGCGACGTGCTGAATCTGGTGAAAGGGAGCTATGTAGATTCTCTGCGGACCATTAGACATCCGCGGCAGCGGAGTTGTCTAGCCTAGAGTGGTGACGGTTTAGTTTGAAGTAAATCCACTGATGAATTGGATAACCTTGTCCTTTTGGAGCTGTGAGGCCGAACATTATTTTGGCGAGAGACACGAAGATGAAGTTGATTTTTATCTTACGGATTACATAACATTACAGATGTCATGTCATGTAAGTGATTTATGGTAACTTCCGTTTCTCCACAACTCACGTTCGTTGCCGTGGCTGCATCATCGTGTCTTGACTCTTGAATCTCAGAAAGCTTCTTGGAATCATATATCTCGCAAATCTAAACATCTATTTATGATTATTTATTATGTTTAAGATGCCTTCTTCAAACTCCTAAATCTAGTTGTATCACGTTGTGGTGCTGGCAAGGTAGAAGGCTGGCTTGGCCGGGTGACAGATGGCTTAAGCCTCACCTTCACTTTTCACGGATAAGTATGTACGTCTTTGCTTCTATTCCTCCTTCTCAGAGCTGTTGTTGTGATTTGATTCCAACTTCCGCACTTGATGAACCCCCAGTGCTGCTGAGTACTGCGGTATGATAGCGCAAATTCATTGTCTCACCAATGCTTCATCGCGGTTACTTATTACCGACTGTCTTTGTCTTCTGTGCTTCTTCAACAACTCTCTCATTCCTTCGCTCGAGCAATAGCAATACATAAGTACTAATCGGTACTGCAGTTTTCATCAACCTGCCTTGTTTAATTGACAAGTCTCTACTGCTGCTTGGGAGCACAGGCAGTCTCCAAATTGCCCATGGATATCCCTCATGATTGTGCTCTCGAACGCTATGGGGCCAATGGATTCTTTGATGACCCCGAGGACCTCGACTTTGACTTTATGATGAGCAGCTTACCTTTGGATAATCCTTCTTTGGATCATCCTCCTTCAAGTCCCGTGTCGAGAAATGCAAGAGGCAACAGTAGTGATAACAACACTGATCATTCGTCTGCTGGCACGCGCAACGTTGCACCACCAACAACTCCCGCGGTCGACTTGGATAGCGAGGCCGCATGTTTGGAAAAAGCCCTCGAACTCTTCCCTGATATCAGCCACCAGTACGTAGCTGGGTTGTTTACTATCCACAAAAGCAATGCGTCGCGGCAAGCGCAAGACATTAGACCTGTTGATAGAGTCATCGAAGATATTTTGGAGAAATCCTCTTACCCTAAACAAAAGGATGCGAAGAGAAAAAGAACAGAGGAGCAGGAGGATGATCAAGAATGGAAGGACGATTCAGGGCAAAGTTCGGCTGCTGCTGATTATAAGTATACTTCGTGAGTACACAGTCCTATCCTTTTGTAGTTGTCTTTTGTCGTTGTCTGCGTGGCTGCTAACTTTCCATAGCATGAACATTTTAGTCCATGATTTCCCTTACGTCCCCTCCAACTATATTCGCCAGTTAGTTTTTCAAGATAAGGGAAAATTGTACTCAGCATATTTAACCCTAGCTTCGTACGAGAATTCCTCGTCCACCAAACCATACCAACAACTAAAAAATGCAAGAAAACCGTTTCATTTGAAGTTGGCATCATCAGCGGATAATCCCCTTGTTCGAGAACTCAAAGCCGCAAAGAGGAAGGTGGAAAGGGATACGGGTATGTTCAATTTCATAATCCATGATATCATTCAAAAGACCTCACTGACTACGTGCTTAATGGGTCAAAAGCAATTGCTCGTCAAGAGAAAGAACAGGAAGAGGCTGAGAGGTTGAATAAGGAGGAATACACCCGGGCAGGCGCTCTTGTGGAGTGCCATTGCTGTTATGGCGATGTCCCGTCCAACAGAGCCATACCGTGTGAAGGTACAGACGTTCATTTCTTCTGCTTCGCATGCATTCGGAGATCTGCGGAGACACAGATCGGACTTATGAAGTATCAAATCGTATGTTTCGATACTAGTGGCTGTAAAGCTGGCTTCGGTCGGTCTCAACTGGAGCAAGCAACTGGGGAAGCAATCATGCGCAAACTCGAATCTCTTCAACAGCAGGACGAAATTGCCAAAGCGGGTCTTGACGGTCTCGAAGAGTGTCCATTTTGCGAGTTCAAAGCGGTCTGTCCACCTGTTGAAGACGACAGGGAATTCCGCTGTTGCAATCCTGACTGCGACATCGTCAGCTGCCGCTTGTGCAGAACAGAGAGTCATATTCCTCAAACATGCGCAGAAGCCAAGAAGGAAAGGGGGGTTTCAGAGCGCCATCTGGTGGAAGAAGCTATGAGTGAGGCTCTAATCCGGCCTTGTCCTCGTTGTGGCGTTAAAATTGTCAAGGAATTTGGATGCAACAAGATGACCTGCCCCCAGTGCAGGTGTCTCATATGCTACATGTGCAAGAAAGACATCACTCGTGAAGGCTACAGTCACTTCCAAGGATATGGCCAGGGATCTCGGACTACGAACTGTCGTGTCAATGATGATCCCACTCGTGATCAGGAGGAAATTGACCAAGCCGAGAAGGCGGCCATTGAGAAAATCAGAACAGAAAACCCTGAATTGGAGCAGGAAGCGCTTGAGGTTCAACGCCCGGAAGAGAGGAAAAGGAAAAAGCAATCGTTTCCACACGAACATTTGCACAATCCAAGGATACCACGCAGACCACTACCACCACTTCCCCGCTACAACCCTGTACTCGGTCCACCAGTGCCACCACACAGGCAAGACAGGCAAGCATTCGCTCCAAATTTGATGCCGTTTCCACAAATTGCCACATTCGCAGCGCCTCCTCCGAATTTGGTACCACCACCACACCGATCACGGTTTCCAAGCGAGAACGGAGCTGGAACTCCGTGGAACGCGCTCCCTCCTGAACCCATGCTAAGGAATTTTAGAAACCTCGGCTTTGAGCTTGCTGATGTTCCTAGGATACCCGACTATATCAGGCGGTCCGAGTATACCGCTCCTGTCAATCAAGCTACGCAAACCTCGAATGCTTCTCGTAATCCATCCACCTCTCACCGGGTTTCGGCGGCTAATCAGAGACAACCCTACATGGATCCCGCTTTAAAAGACCATGGCTTTGTTGGTGATCGCACAGGGTCGAGTAAGACTAGTCGCCATACTGATCCTTTACATCAACAAAATAGTATAAACAATGAGACCGGGCAACGACATCGACCTCCAACTCGGGGCTTGGTCCGGAATCTGTCACGGACTGGACCAAACGGTCGTTCTCCTCCTATTCAGCAGGCGGATGTGGTTGATCTGACTTAGTCAGTTATTCCAAGAATATCAGGCGTCCAAGGCCTGCCAATGCCCGTCGCTGACTCGTCGTGTATTCGCCTTAATGAGTTACCGAAATTTAGAAGGATCTGGCTTGTAAATAGTTATAATCGGTGCCTTCTTCCTTGTTGTCATTTCAGCTATTCCATACTGCCATTTCAGACAATTACTTGTACCTTTGGTTAATGTTCAATGATGTTGTTAGGGTATGATCACTCCCATGTCACCTTCCGATTACAGGTCCGTATCGGCAGTTTTATTTCGTCGTCCGCATAGAAATAGCGAATCCTGCCGAGTGTTCCGTTGACAAAGCCCACCGAAATCGGAGTTTTTCATGTCCAACAATAATAAATAATAATATGCGACGGCAGGCGAGCCTGAGCCTTACATAGCAGGCGCGAAGATTAAAGTTATTGTAGGTTGAGCGGGTGCAGTGTGCAGTACTACATACTCGCATTATGATTGGCAAATGCGGCGAGAAACAAAGGACGACGATGAAAATCCCGATTTTATCTGATCGAGAGTGGGTCCGGTGAGAATTATCAGATTAAAATGCGCCGTGGATGGCATCTTCCTGAACTCTGGAATACATGATATAATATCATACGCACAACTTGGCTGTACAGATGGTGTCAGTAATGAGAAACCGAACTGTGAACATGATAATACTTTAAATCAGTAGTAGTACTCACGCCTTAAAACAGACGATACATAGGAACTTATGTTCAGCTTGACGACAGGTGCATGCGGTCGTACAGTACGGAGTATGAAGAACTTGGTTGTTACTATTTAAAAGTTGCTGAACCTTACCCAATTCGGTTAGCTAAATTGAAGTCAATTTAGCCCAGCCAATCAAAGCGCTTAGGTCTGAGCAGACTCCACACGGGCCTTGATCTCTTTGAGTTTGATCCATCATTCCTTTCTGTCGGTCTTCGCTTTTACTCTTTCCTAATTTTACGTTGTATGTAACGCATCGACCAAAGCAGCAAGCTGCATGTATCATTGTATGATATGGCGAGAGCAAGCGAACACGTTGACACTTCGATGCCATCAAGCCGCACTTCAGTTGCTTCCAGTCTCGTATTCGGAAGTCTTCCAACAACCCTGCCGACTGATCGAAACAAAACGTTCTCTGGGCAAAGACATATAAATATCGAAACTGAACTGGATCCTGCACAGGAAATTGCCGTTCAGAACCAGGTTGTCTGGATTCCTACATACTTGTTGCACCTGTTCCCAACTACCCTTGTCCCGAGTAAATCGTACCGCGTTCAGAAGTTAAAGCAACTCAACAATGTTCTATGGGAGGATAAAACTGGACGGACCAGATCTTGGAGAACTCGGCAAGCGACCAATGATGGCATGACGATGTTAATAAAAGCAGAGGTTTGCTACCCAGGTTTCAATCATAGGGATTCGATAATCCTATGACTCATGCTCTGGCAAAGGGAGGCTGGCGGGATTGCTTGAAGCCAGAACTTCAACAGCCATCTGCTTCTTCGCTCAGTGCTCCTTCTAAACGTTCAGCAGTTGTGGAGCTCTCGGAGGTTTCCCAACTAGCCCCTGTAGGTATTCACTCCGAATAATGAGAGGTCTACCCCAACCAAATATATTTCTGCGTCCATCGCAGTTCCCACTTCATCCACAGCTCCCATGGCGGTGTATAACGCTCCCTGGAAGACTTCTCGCCCAGATGTCTCAGTTGTGCTCTCAAGTTGGAGATTCGCCGAATGGCTGTGGCGGCGTGGCCTATCCAAGGAACATTATGATAACCAACTTGTCTCTCTAAGACGGCGCCCGAGATCCTCTGCGCGACTTGTCTTGACGCCGCTGTGACTCCTTCAGGTCTATACTTTCCTTTCCTTATTGTCTAACCAAAGCCGGGAGCGGCTGGGGACAAGGCTTTCTTGGTTAAATTGGCACAGCACCAGGTTGCGGTATCCGGGGTGTGCGCAATTGAAATATGAAGTCGGTTTTCCAGATTATGAAACCACTCCGATCACAGTATTAAGCGGGTCAGCCACGTATAGTCTAACTCCTCTTATCATTTTCTCTGCGACGAAGGCTCCATGCACGGATTGTGGGCCTATGTTTGGAATTCGCCTGATGACACGTCTTAGACTTTGTCGTTAAGCGTTGAAAGTGCAGCGTTTGGATTTGTCGCATTGCTGTAATCTTAAACTGGGGCTCGCATGACTGACCTGCTCCAATGCAGCTCCATGACTGTGTCCAAGGCTTCCCAAATGGCTCCATTGTAGTAGTCGACCGTATACTTCGGGGTATTGATTGCATACGCCCTGGAGACTGCAGCGTAGTTCTATGCCCGACAAAGGTTGCCTCCAGCTGCTCTGAGTCAAAACTTCAGAAATAAGGAAAGGAACGTCGTCTCGAGAACCCAGACTACGGAGGAATCTTGGTAATATACGCTAAGCCCAATTGGTAAATAGACGGGGTCACGTGCGCGGGCGGTACGCAATACTGCCAGACCTATTGCAGGCCGCCTTGAGTCCTGCCAGTGTCCGTCGTCGACGTGCCTTGATGACTGAATTATAAGGACCACTGACTTGTAAATATAATCGGTGCTCTCGAGTCTCTTTTGTTGTCATCTTAAGCTTTTAACTACGGGAGGCCATCCATTTCCATGCCACCTTCCCAATACGGGCTCGCTCGCAGTTCCGTTTACTTTTCCTGCCGAGTGTTCCGTTGTCAGAACCCACCGGAGTCGGAGTCGACATATCGACGTCCAATAATGATGCAACGACAGTCAAGCCTTACGCATCTGTAAGGCGCTAGAATTAGGTTAAGGTGCAGGGAGCAACATTCGCGTTATTATTGGCAATGCACCAAGAAAGGAGAAGGAGAGCAAAGAAAATCATGAGAAAATCCTGATTTTATCTGATCGAGAGTGGATCCGCTGAAGATTATCAGATTAAAATGCGCCGTGGATGGTTTCTTCCTGACCTGTGGAATGATGGGCTGACCTCTCGTTATTGGCCACGGTAAATGGTCGGGAGGAAATTTCTTTGGTGCTGGTAATTTTTCCTACTATATTAGGTACAAGGTAACGTATCCATTGATGGTACATACGACTGCATCTGGACAGATTTGGTGCTAACTCGACGTGGCAGTCTCGCAAAATTGAAATCCCAAATATAAGAACAATTTATCAAAGGGCTCACTATAGTCTGCTTCTAGTTCTTCAACATACGCTGCCCGTTTCTCAACGTCCTTTTCACTGATCGTGGCAGTGGTGTGACTATGCTACAGCGTCATGGACATTGGACACTACTCGTCGTGGACCATGGATCAATTCAGAGTCAACACTCCATTTTATCATTCCGGTCTTTTCCTGCCGGTCAACAGTTTACGATCTGATAAGACAATGGGTTCGTGCCGGTCCACTAAAACTCGCCCGGTCATTTGCTTGCATGACCGGGGATTGAATTGTGTCTCCCACATGGGCACGAAACGGCTTCCACCCACTCCGTCAGTCCGTCGTCGGACGTTTATGAAATTGATCTATGATGATAGATTATCAATCTCGATTGGATCCGCTCATTGCCTAGTCGGGTTGCAGTCGGTAATGTGGACGATTTTTCCTGCATTATTATTAGACGATTTTCCCTTCAGCGACTCGATTATTTTATTATTTCATAGTAGTTAACGACCTGTCAAACTTTTCCTGGTTTTCTTCCTATTTTGCTTCCTCTATTTTCTACTCCTCTTTTCCTTTTCCTTTTCTCTCAATCTCCTTAGTTTCTTCCGTCTTTGCTTGCTTATTATTGCTATTCCCATTCTGCCGAAAATAAGTCTTTGCTTGCTCCCCTTTGGCAGAATTGTGCTCGCCGCCATCGACCACCTTGCGAGTTCCAATTCGCACAAATCATGAAATCCCTATCCGACTACTTGGAGGGCATCACGCCCTTCAAGACAAGAAGCCCTACTTCCCTAACCCCACATTCATCCGCCGATATGCAGGTGGGAGACAACAAGACCGACCACTATTCGGACGACTTCCAGAAATATGACCCTGACTTGGATCTCGCGAACGAGACGGAAGACAGCGAGGAGGAGATGGACAAAGCCCAATTCGGTGTACGTGCGGCCGTGGCTTCGTTGGAAGTATGGACCAAGCGCAACATATATATCGCTTATGTGCTGTAAGTATATGGTATCTGTAGGAGTCGAGAACAACCAGGCTAACTCTTCTCGCCCAGTATCTGGTTCATCAACTTCGCGCTCACGTTCACTCAAAGTGAGTTCACAACTTTAAATCAGTTTGTGACGAGCGACTTCAATAAGGTGTCCATGGTTGGCCTTACCAGCACGATTTCGACGCTCGTGGGCGGTCTTGTCAAGCTGCCATACGCCAAACTGATTGACGTCTGGGGTCGACCGCATGGTTATGTGGCCATGGTGTTGTCCATCACCATTGGACTCATCATGATGGCTGCATGCAATAATATTGCAACATACATGGTCGCACAAATCTTCTACATGACCGGCTATAACGGTATTACCTTTGCCATCACCATGTTCGTTGCTGACACGTGCTCCATGCGCAACCGAGCGCTCATCCTCGCATACCTGGCGACGCCATCGATCATAACAGTTTGGGCTACCGGGCCAGCGGCCCAACATGCACTCAAAACAATAGGGTGGCGCTGGGCCTATGGCATGTGGGCTATCATCATGCCGGTGATATGCTTCCCACTTGGGGCAATGCTTTACTACAGCCACTTCAAAGCGCAGCGGCTGGGGCTAGTTCGCCATGAGCCCAGCGGGCGCAATTGGAAACAGTCGATCGCCTATTACTGGAGGGAGTTCGACGTCAATGGACTGATTATCATCACAACCGGTCTCGCGCTGTTCCTGTTGGCTTTCAACTTGTACTCATACCAAAAGGATCAGTGGAGGTCGCCTATGATTATTGCATTTATCGTTGTGGGTGCAGTTCTCATTGCGGCCTTCGTCCTCTACGAGCGCTTCTTAGCCGCACGCACATTTATCCCGTGGAGATTGCTCAAGAACCGCACTGTTATCTTCACCTACACGATGATCGCCAGTCTGTACACACCATATTACATCTGGTATGATTACTTATATCAGTTACTCATGGTTGTCTTCAACCTGGAAGTCACACCTGCCACGTACGTCATGAACACGTACACTGTGGGCTCAGCCTTCTGGTCCGTTGTCATGGGTATCATGCTTCGATATGAAGGTCGCGTCAAATGGCACGCCGTCCTCTTCGGTGTCCCAATGACCATCCTGGGTGTCGGCCTCATGATCCACTTCCGCACGCAGGGCACCGACATCGGCTATGTCGTCATGTGCCTGCTCTTCGTCGCTTTCGGAGGTGGCACCCTTGTCATCTGCGAACAGGTAACAGTCATGGCCGTCGCGCCCCAGAAGGACGTGGCCGCCGTGCTGGCCGTCGAGGGTATGATCTCGAGCATCGGCGGTGCCGTCGGCTCGACCATCTCAACTGCCATGTGGACCGGCATCCAACCTAAGATGCTGGCCCGGTATCTACCTTCTGGTGCCCCATTAACCCAGATCTACGGAAGCCTTACGAAGCAGTTGTCTTACCCGATTGGTTCGGCGATTCGGAATGGCATCGATACTGCCTATAGCGAGACGCAGCGGTTGATGCTGATTACCGCTACCTGCATGTATATCATTACTTGGATCTCCGTGCTGTGTTGGGAGGATATTAACTTGAAGAAGACGAAGAAGCAGCAGAAGCGAGCCATCTGATGCTTTTCTTTTCTTTTCTTTTCTTTTCGTTGTCGTGTCGGTGTTGTACAATTTACGTTGGTTACGGATTGGTTATATGTATGTTGTATGTTGATGATTGGGTCTGGTGTTTCACGTTCCTTCATGTGTTTTTATGATATGTTCCCGTTTTACGAGATGGTGGATCGTTATGTTTCCAATGTTGGTTTTTTCCTTGTCTACGAGCTATGAGTACTGTTTATGTAAAAGAGTCTCCAATTCCAGTCATGTCCAAAACTCCAAACCTCCAGCTTTGAAGGGTGAAGACGAGTTGGAAACGATTGATACTTGGTCAACACGCTGTAGCCGACAACTGCATTCACGCAAATAGTCGTGCAAAGGCACATAGGAGGCGCCGTATACGACGTCGTAGGTGATCAAATAGTATGTAGGTAGGTAAAGGTAATGGAAGGGGCTCGCTCCGACGCCTGCTGTGACCTGTCCTGTGATGCTTGGTGCATGCAGAAATTTCGCCAACAAACCCCAAACTTGCCGAATCACTCATACCATACCATACATACCACCATCGATAAGTCGATAACGTTGCGTTCACCAGACGACTGCGGTACTGTGTCAATTGTGAAGTGAGGTCAGACAGACGAGGCGAATCCAGAGACCAGAATCCGCATATCATATTCATACATACATAGGCCAGGCCTGTATTTATCATATCATACATATGTATTGATGCTGCATGCATGAAGTTGACCTCTTTTCCCATTCATTCATTCATACATTCATTCATACATTCATTCATTCATTGAGACAGACTCATTGTGTCTGAAGACTGGGAGTCTGAGAGTCTGTCATTCGATTTCGGCACTTTAACCCGTATTCCGTACTTCAGTCTTCTTCAGCTTCTTGCTTAGCGATATCGCAAATGTATGATAGCACATGTAGGTAGGTAGGTGCAAACTTCAAAGTTACCTACATGTAAACGACAGTCAAGCGAGGAGCGGAAATAGTGACCGCTGAGCGGAAAAGATCGGGGAATGAGATTTTAGGACGGCAGTTCAAGCGGGCGGTGAAACCAAATGACCAATTAGAAGCTTATTTCAGGAATGAACAGCGATTGCGACCCGACATCTGCCGGGGATGTTGTTGGATCTGAATCTTGGGCAAAGGGCAAAGGGCAGTCGCTAGTCGCTATAACATTGATGAATTGCTTGCTATGTTCTCGTAATATCAAAGATAAGACCGAATGAAAAAAAAAAAAAAAAAAAAAAAAAAAAAAAAWCAGTCAAGAAAATACAGTACAGCCGGAAAGAAGCAGTAATGTGGTATGAAACGTAAGAAAGCAGAAACATCAGAAACGGATGACGATGAACCCAAAAGAATGTAGGTATAAGTAAGAGAATAAGAAAAAGGAAATGGAAATGGAAAAAGGAAAGACATAAACCTCAATCTATGCGTAAACACATGCATTCAATGTCTCCATGAAAAGAAACCTTCCTCTCCTCATTTTACATCTTTGCGCCGACTTTCTCGGTCAATGGATTATGTCCTATTCCCTCTCGTCACTGATTGTTCACGCTGAATTGATGTTGGATCAAGGAAAATAAACGACTGTGGTGAAGTAAAAAAAAAAAAAAAAAAAAAAAAAAAGTAGAAGTTTCACAACTGGAGTATAGTAGATCAGTAGTAGTAAAGATTGACGACCGAGGTTTATTGGGGTTCTTCTGATTCTGGCGGTTCATTGAACTTCTGTCGGGACTCTTCCACCCAAAATTCCAATCGAAGCTCGCCTGCTTCGATACGCCGTATAGGTACGGTTTTGGCGCGCCCATTGGATACCCTGGGGGATGGCGGATGCTCGGGATCAGTGTTGCGTTGTTTAGACACGGAATGTGGAGCGGTACAAGACCGCAGATGAACTCTGGTGGGTTCGGCGACAATCCAGGTTTGTTCCTCGGTGGTAGTGCCAGCAGGTGGCAGGGCGTCTTCTCGCACCTCAATGCAGACAGTGAAGCTAAACTCGTCGTCGCGGGGCAACGGGGTCAAACGCGCGCAGGCCGACGCCAAGCGCGCAAAACAGGCACGGAATTGGGCTTCAAGATCAATTGGTGGTTGCGAGGCAGACGAAGAGGCATCGGATGTACCGGGACGAGACGAATCATTGCGACTGCGGTCTTCAAAGGAGGTATTGGCCTCGTTAAGGGGTACGCGAGGTAAACCGGAAAGGTCGAAGGCATAACGTTCGAGGGGCTGGTTGGAACGGAGAGAGGAAATAATGACACTGACGGCGGTTATGGAGCCTTTTAAGATCTCGGTGCCCACGGCAATAGAGACATCACTGATGTAGTCGCAAACCCGGGGATGACGGGACTGTCGAACAGGGTAATTGAAAGCCCGGACAGGTAAGAAGGTAGCACGAGGATAGACGGAACGAAGAAAGAGGACCTGGTGAATGGACACCGTGAGGAAATCGGTGAAAGCTGCAGCCAAGGCCGATTGGGAGTTGGGAAGAGGTTTGGACGGCGGAGAAGGGGAGGCGGAGGATGGAGCGATGGGAGAAGCGAGGGCGGTCATGGTGGTGCTCTCACTCGCGGTGGGCATTGCTAGGGGAGGGAGAGCCCAGTACTTGAAGGTCTGGACGGTCGACAGCAGCAGCAGTAATAGTAGTGGTGGTGGTAGATATCGATATTGAGGATTCAAAGTGGTGTTCCACGTTGAAGCTGCTCATCGCTCGGTGGTGCGAGGGATTTCTGGCAGAGAAGTTAACGGAATTATTTCTTATATTACTTTTTTTTTTTTTTTAACAATTTAAATAGCCTCTTTTTCTGATAGATCTCAAGATCTGAACTTTTGATAGATTGCGAAGTCCAGGGGAGAAGATGTTTACCGAAAGCAGTAACGTTAAAGGGAGCCTTAGGAGGCGATGGGGATTGTAAGTAGCGGTAGCGGCGGAGTTGGCAGAAGTCGACCGGAAAATATATTTTTCTCTCTCTCCCTTCCCTCTGAGTGTTTCTCACTCTACAGATATATGTATCCTTCCCTGAATATCCCTGAATTATATATGGACTCAGATCATTATTCCCTTTCTTTTTTAAGTGGTGGTGATTGAGTGGTTCAGAGAATAGTTCGCCGGGAGGAATCCAGAGTGTGAATCCTGCGGTCACGTGCGGTGAGTCAGCATGGTTGGTTGAGTACGAGGTACTACAAGGTGGTACATGTACGAAGTATTTATTCTGATATTCAATAGTTTTCACTCCGAGCATATATTTTATTCTATTTTTCTATTATTTTCTACATATTGCATTGTCAGTTACGAATCACTTGGCTGCAGATGTTTAAGGGACAGCAACATTATTCGGGAATAATACCCTGCAGAGTTCTATATATATCACAGCGGCACCAATGTAAATCTCAGATCTATGAATTTATTCTTGTCAACTGCTAATTTCCGTTGAGAAATCCCTGAATCTTGCAGATGATATTCGTCGATGTTCTGATATATTCCTGTACTATTCTAAGACCATATGGCATGGAAAATAAAATAACTAATAGACTCATGCCGCTATTGGTGACTACTTTTATTCTCGGGACTGCGCATACGAACGCATACCTACGTCTCCGTACTTTATTTAGATTGACATCGGCTGACGGGACAGGGACAATGATTTACAGTGACACTGAAATAACGCTCTTCATTAGTATTCTGCAATCTGCACCAGGCCATTGACTACCGTTCTCTTAGTCTACTCCATGCATGCCCCTTCGTCGTGTTGTCCATGTGAAGACCGAGTTGACAACGAATTCTGTCACTGGCTCACTGCACGCCTTGATAAAGCTTACACATGGAAATGTCGAAAATCTGCACTGGTGGTGTATCGGTAACATTGTTCACTTCCACTGCAAAAGCTACTGTGTTGGTGAATGAACAGCGTCGGGTTCGACTCCCGACCAGTGCAAATTGAGTTTTTTTGCCCTTTTGGGAAATCCGGTCGGGAATCCGATTGGTCAATCGGAACGGTATATTCAGCACTGCTGGTAGCCATGACTCTGTACCTACTGCAAATCGAGACGGTTGGCATCGAGCAGAGCAGAACCGAGAAGATTCAATGTTGTTTTCTGCATCGCAGCTTTCAATCAGTTTCTTTCCGGCTTGAAGGAGTTCACGCTTCCGAACATTGGACCACGTCCACTGCTGACTGCATTGCTGTCATCTCCCCGAGGCTCGGGCCGCCCTACGTTGACGTGGCTCGATAGGATTGAGGTGAAGCAACTTGCAGCAGGCACCTGGTATACTCACTTATCCGAATTCCACGTCTACCTGGTCCATACAAGTGTCAAGAAATTAGAACCTATACTAGAGAGAAATACTCGACTGGACCCTTGAGAGACGGTTCGCGAAAAACCCTATGGATGCAAGACGCGAACGATCCAACAAATCGCCGTCTGTCCACACATACAACATACCTATGGAATGGAGAGTGCCAGGTTGATAAACGACGTGTATACACTATACCAGTCCTACACATTACTCTTGTAGCAATACTGTAAGAAAGTTGAAGTCGTAGACTCGTAGTCTGTAGAGGCTCTGTACCGCTATATTACCCAATTAGGAAATCCCCACACTACAATTTCTTTGTCTTTGTTGTTGATCTCTTCTCTTCTCCCCCACAACTACTACACACCTCTCCTCCTCACCACCTCACCATATCACCATCACCATCACCACCCCGTATCCCTACTTCCTGAATTCATCATGGAGCAGCAGCTCCTACCGCTCCTCGCAAGCACTCAGTCTCCCGTTGCCGACACCAGAAAGACCGCTGAGCTTCAACTCCTACACCTCTACTCCAATGATGCCTTCCCTCTCTCCCTAACTTCCATTGCCTCTCATGACTCTGTCCCTACGAATCTTCGCCAGTCCGCCCTCTCCGTACTGCGCACCTTCATCGCCGCTGCGTGGTCCCCGCATCTAGATGATTTCAGAGGCCATATTCTTATCAACGACGACAATAAGGCTCGCATTCGACGCGCCCTGCTGGAATTGGCTACCACTACTGAGACTCCCGAACGAAAAGTCAAGTCGTCCGCCAGCTATGCCGTCAGTAAAATTGCCAGCGCTGATTTCCCCGAGGAGTGGCCCGAACTTCTTCCCTCATTGCTTCATATCATCAACGACCCCGCTAGCAGTGCCAGCGCCTTGCATGGCGCCTTGAAAGTTTTGTTGGATCTGGTCGACACGGGCTTTAGCGAGGAGCAGTTTTTCAACGTCGCCAGAGACCTTGTGTCGTCTCTTTTCACCGTATCTACCAATGAGTCCAGAAAACCCATATTGAGAGCTTTGGCTGTCGCTGTCTTTCGTACCTCCTTTGATACCTTGGAAATGGTAGTCGAAGAACACAAGGTTGCCGTCAGACAGTTCATGGATGAAGTCTTGACCGCTTGGTCTCCGTTTTTCCTCGCGACTCTGAAGGCTTCTTTGCCTCAGGCACCTACAGAACAGGAGGAATCTGAGGACTCTGAAGTGCCCTCGCAGTGGCGCGGTGTCATTGCGTTGAAGATGCAGGTGGTCAAGGTATGAAAAGACTTATATATATATGTTTAGTCGAAGGAAGTTGCTAACGATATTTCACCAACAAACAAGACGCTCATGAAAATTCGAGCGGTTTTCCCCGGTCTCCTAACTGCCCTCAGTCCAATCTACTTCTCAGTGCTCTGGTCGGAACTTTCCAATGTCCAAGTTACATATCATGAATTCTACATCGACGATGAAAGACAAAGCCGTTTGGAAGATGCTGATGGACTCCCCTATTCGCTGGATTATCTTGTGTTGGAGGAGCTAGACTTGTTACAGACACTCCTGAAAGCGCCTCCGGTCAAGGCCGAACTTCAACAGCAACTTCAATCTGCCGGCCAAGCTGCTACAACTGCCAGCTGGTTGCCTGAAATGTTAAAACTTGTCGGTACTTATGCTCAGATTACCCCGGAAGAAGAGGGCCTCTGGGACATCGACGTCAACTTATTCCTGTCCGAAGAGACCTCCGTCACGGCCAATTACACCCCTCGAACCAGTGCTGCCGATTTGGTCATCAAGCTTGGCGAATGGCTTCACTCTACTTCGGTGGAGGCGTTACTCGGCTACGTGAACGTCATTTTCTCTAATTCTTCTTCAACGTACGAGAACCTTTTTGCCGTTGATCAACTATTGCTGGTTATCGAACATTTGCTGACCAGACTCTCACCCTCAGGTGGAAACACCGTGAAGCAGCCCTTCACCTCCTCAACCAATTGTTCCGCGAATTCAATGATGTTTCCAAACAGATCCCTTTTGATTTGGCCAATGCCTTAAATCAATTCGTCGATTTCGCTATCCAGAACGAAGAGCAGTTCTTGAGAGCGCGCGGCTACCTCGTTTCCGGTGCACTGGCCAGTGTGGCGGGTGAGCCGTTCCAGCAGTTTGCGGCCTCATACCTGAATGGCTCGTTGAAGGCCATCGCCGGAGATCCTTCAGAGTTGGTGAAGGTTTCGTGCATTCGTGTGCTGCAGGATTTTGTGCCTTCCCTGCCGTCGAGTGTCACTGGCCCTCTCCAAATTCCGATTGTCTCAGCCCTTTCCGAGTTTGTCGCGTCCCACGATCTACGCGAGCCATCAGACAGTGATGATCTCAAGGTGACAATTGCGGAAACCCTTCGCGACGTCATAATGGTCGATCCGACTGTGGTGCTGTCGTCGGTCGCCATCGATGTGCTGTTTAATGTCGCCAGCTGCGGGGCATCGAATTTCCAGCTTACTATGATTGTTACCGAAGCGTTTGAAGACATTACTGATTCAGTCGCCGAACAAGGGCCCGAAGCATACGTCCGTCTGTGTGAGAAGGTGTTGCCGTCTCTCACGGGAGCGATTGACGTCGGGAACGTGACGCAGGAGGATGCACTCACCAACTTCGCCACGGATCTTATCCGTGCGCTTGCTAACCATGGTACAGAACCCCTGCCACAGGGTTTCGTTGGAACAGTCATGCCCAAGCTCAACCGGCTGCTTCTCGGCTCCACCGATGCGGAACTTATCCGTCCTGCTAGCGAAGCGGTCCGGGAAATGCTGTCGCATGACTTCAGTCAATTTGTGGCCTGGAGGGACCCTCTCACTGGGAAAGGAGCCATTGAAGTCACCTTGATAATTATCGATCGTTTGCTCGGGCCGTCGGTGGAGGATAACGCAGCCACAGAGGTGGGGCAGTTAGCGGCCGAACTTGTCGAAAGAGCTGGTTCGGAAATGCTCGGTCCCTATCTACCACAGCTCCTGCAAGCCGTAGCACAACGACTGGCCACGGCTACGCAGGCGCAGTTCATTCAGAGCCTGATTCTTGTGTTCGCGCGACTCACCCTGGTCAGTGCCCGAGAGGTGGTGGATTTCCTGGCCCAGGTGAACCTGGGTGGACAGAGCGGGCTGCCCATTGTATTGAGCAAGTGGCTTGAGAATTCGATTAACTTTGCCGGATATGACGAAATAAAGCAGAACACTATCGCGTTGGCCAATCTGTACAACCTCGAAGACCCCCGGTTGGCTCAGGTACAGGTTAAGGGTGACCTTATCATCCAAGACACAGGCCGCATCAAGACGCGTTCGCAGGCACGTAAAAATCCCGATCAATACACGGTGGTTCCAGCTCCGGTGAAGATGGTTAAGGTCCTGGTTGAGGAGTTGGCGGCGGCGTCGGGTAACAAGGAGATAGATGCGGCGGCCGCCAACGCCGCGATGGAAGAAGCCGAAGACAGCGACGACGACGATGAATGGGAAGATGTTCCGGGCAACAATACATTGGATCTGAGTTTGGGCGTCACGAAACAGGAACTCATGTCGTTCGGAGAAGGGAGCACAGAGGGGGTGTTTGGTCACCGTAGACGAGACGATGAGACGCAGGGTTTCCTGTCGGAATTTTTCCGACATGCATCCACGAAGCCGGATTTCCAGCAGGTGTATGCCGCATTGACGCCTGCCGAGCAGGAGAAGCTTCAGAGCTTGGGATGATTTTGTTTTGTTTAAAAGGAAGTGATTACTAAATACCCTGTTGCATATCATAGAGCTATAATTCTCTTTCTCTTTGTTTTTGTTGAGTTGCTTTTTCCTTTATGATATGTAGCTTATGATAGCTCCGACCCGTGGAATGGGCAGGACCCCGACCCCGACCCCGACCCCCCGGCGCCCTGCGGAGTGCATATGCACGATTGGCCCAACCAAGGCATTTTGGCTGGAGCCGCCCATACCGACTGTTGAGCTAGACTGACTGCAGCGCACTGACGACGGACGACCCTCATTCCCGGGTTCCCAGCGTCCTTTCTCTCGGTAATTTAGTGGGATTTTCCTGTATCTTTTTATATGGACGTAACGTACATATAAAAAGGAAGAATTATGACTCCCTCTTTCTTCTCTTTTTCTTCAGCCAGCTATTATAGTATACCTATATTATAAGTAATACCCAGAATGCCCCAACCGGCTATTAACGACCACATCCAAGTCGATGTAAGCTAATAGTACTTTATATCGCGACCGACCGGCTAAGAATGGCTAATTGACCCTCTCCGCAGACGAGCAGCGACGACGACAACTTCTCCGACTCGTATTCCATTGTAGGGACCAATGCCTCCCTCACATCGTCCGTCCGCGACTACACCTACGAAAATGGCCGCCGCTACCACGCCTACCGCCACGGCCAGTACCCCATGCCCAACGACGAAGAAGAACAAGACCGATTGATCCTAGTACACCACCTTTTTCTCCTCCTGACCGGCGGCCAACTATACCGCGCCCCAGTCACCGACCGCCTCCGCCAGGAACAACATCAACATCATCAACATCAACAACAACAACAAGAAGAAGAACAAGAACAAAACCCCCACAACAACAACCCCGACACCCGACAAACCCGCATCCTCGACCTAGGCACCGGAACCGGCAGCTGGGTCCTCGACATGGCCGAAGACTTCCCGCAAGCCGAAATAATCGGCGTCGACCTAAGCCCCATCCAACCCAACTGGGCGCCCCCAAACTGCAAATTCTTCGTCGACGACATCGAAAGCGACTGGACCTTCACCCCGGACGAGTCCTTCGACTTCATACACGCACGAACCCTGGCGGGCGGGATCGCGGACTGGGATCGGCTGATCCGGCAGGCGGCGGCGCATCTGAGACCCGGCGGGTGGTTGGAGGTGCAGGAGTTTGATGAGCTGATATATTCGGATGATGGGACGCGGGAGCGGGCTGGGGCTACGATTCCGTGGCATGAGAAGTTGGCGTATGCGGCGGCGAGGTTTGGAAAGAGTTTGAGGGTTGTTGATGAGCTTGCGGGGTGTTTGGAGGGGGCTGGGTTGGTGGGTGTGACGGATCAGGTTTATAAGGTGAGTTCTATTCTATTCACTTTACCCTTCTATATCTAATTCTGATTTTGTTGTTTCGTCTAGTGCCCCATAGGAACCTGGCCTCGCAACCGCCGTCTCAAAGCAGTCGGCCAGCTCACCAAAACCATCTTCCTGGAGTCCATAGAACCCTACTGTCTTGCCCTGTTCACCCGCGTCCTGGGCGAGTCGTACGACGATACCAAACGGGAAATGGACGAAGTCCGGTCGTCGTTGTTGGCCGGTGATGGGGCTCATATATATTGGAAGGTTCATTATGTCTTTGGGCAGAAGCCGGTTGAATGATTACTATTACATACCTACCGACCATAGGTTTGTCTCGACTCCATGGGGCATACAGGGTATAACTTATGTATATGATATAGAAGAAGTGATTAATGAATTATGAGTTATGATGGCACGGTTGATGTTTGGTCAGCGTTCTACGGGGTATGATTCCAATTGCTTCGCATCCTCCCTTTTCATCGATGTCTTTTGCTATCATCATATTTCATAGCTGGACTGGACTCAATACGGAGTACTCGAGTATATGTACGAACAAAGCCCCTTTCCCAACGCCGAGTACGGAGTACGATTCATATCATTCTCCGTACTGCTCGATATGCACGATGAATCCCAACGAGCCACCACCATCTGCAAGTAGACACAAGAAGTAATAATAAATGAGTCGCGGCAATCCTTACCTACTCTGTAAACCCAACCGTCAAATGGATTATGTCAATCATGATCGTCATCGACAATAACTGTACGTTAACTCCGAGTCCGTAGTTATGCATGCATAATCCGATTTATGATACTAGTTACTGAATACGGAGTATTTATGCATAGATTCACCCCGTCAATGAACATTCTCGGGAGTAAAACTATGTAGTTAGACCTGACCAGCTCTTCGTTGGAATCATTGAATTTGAAGCCGGCAAACTACTATCATAACGAAAATAACTCATTGTCCTCCAGACAAGGACAAGGACCTCGAGGATCAATTTGAATGAATCAACGGTGATGAACCAAGGAAACGATGACATTTATATTCAAGCTACGGAGTAACTAGCGGGGCTAACTTATTTATGCGGTGACGGCCGCCGGTAACGGTAACGGTGACTCCCCACATCCGTCCACTGATGACATGACAGCAGAGCGGAATTTTGCCCCGGTGAACGGTCCAATACATTAACGCTTCGGGTCGGGTTCGGGCTCGGGCTCGGGCTTTACTTCTCGTGTTTTTTTACTCTGGAGTCTGTACTCCGTAGGGTTAGGGTTTTCTTTGTTCGGACTTTGTAACTTATTTTGGTTTAGCTATCGGCGTTTGGATATCCTCAGTATCCTCAGTGCAGCAAACATGGAACCTCCAAGCTCGAAGCCAAACCTCAGTCCAACACAGTAGGTAGGTACCTATCATACGAAACCAAAGAACAGAAAAAACTAAGAACAACCCAACCTCCCCAAAACAACCTCCCCCAACCCACCCAAATCCTCCACAAAAGCAACCCCAAACCACCCACAAACCACATTCCCCCTCTTCCAACACCCACGCGGACAACAACAACATACCACCACCTTCCCGGGCTCCCTCGCCGCCCACAGCCCAAACTCCAGCAGACTCACCACCGCGGCACCGCCTGCGTGGCTGGGTGGAAGTACATAGACAACCACCACGTCCGCCTCCTCCTGCTTCTCGAGCTCCCACTGCACTTGCTCGCGGTAGGGGGGCGAAGGTGGGGTCTTCGCGCCAGGTGCTGTCCCAGTCGGTGCGGTGCGGGTTACAGATTGTTAGGGGTTTGGTGGTGTGGGAGGTGTGGGTGGTGAGGGTGTTTGTGAGGGTTGTGCGCCAGTCGGGGTCGGCATCGGGGTTGGGGTTGGAGGTTGAAGGTTGTGCCGGCGAGGAAGAGGGTTTTTTTGGTTTGGCTTGGGGGGTTCGGGGGAAGGGGCGTTGATTACTTGGATTTTTGAGGATTGGGACTGGGACTGGGACTGGGACTGGGTCATCGAGATGGTTCTCTTGGCCATTAGGTCAATTCACAGAAACATGCATCCTGCCAAGTACGCTCGATGCCTCTTAAGCTATCCGTGGCAATGCGTCGAGTCCGTGGACGCGAGGCAGAGGCAGATCTGATCCTCGAAGAAGCGGAGAATCTACGCTTGCAGATTATTGACAGGACGCAGAAGGTTGCCATAAAGGATATCCGGGGTCTGGTAAAAGAGGAAGATTTCGATGCCCTCATACACATCAGTCAACGCTGAAGCATATTAGCCTGACTCTGAACTACACAGCTTATCTTCCTTACAAGAAGCTAGACTCAAGCTAGACAAGGGCAATGGGGTTCCTATGCTAAAGAATGTACTGTGTAAGGAAATCACACTATGGCCTCGGTCAAAACTGACTCGAGTCTAATTCCATGTAAGAGTCTAGAGATACTGAAATAGACATACCCTATGCCATAATTTGTTGTTGATGAGTTGGAGTTGAGGAAAGTTGTTGATGAGGGCAAGTTCGTTATGATGTCGTGACTCGTGAGTGATACATAGTCCTAACTGCCAGCCCTAGCCCTAGAATGAATCCCGTACCAGTACTCCGTACAAGCCCTAACTTAACCCTAATTATCAAGTCCGCGTCATATGGCTTTGCATCCGCATTTCTCCGTCGTCCATTATGGCAGAAGACAGTGACACATCAGACTTTTGTGTCTATACCGAGTCAAACCAATAACGATAAATCCATCAATCGCACACAACTTGACGACTGACATGAGATCAGGAATAACGATGCGTGGATGCCTGCACCAGACTAAGGTATCCCACTTACTAGAAAGGGTCATCGTACCCGATGATCACCATTTGATCTTACGACGGTGACAGCAAGTCGAGAACTATCAGAGAAAGAGATATATATGGGCATCAAGAATATAACAGTCAACATAATCCAGAGCCGCAATCAACACGGGGTACATATCACCTAGATAGGGAGCATCATTATTGTTACTTACTTCAAACAAAGTCCTCAAAGTCAACGACGATGACGCCTCTAGAATCGCTCCAACGCGACGGCTACGCAATAATTCCTTCTCTTCTCGATCCATCCGAGATCAACAACCTTCGCAACGCAGCCACCAAAGCAACCTCCCTCGCCCGATCCGGTCAATGGCCCTATTTCCGCACCGTCCCCAAGCAATTCCCCCCTTGGCCCTCGATCCCACCACCGGCTTCTGAGGGAGGGATCTGGGGTGTGCAGCATTTGTTACACCCGGATATACCTGGGCGGGAGGAGTTTGCTAAGTTCTATTTTGGAGAGAAAGTACTGGGGGTTGTCGGGGAGATATTATTTGGAGGATCGTCACAGACGACGGGGACAGAGGCAGGAACAGAGACAGAAACAGGGATAGGAAACGCGGAAAACCTCGTGATGGAACTCTTCAATCTTCTAGTCGCGCCCGAAACGAAGGATTTCCAACTCCGCTGGCACCGCGACGATGTCCCCGACACCGTTCCCCCCGAGACCGAACAGAGTCTCCTCGAAGCTAAATCTCCTAATGGCCGCCAGTCGCATGCGCAGTACAACTTTGCTCTCACTGACGACGAGTCTCTGATTGTTATACCCGGATCGCATCGACGAGTCCGGACACAAACCGAGCGAGATGCGGATCCCTACGAGCCGTATTTGCCGGGACAGGTTATTGTTAAGTTGAAACCTGGAGACGCCGTGTTTTACGATTCCAATATTCTACATCGGGGTGTCTATCGGGGGAAGAAAGAAGGGGATGCGGAAGAGACCAGGCTAACATTGCATGGGAGTGTGGGGGTGAAGGACGATGCTGATAGCTCGAGCAAAGCACGGGCGACGGTGGTTCTGCAGCATGGGGTTGGATTCTGGGTGAGGAGGGAGGATGCTGGGCTTGGAGGGATTAAAGGGATTGGGGAACGGGCAGAGAAGATGAGGGCGAACCTGATAGGGATGGGGAGTGGTGAGGGAGTTGGATATTCCTTGCAGGGCTAGGGAAGAAGTCACGAGGGGTCACGAGGGGTCACGAGGGGTCACGAGGGGTCACGAGTCACCCTAACATCCTCGGTTAGTTTCCGCTGCTTTTTCTTAGTGAGATCTTGGACCGTGCTTTTAGTGACGATGAAGATCATTCCACCTCAGATCTCAGCTCTTTGATTTCATCCTTCTTCATACTATCTCATACTACTACGACTTCCTATCAGTTAATACTCGAGTATTTCAAATCTATATTGATATGATCTTGGATTTCAGACCGGGCTGCGTGCCTGTCCTGCTCATCCTGGGCCTATTGCTCGTCTTGCTTCCAGCGCAGGTCCATGCATTCGGTGCTGGCAGTACGTCCGCTATCCCACATCCCACCTTCAAAAAGTTCGCGCTCTGACTCCGACAGATATCGCTTCAATCTCGACTATCGAGGGCAAAAATTGGCGTCATGGCGATATTGAGGATACGCTCATGGCAATCGCCTGTATTCACGGCGTAAAATGGACGGCCACAACTATCAAGCGGGTTTATTTTGGAAACTGGCTACGTGATTAGTGAGTGATTGTTTGTTGTACGCTTTTGTTTGCGGAACATGGAGATTGGCTGACTTTGTCGCTTTTTTCTTCTATAGTTCCCAGGCTATGGACGTGGGTACCCTCAAGAGCGTCCAACCTGACACAATCCGAATCCTCGTGTGGATTCTATCTTTTATGACCTTTGGTTTTGCGACTGGGGAGTTCGAAGTGACTTCGGATAGACTGGGCGTTTACCGTCCTGAGGAGCATATCGAGTAGGTTGCTAGTGATGCTTATCAGAAATTTGTGAGCATATAAAAAAAGCTCATACTCCTTTGTTACTTTCTCCGCCTACAGCAACCCCAAAGGTTACGCCGATGACCAGGATGCTCGCCAATATGATCCTCGTCTGCGACCACCCGTTCACCAGGTTGAACTCGATATCGATCCGCACACCGGAATGAAGAATTATATTGCTAATGAAAGGGGTCATTGGGCTACCAGCTCTGGTTACGTCAAATACAGTTTAGGCAGGAGCATTCACTTTGGGAGGCTGTATACGAGGACCAAGGATGAGAAAGATCTCTGCGAAGCATTGCGCTGTTTGGGTCAAGGTCTTCATACGCTGGAGGACTTTGCTGCGCATACCAACTATTGCGAACTGGCTCTTCGTGAGATGGGCTTTCTCAACGTCTTCCCACATACCGGAACGGATACGCAAATCAATCTCCACGGTCACTATGTCTTCCCGGTTGTCACAGGAACATTTGGAATGGTGGATTTCTTGCATTCAATGCTTGGAGAGGCTACCGACCACTTCACTCAATCAGAGGTCAGTGAAATGGATATTGCCCTTGGGAATGCTCAGGGTGACTCGTCGGGTGGCGCTTTAGGGAACTTTTTAGGGAACCTAAAAAGTATCCCTGGGACTGGTGACCTCGCTTCCGAGGCCAAGCGACTCCAGGACGATTCGGACGCCCAGGGACGGGCCAACACCAATGCTGGTTATCCTAGCTACACTTCTTCTTCCCGGAGCAGCAGTCGGGCAGAACCCGGTGCACAGTCAGAGTCAGGCTCGTCCGGGCTGCCGGATATCGATCCCCAGGAAATCATATCTCGGATCTATCCCATCCTTGCCTTCAGAGACAAGGTAGTTCGGAGACTCACCGACATCATCGAGAAATTCCCTGCTGTGGAAGCACTTGTTGAAAAGATTTCTGAGACGGTAACCGTCTTTGTCATGTCTCTTCTAGCACCTTTCGTTCGTCCCCTTATCAAGTTCGGGACGGAGACTATGAAAACTGGCTCGTCCGGTGTCATCCAAGTTTCTGCTGAACACCAGTTTGAGCCTTGGACCGATCCGAGCTGCACGGACCCCACGCACTCGCTTCTCTCCAAAGACCACTTTGCGAATGTTCTCAACGAACCAGCTGGTCAAGTGGCTTCTGAGATTCTGAAGTATGCTGCAAGTCGCGTTCTGTACGCTTGGGAGCATACCCACTTCCCGGAGCATCGAGTATTGGAGGATTGTTTGCAGGTGTTCCACCATCCCGCTCTCCGAGATATGCGGAATGAGGCCCATCGTAACATGTTCGAAGCAGTTGAGTCATGGGTTAATGCCAAACCAGGACGAGCCGATGGAGTCGAGACCATCCTCAGCGCTGAGGGTGTAAGAACGGGTAAGAACAACGGCGGCCGTGTCGGCCACTCTCACGGCGGTGGCGGTGGTGGTTTTAGTGGTGGAGAAAGCGGCCATTCATCAATGGGACAATTAGGGGGGCCCGACGATCCCCAACGCGGAGTACGGTCTCACCTACACGCTTCTCAGCCATCGACGCAGCCGTATACAGGAACTTCGTCAGATTACTACCAATCACCGGCACCTCAATACGGTACTGCTGCTTCGTATTACCCGGATACGAGCCAATATGCACCACAGTATGGTACTGCTGCTTCATATTACCCGGATACAAGCCAATATGGCGGGTACGGAAGTTACTACCAACCTAGCCCAGCTCCTCCTCATGTACCTTACTCCGAGCATAGCCCTTCGGGCGACTATTATCAGGGTCATCCGCCCGAAGCGTATGTTGGTCTATCGGGTTATGGACAAGGTCATGCTCTATATGATGCGCCTATTTCCGGTCACGCACAGGGGTATGGCCAGAGTCATCCTCACTACCATGGTCAAGGTCATGTCCATGATTCTAGCCATCCTCACTACCACGATCAAGGTCACAGCCGCGATCCTAGCTATCCCCATCACCATCACCATAGCCAGGCTCATAGCCATGGCGCTCATCATGGGTCTGGCCACCCTCACCATCATAGCCGACATCATAGCCACAGCCGTCACCATCACGATCATGGCTACGGTCACACGCATAGATCGATGCCGGGTGGCTACGAATACTATTGAGTGGGCTTATATACAAATACACAATTTAGGGGGAAGTGAGTACTTTGCGTTGAACCAAAGTCGTCTCCGTTCTTGGTCTATTTTGACGGTTTTTGTTCCATTTCTCCAGGTTTTGTCTCTTCGGGAGCTTGTTCTCTCTTTCCATTTTGTGAATATCATGGCGACCATCTAAAACGTGGGCGATTTTTTGAATAGATTTGGCATATCATATATGACTCCAATGCAATATACATTGACTTATGTATATGATTCGCACTCAATCCAAAGGCACTCACTACATGTAGTGCTCCTCAGTTTGTGGAATGACTTTTCTCCAGACCACAACAAGCGACAATGACGACAAGCAAGCATCCCGTTCTTCTTCTGAATATCGCTGGAAGCTCCAGTCCTCTCTGTCGCCTTTTTTCCTTTTCTCAAACCCAGAATCCTTGAGCTTCGAGTCTCCTATCGACGGGGAGCAAGACTAAGTGAGACGTCAAACCCTCCAAACCAGTGCCTTGACGGGAAGCAGGGCTCCTTGTATCTTGTGTCTGATTCCAATGTCAAAACTGGTCTCTCACACTTAGTGGACAAAGATTCACAAGATTCACACATCCATTCGGCCAGAGTGAAGGAATTCTCCTCTTGATATCCACTTCCATTCACTCAACATGAAGCAGTAGTGAGTGAATGTTCCTAAGAGAGGCTATATAAGAATGGTCTTGCTTTTTTTTTTTTTTTTTTTTTTTCTTTCTTCTTCTCCTCTTCTGAGCTCGGTTTCATTCTACTTTCGATTGACTGTTTCTCATTACAGCAATCCTAAAACCTATCTTCATCGACCATCAAGATGCGTCTTCTGTTTTTTCAGTTGTTGGCCCTCTCGCTGGCTAGTATCTCTAGTCTGACTTCTGCTGAGATTCACCCTAACGGTGGGCCTGGAGACTATGGTGACACTGACTACCCTGACTATCGTGGTGGGTTCCATACTACAGACATCTGTCTAATTATTACCCCTTTTATACTGACAATTTGCCTATAATGTAGCCGTCAATCTTAACAAGACTGCTGCTGGCGTTAGACCTCACGTTGGTTGGGGACTGGCCAACGATTCGGTATGATATTTACAGCCCACTCCTCTCTGATTCATCTCCGATTCCCTCTAGAAATGAGTTTTATCCTAACCTGTTCCGACTAATGATAATGCTCCTGTACAGAAGGTTGACCACAAGCGCCTTGCTTCTGTTCCTGGCACCAAGGCTTTCAACAAATCCTTCACCAACGTGACTCGTGCCAGTCGCAGCGGCTTTGCAATTTTGCCCGAGCATCTCAGGAATGTTTCAAATGTTACTACTGAAAGATGCACCCCTGAAAAGGTTACCGGCGGCTCTTTCCTCGAAGAATACCGCCGCAAGGGCAAAGAGACCTGGGCAAAGCTCCACGCGGCCATCGACGAGCACCACCCCGACATCGGCCCAAAGGACATCGACATGGAAGAGTACCGAATCGAGGACAACGGCTGGGAGAAGATCGGAGACCTGATGAGCATGGCCTGGAGCTACCTCGGTCTGACAAGGCTATCCAGCCACTATGCCCAATCCATCTCCGTCTACTCCGACAAGAACAGCATTAACTGGTTCAAGAACCTGTTCAACCCCGCGGCGTACACGATCATCGCATCCTCCAGCTACCGCACTCTCGGGGAGCCCGCAGCTGACCACTGGACTGACATCGTCTTCCCGCTTTGGCGACAGGTGACTCGCGAGCAGGGGAAGAGGGTTAGCGACCTCACCTACGTCATGCAGGAGGCGATTATGAACGACGACACCGAGACGATGCTGCGTGAGATCGTGCCTGACTACAAGGGGAGTCGTGATTTTTACAGGTTCAATCCGTCGAATGATGACTTCTATGCTCTTTTGCAGAGTCCGAATGTTATTGGCTCGGCGTATCTTTGTATTAATTATGCGACTTCGTTGGAATTTAAGACTATTAAGTCTATCACGGCTTTCTGGGATGAGGACTATACTTTGTGGACTATTATTGTTGAACTTGGACATGAGCATTGATTTTTTTGATAGGGATAGTTCTGTGTCTTTGGTGTTGTGGTTTGGGTTTAGGGTTGAGCTAGGAAGGAAAAGGTGACTTTGTGAAATAGAATCATGATAGAAAAGTTTGTGCCTGCAAAATGCATGCCAAAGAGCATAGCGCAGTAAGATTGGTTGGATTATTCCTATTCCTCTTTCTCTTCCTCTCTCTTGCTCTTGTTTTGTTGTGTTGGTCTAGTCCAAACTGGGACGGTTGTCAGTAGTTAACTAAGTATAGGTACTGGCTGGTGTCCTGGTAAGCCAATCTGTCAAGGTATTTGCATACTATGCACCTGGAAAGACGTTGTGCTGCGGGCTATACGATTCCTGGAGGATCACTCTCATCGATATACCCGCAGAGTTCATGCCCCGCTGCATTGAACCGCTCACCTGCCTCACCATCAGCCCAGCACCTCCGAAAAGTTGACTATGTAACCACGAACTGGTAGTGACCAGTAGCCAGTATTATACTGTAGCCAAAAATAATAATGACAACCGAATAAAAGAACACAATCAAGCTTTGCTTGCTCGACAATTACGATGAAAGTCACGATTTGAAGGCTTCCATATTAACCTGGCTGATAAATCAACAGGAACCCAAGTTGCAAGCGTAATTCAAACCACCGGTAGTTCAGTTGGTTAGAGCGCAAGGCTGTAATTGACCCCGCTTCCTACCTAAAAGGGTAAGGGAACGATTACCTTGAAGTCGGCGGTTCGAATCCGTCCCGGTGGATTCATTTTTTTTCTCTCTATGGCTTCTTTTTACTTCTATTTTTATATATTCCAGGAACCAATGATAATGCGATCGGATTAATGGCCGCCCCACCCTAGCTTTAATCTTCCATGTCACCTCTCCTTTGACCGCGAATGCTGGGTTCTTTCCCCCCCCCTCGTCTCCCTCCTCTAAAAAAAAAAAAGTCAACGCTTAAGACCCGTGGTTTCCGTAACTTAGTTTACACAAAGGTTTTACGAGACTCACGCCAATTTTGGGCTTAAATTACAGGGCAAAAATTATCTAAATTAAAAAAATTCTATCCACCGGGACGGATTCGAACCGCCGACTTCAAGGTAATCGTTCCCTTACCCTTTGAGGTAGGAAGCGGGGTCAATTACAGCCTTGCGCTCTAACCAACTGAACTACCGGTGGTTAACTGACATTTAAGGCGCTCCAAAACCTGTTATATAAATAAAGTCAACGGGTAGGCCGTGCCCGCGGCTCGGACAACTTATTGTACTACGGAGTATCAACCATCCTCTGTCGGAGCGCACCTTTGCACAACCACATACAGCACGTATGTACATTTAGCGCCGAGCGGCAATGGGCAAGTTCTTCGCGAGTATCACCGAAGTCACTAATATTAAATAACAGGAGCAGTATTTGATTGGCAGCGCCCGATGACCGTGCCGTATATTGCGTTATGGTCGTCACCTCTCTCTCCAACGCGAACGTCTTACCTATCGAATTCGGGGCTACAATGACACAATGACACAATGACAGACATCGCAAACCACCAAGGAATTATATATATATATATTTTCATTCCCGCGATTTCTTACTCTGTAATACCAACACGTCCTTAGTCCTACTATGTCACAAACCAGGACAAATGCCTCCGCAGACCTTCAAGTCGATGTTGCCTCACCTCCTTTCTGGACATTCGCACCCGGGGACAGTGTTATTGGAACCGTGACGCGCCGCTCTCCCATCATTACCTCCGAGGCCATCGTGAGAGTCGAGCTTGTTGGGCGCCTTAAAGTAAAACTTGACGACACAAATTCAAACAACAACGTGCACCGTGTTCACAAGCAAATAATTAAACCAACCGCGTCATCGGTGCAGGACGTCTGCCGAGGACCATTGCACCTTCCTGTGCAGGATGAGCGCAGCGGAGAGGACTTTCTCTCCTGGCCATTTTCCCTCGAGATTCCCACGCATGCTCGAAGGGAGATAGGGTTTCAACGAGCACCGGGGAGAAGTGACGCTGAAAATAACAACGGCCCAAGACCGCCTTTGCCGGGCTCTTTCCACTCTTACCGAAGTTCATTGTCGACGGATTCGGAGGCTTTTATTGAGTACTATGTCGAGGCTCATATGCGGTACAAACGGAAAGGTCATTATGAAAACCTGAAATCGACGGCTCCTATTACGCTGGGCCGGTTTCCGGGAGTTTTGCTTCACAATTATAACCTCCAACACTCATTGAAGACCATGTGTGTGCGCAGTCAACGACTTCTCCCGGGCATGCAAAATGCCGAATTGTCGCTGAAGCAGAAAACGCAAAAGTTCTTCGCATCCTCAAAGGTACCCGAATTACAATTCTCTGTTAAGTTCGTCACGCCTGCTGTCATTCAGCTCGACTACCCCACTCCCTTCCCACTCATCTTGGAAGTCAACCCGTGGCCGGAGAAGACCAGCCCGGCTGTTCAAGACGTCGACCACAGAGTCCAACTTAGCGACCTGAAAATATTCATTAGATCCTCCACACTACTCAGTGTACCGAGCAATTTCAACATGTCGTCTATCCATCAAGATTACCAGTATTTCCGCCAGGACCTCGGTGTTGGAACGATTCTGAAAAGTCTGGAAAGCCCGCTCGCTTTCTCCTCACAAGGGAGGAATGAACCAGTCAACATTGGCAATATGTTTCGGCTCATTCTCCGCGAACGTGGTCTGGCTGGGAAGCGACCGACTCTGAAGATTTGGCCCAGTTTCTCTACAGCCTGCATTGAGCATACCCATGCGTTGGAGATCGAGGCTTACTTCAGCGTTGTAGGGGAACTTTGTAAGGTTGAAGCTCGCTCGAATTTGACCATACTGCCGCCTTATCAAGGGGATCAATGACACGGTTATGGATATACAATGTATTCTATTATTGAACAGAGCATGATACCCAGAAAGTAAGTATTGCGACTTGGAGAAACGAATCATTTTTCTGATATGCATTTCTGTTCTAACTTTAGTAGTATGTATATGTCGTTACATGTATGGTCATAGAAGAGCTTCCAGCTGACTGCGTCGCTTTTTTAGGTGTCCCTGTTTTAGCCCTAAACATCATCTTGCATATCCAGCCTATGCCTTTTTAATAAAAAAAAGGCTTGTTGGACGTGCACTTAGGAAGGCCTCATGAGTCCGGGTCCCAGTGCTCCTTAGCGAACCGTGATGAACTCGGATACCAGTGAAACGGCGATCCTTCTTCGTTATGACCTTCTCCTGATCTGTGATCACCAACCAGTGTCAGTATCACCGCGGTGGTGCATATTCAGTGTGTCTCGATTATCTCTACTACTAAGCAGTACATAGCTACTGCATACTATGGTGTCCTCAGTACAAGCAATTACCTGGAACCTGGCATAACAAGCTCCATCACACGAAACCTCCCAGAGCCACCTACTTATCCTACTTATTACTCTTAGTACCGCACGATTCAGTCGCATAACACGCTGCCACCGGAACCGCAATAACAATAGCGATAATAAGCACTGCAACGACTCAGTCAGCACCGTCCAGAAACAAACGGAACCCCGCTTGTACTCACAGCAAACGAACAGAATATACCACTTATATTTCCTCACATTTCTCGCACTGATTATAGCTTTCGACAGATTCGTATCCGCCTTCTCGACATCTTTGACGACCTCGCGGGCATCCTCCTCGATCTGCATCGTAGCCGGTTCATGCTTCTGCACCAGCTGAGCTATCTCCGTCGAGAGATCACTAATCTCGACTAGATTCTTTTCGATCTGGCGAATCGCCGCTGACCTACTCATGACGGCAGCCTGTGCGTCACTGGCATTCTGCCTTCGCACACCAGAGACCTAAAGGAAACCAACCCATAAGTTCGAAAGAAACATAAAGTGGACAACAAGGACAAACCTGAAAGATCCTCCCCCCATCCTCATACCCATAAGCCCCACCACCACCCCCAACAACCTCCTCAACAACCCCCTCAACCTCCTCCCCCGAAGCCGCCGGATTCGCAATCCCAACCCGCCTCCTCACCTGCCCGCGCAACGCCTCCTCAAACTCTCTCTGCGACTTCATCAACTCCCGCCGCTCACTCTGCACCCGCCTGTTTACCCGGTCCACGTGCGCGCGCGCGCTCTCCCGCTCCCCCGCGCTGCACCGACTTAGGGCTACCTGGACATCGCGCAGGGTGGAGTTGCGGATGTATTGGAGGGTCTCGGTGATGTTGGTTTCGATCTTGGAGAGGTTTGCTTGCGCTAGGTGGTCGTCTTTTGGGGTTGTTGAGTCCAGGACGGCTTGTTGGGCGGGTGCTAGGTGGGTGTGGCGGTATTGGGTTAGGGTTTCGAGGTGGTCGATGGTTTCTTGGCAGGAGGTGTAGATTGAGGTTGTGGGGGTTGCTTTTTGGATGTGTTAGTATCATATGTATGTTATTTTGTTCGGTTTCTGTTGAGAGTATGGATTGGTTGGTCATGCTTACTGGCTTGTACCCCCGGATACGAGGGTGCTGCGGGTGCAAAGTTGCTATTCTCCAGCATTGTGAGGATTGGATTATTACTGACTGATGACTATGGTATTATTAGGATTAATCTAGGATTACTCAAGGTCGAAGCATACATTTAAATATGGACAGTTGTGAGATGAGAGCAAGATACCTGAGAAATAGAGATGCCTGCTCGTTACGCAGGCTACAATTAGGGCTTATCTGTACCAATCATTCGAGCAAAACAAGCCTCGACAACAATGGAGTAAGCACTAAAATAGAAAATATCATTTGACCAAAGGTTTTAAAATTAGACAAGTGTGATAAGAATATTAATATATTAGTAGTAATATTCGTATTTGCAAATGCTGTGCGCCAGAAATAAATATACTCCGTAAGAACAGTACCGTGTATGTATGTATCATCATCGTAGATCCGTCAGCAAGATCAACGATCTATCTGACCAAATTCACACAGGATGCTCCAGCTGCTCCAACTGCGCCAGATCCACCCCATTCCCTTGCAGAACCCCCAAGATGCCCGTCGTGCTCAAAAACGTAAGAACCGTACTCGGAGCAACCGACGTCGCAATCCCACCGACGATATTCCCAAGCACCCTCGAGATCGGAACCTGGGAGTACAGCTGCAACTTGGGAAGCGCGTTTTCATAGTACACGATATTCTCGCCGTTGCGGGTTGCCGCCGATTCCCCCGTAACCTTGAGCCCAAGCAGGCCCTGGCGGAGTAGGTCCTTTTGGGAATGGATGATTGTTCCCAGGTTGGTCATGGCGGTTTGGGTGTCCAGGGAGACGCGCGAGGAGACAATGTTCGGGCCTGGGGATAGGGTGGCGTTGGAGACGAGGACTTGGCCGACCATGATGGGTCCGGCGTGGAGGTTTAGGCGCATGTCGCCCTGGTCGTTTTTTTTGTCATGTTAGTTAGCCAGTTAGCCCTTGGGGGTAGGTAGGTACTAAGGTATTTGATGAGGATAGGGTTCTCTCCGGGTATGCCACGCTATGCGACAAACATACTAACTCGATCGTTGCTAGTGATGGGTTTGGAAGGTCTAAGACGGCCTCTAATAAGGCACCGTCTGCGGTTCTGGGGAGAAGCAGCTGACAAGACTTGATGACAAAACCAGGAAAGTTATCAAAGCCTATGTATGTAAAATGAGCCGTATATGTTAGCTGCAATACTACAACCCCCAATCGAGAAAAATAAAAAGAGAAACCTTACCAGCAACTTCTACATAATCATTTATTTGCAATCGAGACTTGAATCCATAAGACTGCGCTTTCGCGGACCCGCTAATCTTCAACATAACCGACTTGTTGAACATGACATCGTTGATAAAATCGCCGAACTGCACCATATCCAATACGTCTGTGGTATGCCTGCAAACCCTAATATCTGCAGAACGCTGGATTTCGCACGCCGGCAGCGTCACTTTGAGAAACGGACCTTCCGACGAATGACCGTCACGACGGAGATCGACAATCATCGGCTCTATCTGGACGGGGAGGGAAATCGGAAGGGTTAAGGTCATATACATCGAGAAGTCAATAGTGGTCGGTGTGGGATTCAGCACAGAGACGGAGATGGGGACAATGGAGGACTTTGCGAGGATCGGTTGACCGACATGTTTGGCAACCAGTGCGCTTCTGTATTCAGCGTCGTTAGTTACGATGGTTGAGTGACTTGAGTCCGTTGATGGTCATGGTGTATGGACTTACCCTGGCCGTTTGCAATGCTTCCATGTTCTCTTTAGGAATGCTCTTTTCCCGTCTTTTTCTCCTTCTCGGCCTTCTTCTCGTCCATCGTCATCATTGATGTCATTGTGGTGGTCACTGACAACGGAGTCGCTGTTCGTTCTGGCTTTCTTTGAGGGCCGAATGGACTCAAACGAAGGCATATCCGCTGCGATGAAGGAAATGTTGTGCTTGCCTGGGGAGCATCTTGAAGCAAGCCTTCGTACAGTATGGAGGAGCGCATAACAAGAAACACCTTTGCCTAATGACAGGTTTCTCCGTGGCACTAGTTTTTTAGTGCTTTCACATGCATCAAGGCATATCACCCGATTCCGAAATCAGCGTTGATCGTCGCCGGCCAGCTCATAATAAGAAGGCGTCCAGGTTGAGAATAAAAGATATTTATTAGAACTGTCTATCCTCATAGATCCCGTACAAAGCATGTATGCAAGGTAGAAGTTGAACAACGGAAACACAATCCACGCCGTCTAGTTGTCCCATCCTGTCTATACCGTGAGCCCAGTAGAAATTAACGTCAACTCCCGACGCAACGTAAAATAAGAAAAAGATAAAGGACAAGAAAGAGAAGAGAAAAACACGACTAAAACCAACCGAGTTACAGCTTTGTCCCCTCTCTACCGTTGTCACTAAGTCGTCTAGGCCGCAGTGATGGACCAGCTTCACTGCTTGGACTCGAGGTAGAAGAATCCAACCGTGCAGGTCTGGACTCGTGAGTGCTATTCTCGGCATCAACACGTAGATCCGGCGTATGCTGTGAATGATGGTGCAGGCGAGGATTGATAAGCCACTGAACCTGCATCCGGATACTATGAAGAGCGGCTTTTGTATGTGCCATGTCCTCGTTGATACGAAGACACTCGTTCAAGATGGTCATGCTGGCTCGCGCATCTAAATCAGTAATGGCACGTGACGTCTGCGCAACCTTCTGCGCAACCTCTTCGCGGAGCGACTCGTGAAGGGAGAGAAGGTAAGTTGTAGACTCGGGAGACGGCTGGTTTTCCGAGGACTGATTGAACCCACGGCCTCCACGGTTACGGTCATGGGAGTTTTCAGACAACGTGGTCCGAATATTGGCCATTCCATCCTCGAAAACCTCATTTCGCTGTTGAAGGTGTCGAACAGCTAGTTCCAGAGAATCCACACGTAGCTTCTGTTTTTCAAGGTACGGGGCCATGACATTCATTGGACAGGTCAAGGAGTGAGCCGTGAGATCGGCTCGTTTGGTTGTAACCGGACAACCATACTTGGAGCCTGAACAGGGGTGAACTGCCTCTGGACAAACATTGAGATGGTGGTCTAACTCTCTTCGGAAGATGGTAACTTTACAATCCGGACAAGTTGCCCTTAGACCGGGACAAAGCTCGGTATTGTGTACCTGCACCGTAGAGACAACCTGATTAGCGATGGAAGTCCTAAAAACGGACGGCAGAACGGCGGGTGAGATGAATTACGCACTCGAAAATCCCTTTCCATGACATATTCGCCACAGTCGGAGCATTGATACGTATCATGCAAGCACCTGCCTTCAACGTTCAAATCCTTCTTCCGAGCCTTCTTCTCACACAGCACATCCTGGCAATCAACGAGTTTGTAGTCACAGTGCCTGTCGACGTGGGTTTGTACATGGCCCCTCGACATGATCTCCTCGCAGCCCTCATCCGAGAACGGACATTTGACTTTGACATCATCACACATGTTTGTCAACAGTCGCGGCACATTGAGGAATACATCCGTGGTGGGGTCCCGGCAGCTGGGACACTTGAAATCGCTTAAATTGCCAGTGAGAGTGATGGCAGTATGAAGACATTTCTGGCAGAAAATATGATCACAATGCAAACGCACTGGACTGATGAAGGGGCAGTGGCAGATGGGACACATGAGATGGTCGTCGTAGTCGGTTACGTAGTCCAGACAACGAAGGTCGACGAGTTCATCGTCCTGGTCAAGATCCGACAGGTTTAAGTCGAGGAAGTCTTCTAGATCCATTTTGAGAGATTCCTGGATTCTGTATGGGTTGATATAGCTTGATATATGGGAATCCCGGGCTCTTTCCTGCTATTAGAATACCGAATCTATGACAGCACGAGGATGAGAAGACGGCTTCTGATCTGATCAGATGAAATTTGCCGGTCCAGATCAGATCTTGACTGAGTAGAATTAAGAAAAGTTACACAATTGAGGATGTCAATACCAAAGAGGAGGTTGAAGGAGAAGAGACTCGGAGAGGAATGCCATAGACTTACTTAACTATGCGGGGAGGAACGGAGGGCCGATGAGGTCGTCGACGAGTCTATCTGAGATCATCCGCTTCACCCCGAAAACTCTCTTTGCCATTTCTTCTTCCTATGGAAACTCCTTGGAATAGGAATAGGAATAATAGTATTACTGTACCAGAATTGATAACCCCTAATAATCTCCATCCAGAGGCTCTATACCTATACCTCTTGTTAGTTGTTGCCGACGACCTCTTCCTCTCGCCGTGGTGTCATCCCATACAAAAGACCTACAGAGTACTACTACTACTACCCCCTTGCCTTCGCTACATACAATATGCCGAATCCGTCGCAACTCTTCCTCCTAGCAGACCACATAAAGCTCTCTCTCCTCGAACGACAACGCGCAGTCTCTCTAGACCTCGAACCAAACACCCGAGACATTGAAATCTCCCGCTCCCTAAATTCCCTCCGAGACAGCATCGAAGCTACAGAATCCGAATACGCACGATTACAACACGACGATAATAGTAATAAGGATGAAATAGTCGACTTTAAAGATCAGCTCGATCAGCTGCAATTACAGTTCCAGGACCTTTCATCGCAGTTTCATGGTGACACTGGTGTCATCAATAATGCCAACAACAATGATAACGACGACCAACACCCAGCAGTAATTCGCACCAAAAGGGGTTCTCCGTCCTCCTCATCTTCATCACCAGACATCAAGCAACCAATCCCGCAACACCCGTCAACGAAATCGGTTCGCTTCATGGATGCTTCTGTTTCTAATGATGGCCTAGTTGGTGGATATCGGGACGACGATGATGATCCCAACCGGAAATCTCTATTCCAACCGTACCGCGATTCTCCCTCTCCTCCGCCAGCACCAGATACGGACCCATATTCCTCTTGGTCTAACCAGCAAATACATGACCACCATTCCGATGTCATTCGTGATCAAGACGACCAGCTAGATCGCCTAGGAGAGTCCATCGGCCGACAACACCAATTGAGCATCCAGATCGGAGACGAACTTGATGGCCATGTGACCTTATTGGACGGAATGGATGGAGACGTTGACCGTCACCAAAGTCGTCTTGATCTCGCCAGGAGACGGTTAGACAAGTTTCGACATAATGCCAAGGAGAATTGGAGTATGATGACCATTATTGGGTTGATAATAATTCTAGTGATTCTTATTGTTATACTGAAATGAATTGGAAGGCGTTCTCGGGCATGCGCATGGCTACTTTGCTTGGATCCTTGATCTGATATATACTCATTCCTGTTCTAATATGTGCTTGTCTCTCAGACTGCTTCTTGATTCTGCTGGCGGATGAATTACGGCGTCTACGTGTTTACTTTGCCTGGATTAACGTTCAACTGTGACATTCCTCACTGAGAGTTCGTTGCTATCCTGTTGAGAATCGCAGTAGGAATCAAGTCGTACCGTCTAACGGTGAAGAGCATAAAGAGCCCTATGCCTTAAGGGTTACTTGGGCAATGTCAGTGATCTATCATATCGGTTCGATATCAACCAACTGGCCTCCGTACCCAAAATACAATACATACAGCGGTGAGACCTCATTGCATGCATCGGTACATACTCCGTATTCGTACCAACAGCGAAGGAGGAACCACGAACCATGAGTATGATACAGAGATACAGAGCGATGATCTGGTGATATATATAGCAGGGAAATACTCCGAATCTTGAGATTTGCTTTCTAAAATATAAGTGGAAGTCATCATCGTCACCCCGTAAATAGTTTGGACGTTGTTACGGAGTACATCACGTGACGGGTATTTAATACATACATCGTCATGACAGTTTTGAGGATTGAGGCTGTACCGGTAATCTAACAGTAAACAGTTCCCACTCCGTTATGAACTCAGTTCCCCACACAGATACATACATGTACTGCATATTACGGGGTAAGGAGTTATGTACGGAGTACTCCGTAACACGAGTCGGATAACAGCTGTCGCAAAGCGCTCAGATTCAGGAGTTATCACTGCATAAAGTAGTGTTTGGGAAAAATTCTGGTCAAATCAGGGGCAACGATGGTTGTAATGTCATCGTGTATTAATTCTGGTAGGGTTAACGATAATTACTAGCGCGAGATTGCTCAGCCACTTACATCGGCTGGACCAATCAGATAGCGCATCGTCGACCAGGACACCCGGGATTGCGGGTCCGCCAGTTCAGTTGCCGACCCAAAACGGACTAGCGTGACGATCGCCGGGGGGGCAGTTACATCAATCCTGTTTCAGGCAGTCAGGTGATTGGCTGAGAGAGCCGTAAATGGAAAGACCCATAATAATCCTGACTCAGCAGTGGTTCGCTCTCTCTCTTTTTCCCTCTCTTTTCCTCCCGCCATCGAATCCCACACTTTAACTTATTCTTTCTTGCAACTTCATTCTGCTTCGCTTTTTTCTTTATTTTTCTCTTCTACATTTATATCATTCTTAATTATTTCATCTTCTTCTCTCTTGTGCTTATATCTAATTACTCTTGCTGCTCATAACGTCCCCAATCTCATCTCGCCATCCCTCACCCGCCTTTGCCTTCTTTCGGAGTTTACAGCGATTGGTTATACTACCTCGCAGTTACGATTGATTGATACCTCTTATTACTTCGTCTTCCGTCTAGTATCTCTCTTTTGTGTCTTCGCTACGAAATATATAGAATATGTCGGCCTTCTTTTACGCCCACCAACAACCCCAACCCCCCTTTCACCATCCCGGTGCGGCCACCCACATGCAGACGGCTTCCAACAACCACCACGGTGGTCGTCGACGTGGCGCCAAGAACGCAAACCAGAACAACCAACGCCAGTTTCGAGGCGTTAAGAGCATGAGGGAGCTTGCCGAAGCTCCCGCAGTGTCGGCATTCCGTGCGAGATTCGAAGCTGGACGTTCCTTCGATCTCGACGATGACCTGGAATTCTGTCCCAACCTCCTGACGGAAGACGATGTAAGTATACAGCGTTAATTTATCCACACGGAGCGCTACCCCTTGCTTCCGTCAATCAATATGCTAGAATGAGCTGTTGACGATGCTCTTCTTCAGCTGCATTCAATTCACTCCGCCTCTTCCGATCAGTCTTCTCTCTCCAGCGGCTCTCCCAACACCTCCCCTCTCCAGCACCAGATTCAACCGGTGCAGCAGGTGACACCATCCATCTCTCTTTCTCCTGCCTCGACGAATTCCTACGTTCATCCCGGTGTCGCCAACGGCATGAGTCACTTTAATTTCCAACAACCTCGCACCCGCAAGGTCATCCCAATCGTCAATCCTAATACTGGAATGCCCTTGTCCAGCCCGCCCACGTCGATTACTCCGACCATGGCGCAGAATGGCCAACGTCGGTGGTGAGGGTCCTGCCGCCTTAATCGAGACACCAGCGCCAAGTAGGGTCTTTTCTGCCCCTGGCATGCTGATTACTCATCTGTCGTTCGCACCGTTCTACATTATCGGGGGTTAATAATTGCCGGCCGCCATTTATACGACTTGCTTACTCGATTCAGTTATTGCATTATCTTTTACGACCAAACCGGAGCTGCTCGTCATTTGATTGCATAAATATATTGAAAAAAGGAGTTGATTTACTCTGTAAATACGCTTTCCGTTTTTCATTTGCCTTTACGACTTATCTTTCCGAGCCTGTTGCGAGCGACGGCGTCTGCAGTTCGATTTTTTCTTTTTCTTCTTTTCTCCTTTTTTTCTTGCGCTTTACATTTTATTCTTTCTTCTGTCAAAAAGGGAAAAAAACTATACATGGCTATACGGTTTGACCCTCGACGATGATGATAGACAGTGCGGCAGCTTGCCACTTGTGCGCTTGTCTCGTGCTTGGAGTTGCTTTCTTTGTTTTCGGCGTTGTGTTGGCCACTGTACCAGGTACGCTCGGTGTGGTGTTTCATACATGGGAAGTTTTGGTTGTGATTTTTTTTTTTTTTTTTTGGGTGGGATGGCTATTATGTTCTCAGGGATCTAGAAAGGTGGAAACGATGAACGTCTGCATTTATGTTGGGTTTATACACTGGTTTATTATCATATGTTTTTAGTTGCTTTTTTGTATTTCTTCTTGCACTTACTCCTTTACTCTGACTGAACTCTTCTTTGTTGTGGATATTGACTGGATGTGGTTTTGATCTGAGCGAACGTCCACGGACTGGATGCGGAGTTGTTACTATTGGTTTTGGAGGTCTCATGGTAGACCGATCTGTGAATTGATGAGATATATCCATCTATGACATGTCCATATTCTCAATTGTTCCCAGGTAAACAGTCCGATCAGAAGATCCGAGAGTACATGTATGAGGCTGGATGAGCTTGATCGAATCATATTCTCCGTAGTGTATGCGGACTGGAGAACGACCTATAGATTTCTCGCTTTCACCATCCTCCCAATAAACTCTTTACAGTGCTTCTCACTATACTGTTCCCAGACCTCATACAACGAAACCAATTCCTGCGTACACTCAATAACAACAGCAAGATCAACCTCACTTTCAGCAATCCAAGCAACCAGCTTCTGAATCCTCTGACTCGCAGGCCCACCCTTATCCCCCAAGCCTGCAAGAATGTCCATCTCAAACCCCCCATCACGCATCGCCGCAGCCAACGACGACGGACCGGGACCGTGAAAACTCGTCTGGCTCGGTTTAAAAACGACAGCAACGACGATTGCCATCACCGCGATGACGTGCGGTGGATGCAGCAGGGGTAGGTCAGTAAGGTAGTGGTCGTTGATCACCGACCAGGCCAAAGCGACTTCGTCCGAGGTCAGAGAGAGCCCCGGTTGAAGCTCGGTTAAAGTTCGGTAGGGGTGGTGAACGATCAGTTGGGAGTTCATCTCGGCGATGAGAGCGAATTCGCACTCGCCGAGTTTGGATACGTCTGGTGTCATGAAGTCTGATTGTGGTGTTAATTATTTTTATGTTTATTTTGAAGCTTGTATAGGGTAGGGTACTGGATAGAGAAGATGGAGGGATGGAGGGAAGGAAAGGAATTCATACCTGGCCAGAGACCTCGGGCTTCACCAACGACGTATTTGATATGCTGAGGACATTCCTCGGTTTTACAGGCTAGGTAGAATGCAGTGCTGACGACGAGATACGGGTTGAATTGCCTTATTTCATTCTTGATGTAGAATCGTTTCAGATACACCTGGGCCGTTGCAAGAGCTTGCTGTCTTGTTGGCATTCTCTTTCCCAGTCTTGTGAGTTCTATATACCGAATTGATTAGCTGGAAATGCCCTTTCTTTTCTTTTTCTTTCCTTTTGATGCCGTCATTGGACGCAGAATTCGGCTTTCTTTGCCTCGTCCTTGGTTGATTTGGTTCTCACGTTGGTTGAAGAAGATGTTGAGTAGCCTTTGATCCGGCAAAGGGAACTGTAGATACGCTGCTTCATCTTTCTCTCTTAATTTTTGTCGAGCAGCGTCTAGGCTCTCTCGGGAGAAGAGCCAGTGCCGGCGTTGAGTCGACAGCCAGTAATTTGCAGCCATGCTGGTTCTGAGATCCTCAGATTTCTGAATGGATGTTCACATTTCATGGGCTTGTTTATGCATCCTCGTCAGAATCTCGATGTTTGTCAGTTAAGGTACCGAATGCACGGAATCGTAGACTTACCGATTCCTACAGGACGATCACATATCAGACAAAAACCTCCGAAAAGACCTGAAGAAAAAGAAAAAAAATTGATTAGAATGCAAGTGATTTGATTCGGAGAGACGAAATAACGTGACATTCCCAAAACAGCAAGCATGGCAGGGCTGAGCCCTGCTGGGTCCCGTGAACGACCGATGTGAGGTTGATTCCGAGATTATGTCGTCAAGAAAGTGAACGGCATATCCAGTACATTCTTATATCTCTGTACTCTTTATATTAACCACCATGAGCTCGGGCACGCTCTGTCGCTGCTTATAACCTCCTACTAGCCTAGGCTACCTACTACTAGACCTCTCTCTCAGCTTTCGTTTCGATGCTTAGTCCAGTACTGTTCCTGTCCTCCGCGTCTCCCTGTCGTAGCAGGGATTTCCTGAACTCTCCCCTCCTCCCACTGCAACAACTCCAACTCCAACGCCTCCTTAGAGAAGAAAGAATGCTGCTGGATGCCCGATAACTGAATATGGCATCCGGCGAGTCGAAAAATGAGCGTGATCAGAGGGTCGCCAAACTCTGGGAAGCATTGGATACTCACAAAGAAGGCCAGATCGATCTGAATGGTCTGAAGAAGGGTCTGAAGAAGATCGACCACCGTGAGTCCTGTTGCATGTCGTGTGCACCGATTAACAGACTGGCTGACCTTTGTTTTGTTCTCTTTTCAACTTCCAGCTTTAAAGAATGCAGATGATATGCTGGATGATGTGTTAAAAGCTGTTGATACCAATCGAGATGGGCGCATAGACTACAATGGTAAGATAGATAACGTGTCAGATTGTCTGAACTTTTTTCACGCGAAACCGGCTTTCATGTCTTCTTTCAGCCAACCTAATAGTGTCTAGAGTTTCGTTCGTTCGTCGATAATGCAGAGGATGAACTGTGGCCCCTGTTCCGGAGCATCGATCACAGCCAGACTGGTGAATTTGACAAGGATGCGTTGAAAACCGCCTTCGAGCGAAACGGAGTGACTGTGTCTACTGCACGAATAAACGAGTTTTTCGACAACGTTGATCGAAACCAAGATGGTGTCATTACTTACGGGGAGTGGAGGTGAGTCGCGCACCATTAATCGACTTAGGAAGGAAGAATAAAACCATAAAGGCGTGGGACTGATACCAAGTTCGAATTATGAAGGGACTTCCTACTTTTCCTTCCTGCGCACTCGTCCTCCGATCTACGCGCCATATTGACGTACTTTAAAACGACGGGAAATGTCAACTTGGATGGAGATGTCCATATCAATAAACTTGGGGGGCTAGGTACAGATCACTCGTTTCCTAAACGTTATGCGCTCACCCTGAGGGACTTCCTGTACAACGTTTTCCCAGCATACGCCCTGTCCACCGTTGTACCTCCAGCATACGCGGAGAATGGCGGGTGCGCAGAAACGGGAGAGACAGCGGGGAGCGATGATGCCGTCCATTCGAACCATGATGTTGAAATGGAATGGCTCCCTGTACCCATGACTGTCTCTATGGTGCTGTCTATTCGATATTACAAACAGAAGTTGACAACGAACACTCCTCAATTAGGTTATTTCGTTGCTGGCGGGATCGCAGGCGTCGTATCAAGGACAGCTACCGCTCCTCTCGACCGTCTTAAAGTCTATCTTATTGCAAAGTCTGGCGTGAACAAGCATGCTGTGCGTGCGGCGAAGGAGGGAGCTACCTTGCAGGCGGCTGGAAGTGCGTCGAGGACATTGGTTAATGCGGTGATGGAGCTATGGCGTGCCGGCGGGATTCGGAGCTTGTTTGCAGGTTAGTCAGTCGCAGTACTTGGGAGGAGCTTCAAGGCAGGCTGATTGTTTTGCAGGGAACGGCTTGAACGTCGTAAAGGTTATGCCGGAATCAGCTATCAAATTCGGCGGCTATGAGGTTTGTTCTTACGGATTCCATGGTGACGTTGAAATATGTGATGCTAATCTATTATAAGTCGGCAAAACGTGCATTTGCTCGATTTGAAGGACATAATGACCCCAAGCAGCTCAGGCCAGTATCCCAGTTCCTGTCCGGGGGTATCGGTGGAATGGTAGCTCAGTATGTTTTCAAATCGCGGAACATTATTGCGCTATGTGGACTAATCCTGTACCAGGTGCTTCGTTTATCCTATCGATACTCTGAAGTTGTGAGTATTATGCTTGGTCGTATCCGTTCAGGAATCTCAGACGACTAATACTGCCACCAGTCAAATGCAATGTTCTACGGTCGAAGGTGGTTTAAAGGGCAATAAGCTCATAGCTGCAACGTTCAAAAAAGTGTGGGGTACATATGGACTGTTGGGCTTCTTCCGCGGATTGCCTCTTGGCCTTACGGGCATGTTCCCTTACGCTGCTATTGACTTGTCGACCTTTGAATACCTCAAACGAGCGCTTCTTGCCCGAAAAGCCCGCAAACACCACTGCCATGAAGATGACGTTCCCCTCAACAACTTCACCACAGGAGCCATCGGTGCGCTTAGTGGAGGTTTCAGTGCCTCTGTTGTTTACCCGCTGAATGTCCTTCGGACGAGATTACAAGCCCAAGGCACTATACTTCACCCGTCAACGTACTCTGGAATCGGCGATGTCGCCGTGAAAACGATACAGATCGACGGGGTTCGCGGCCTCTATCGTGGACTCACGCCTAACCTCATGAAAGTCGCGCCAGCAGTGTCGATCAGCTACGTCGCTTACGAGAACTCAAAGAACATGCTCGGCTTGAAGTGAACGAATCGTGAAGTGGAACTGAGTTGCCACTCCTTGGACTCATGATGTCGGATGCTGAGTACGATTTCTGACTTTATAAATTCGCCTCGCGACGAAGCCGAGCTTGCATTCTGATGCGTTGCCATCAATACCTCGATTGTTATCTTTATCTTCACCCCCCGTCGATGTTTTTAGATTTCCTATCATCAAGATACCCACAAGGGCCATTGCATCCAATGGCAAGAATCATCATCTACCTTGGATGAAATCAACATGTCTATTTTTTGATGCCATGTCCTCATAAATTTCTGCATACATATTGACTTCCTTTTTATTCTTTATTTTCGTTTGTTTTCCATTCGCCTGTGTATTTTGCTTACCTACTTACTTCTTTTCATTCCCGAGACGATATCCCCCTTCGTTTCCTCCCATTCGGGTGGTCTTTTCGTCTGCCATCGCGTCGGATGATTTAACTTGGTGTGACCTCTTCTTGTGACCTCTTCTTCTCTTCGACGAAAAGCGAAGATCTATCATACACGTCACGGTCAATGGACACAGGAACAAATGGGTACTATATCATACATACACTTGTACTAACAACCACCCCTTCTTCTCCTTCCTTCTAACCATCTAGCATAGCAAGGCGTCTCACGGAGAATATCATGTGGGTTTCTGCTTGATTTTCCTTTTTCCTTTTTTGTCGTTTTGAATCTACGGACACTGTGTTCTGTACCGTACCGGAAGGCTCATACTGTATTKTTTTTTTGTTTCTTTGCTGCATAGACCATTGCACCGTCCACACCTGACTGTATTCTTTCGATTGTTCATTGGCTTCATTCTTTGCGAAGTCATGTCATTGGAGAGATAAGGCGATGCTTCACTTTGTATCTACATAGAGAAGATGATACATACTGATCTAACACAACGGCCACGAAGGACCAAAAATCCAATGCACATATCTATCGACATAACAGATCCATACCATACTCCAACAGAAACCCTAGTATCATACTACTTACTCATACACCCCTCGCAACAGCACCAACCTCCTCCCCCTTCCCCAGTATATCAGGAACCGGCCCAACAGGCGTAATCGCAAACTGATTAATCTGCGCATGACTCTTGGTATAATGCTTCTTGATATGCTCAAATTCGGTCGTCTCGCGAAACGCCGGCACATCCCAGTACAGCATCCTCAGCCAGCGGTGGATGGCCGGGTACCCGGATCTGATGTCGCGCAGGTTGCACTTGAAGTGCTGCACGTAGACGGGGTCGAAGCGGATGATGGTCGTGTAGAGGCGGATGTCGGCTTCTGTGATGGTGTTGGGGAAGTAGAAGGGGGAGTAGGAGGAGTGTGTAGTAGCCTTTTGCTGTTGCTGGCTCAAATACGCCTCGATCCTATCCAGCGACGAGAAGAGGGTCTTGACGGCTTTCTCGTACGCTTCTTGCGTTGTTGCGAAGCCGGACTTGTAGACGCCGTTGTTGACGTCGTGGTAGGTCCATTCGTTGGTCGCTTCGATCTCGGGCCGGAGCGCGGCCGGGTAGAGGTCGAGGCTTCGGTAGGGCTCGGGCAGGTAGTCGTCGAATTCGTAGTACATCATGCGGATGATTTCGGAGCTCTGGTGTGTTTTTTGTCTCTCGTTTAGTTGTTGTTTGTTCTATGTATACACATACGGAGTACATAGGTACGCTGGTGTTGTATGTATCAATTGATGCTCATGCGTGAGTACATACCTCGTTGCTCACGATCGTCTTCGTCTTCTTATCGTATAGCGTCGGCACCGTGAATCGCCCCTTGTATTCCGGATCCACGGAGAAATATATCTGGCGCAGATGCGTGAATTCAGGATGCAAGGGGTCCGGCGTTACGTTCTCCCCGGGCAACTTCTCGTCGTGCGTTGCGAATCGCCATCCTGTAGGTAATGAATGCAAACGCATGGAGTCGGAGGGTCAGAAGATCATTTCATTACTGCAATCGTGCTTCCTTGGACGCTGGCTTTTTGGCGATAGTGATGTGATTGCTTCTGGCTGGTGTGATTTTGCAGGCTCTGGTCATATCATATCATACCTTGGGAGCACATGTGCCAATGCACCGATGTGAAGGATATAATGTCTTCTAGACCCTTGAGTTTTCGCGTGATTAGGGTTCGGTGGGCTATGTGTGCCATGTGTCAGCGAAGCTACTCAGCCTATTCAAGTGACGAGTCACGCATCATCCCAGACGGCTATTGCTCTGTTCGTTTTGAGAGAGCCTGACTGCCTGGCTATTGGCTGATTGGCTGTCTGGCTGGCTTGCTTACCCCAGGGACAAGCGTAGGAGACATAGAGATGGTAGCGACCCTTCTCCGGAGGGAATTGGGCTCCGGGCTTTCTGGAGATCCAGTTCCGGAAGGCTGATTCTTGTCGTTTGAATTCGCCTGATTTGTCCTTGGGGTCGACCCAGTCGGTGATTTTGCGTTCGGTGTTTGTCTGTATGGAGTTAGTGCTAAGCTATGCATACTATGTAACTAATGGAGGGAAGAACAGAGTGATACCGCCATGGTGCGCGCCTGAGGCGTTGAAGTGTACTGCGAGACGATGGAGCTTTGGCAAGTCAGTCCAAAGCAGCGCGCAGGAATGAATTTCGATGTGGACAGAAAGCGTGCCAACATGACGGAACTTGAATTGAAGTCAAGCTATCGTTGATATGCGGGGAATCAACCATGACGTCGGTGTCATTATTATTAATGATCAGATAATAAATTACTACGGCATCACTAATCATAAGTTATGCATAAGCCCTCACCACCAGGACTGTTAACAAACAGATTAACAATGTACACGATGGCAGTAAAGCGACGTTCAAGCGGAGATCATTCTCATTCGTAAAAAAAGGCTTCGAAAGGTTCTGCAAAAGCTGCTCTTTACAACACGTACCGCAGTTGCTCGTCGTCCCTCGATATAGTCCTTATTTTGCCAATTTCACCATCACATAGGGAATTTCCACGTCCTCCTCCGTTTGGTCTTCCGCCGTGACTTCGTAGATGATGTTCTTTTGATGCTCCGGAATTGGCTTCTTGCTAATGTGTTCCACCAACTTGCTCAACCTACAGTAAGCCTGTTAGCTATGACCATGTAGATTTCCATACAAGGGAGATACTTACCGCATGGGAAGGCGATCCTTCACCTTCGACGGTGGGTAGAAACTAGCATACAAGAGGCTAACTCCAGAGCTGACCATTGTAATCTCCAGACCCAAGTCGGAGAAGTGCTTGAGGAAGTCCTGCAGCGTGATGTCGTCCACTTCAAATCGGTCCCAGATCCGGTCGATGGTAACTTCGCCTTGCTTGCCAAGATACTTGCCCTTCGGACTCTTAATGGGCTCACTGAAGCCAAAGAATGGAAGCGCAAGATTTACAAAGCCGTTCTTGTACTGTTCAATGTCGTCCTTTCCATCGACCAACTTGTAAAGCTCGAGCGCAACCAGCCCCGTAACAAGAGCGGTAGTCGTGGCAATGGCGGGAATAATCTTGCCGGCAATGAACTTCGTCCTGTGTCTGTCCGCTTGCGGGATCTCGTAGTTGTCGGCACGCAGGTTGCTGGCAGCCGTAATGAAGTCAATGTGATGGTTGGTATCATCATCCTTTTCAAATTCAACTGGGTTCAAACGGAACCCAGCAAGGGACTTCGGTGATGGAAGAGAAGAGGCTAGCTGCTGAATTTCATCTTTGTCATTGAAAGATGACTTCTGCCCAGCGTTCGGATCAGGCTCGTTATCATCGGCCTGGATTTTGACGCTGGAACTGGGCGTAAATTCAGGGATGATCATATTGTCCACCACCTTTCTGTAGTACTCCTTATCGGCGCCGGGGTTCTTGATTCCATAGTTGTAAGCATGGAGGTTTGCTGCAGCGACAATGAACCCCATGTGGGTTGGGTTTAAGCTATCAAACTTCAATGGCGAAGGTGCACGCTTAGGTCCAGACCAGAATGGTTGGCCGGTCGACGTTAAGGAGTCTCGAGGGAAGTTGTATAGCAATTGCTGGATCGCATTGTTATATTGAGCCTCGAACTGGTTACGCGCCCAGACGATGCAGTCATCAAAAGTCAGAGGCTTGTCCGTCACTAAGAAATCCCGAAGATGCTCTAGCGTCTGTTTCTCGTTGCCGGCCTGCTTGAGAGTCTGCTCAATATAATTGGGCTGGGTAAGGTACATGTTAACAGCCTCTGGTGGCCCGACAAAGTACGTCTGGAACAAGTCTCTGGCCCAGGCAATCGTATGCTCAATTCGGTTGGGGAAACTCTTCAGTGTGCACATAGGGAACGACTTCTCCGGGGGATCCTGGGAGCTCGAGTATGACTCAGTGATACGGGGCAGGACGACTTGGGTGTTGCCCTTGGTACCAAGAGTTCCACTCTCAAGTAGGGGTTTTCGGAAGAAGACACAGCGTCGGTCGACGTAAGTTCTCGCGTCGACATTGTCCAGGGCGTTCGTGACACAATCCAAGCTATTCCAGAACTCCTCGTTGAAGATATGTTCCGTATCTTGTCCAACACGGTCCCGGAGGGTTACGATCTTACCCTTCAACTCAGGATTCATCGCCTGGACAACGACGGCGGCACACTCACTCTTAAGCTTGCCGACATCGCTGGTCCGGAACAGGAATTGCCTGTTAAGGTTGCTCTTTTCAATCTGGTCCATATCCGTGACGATGATTTTGCCGTTAGGACCAGTGCCCAAGCCCATCATGGCCCAGTTCTTCAACGTCTCGCAACCAATAGCTCCCGCACCGACAAGGAATTGAGTTGAGTTGGCAATCTTTTCTTGGTAGTCTTTGCCATATACGGCAATTTGGCCGTCATAACGAGTGCCGAGTGGCTTGCAAGTCTCCTCGGAACGAGTGACAGAGGTTGGAAGCGATTCCAATGAGTCGAAGTAGAGCCACTGGTAAACAGGGGTGAATTTTCCGGATACAGCCTTCATGACCTCCTGAGCAACGGTACCGCCAAAGAATGCTGCTAGAGGACTGAGGTCACCGCGCGCCTGATAGCTGAGTTCTTTAATGAGTTTTTCGTCTAGCTCCACTTTCTCCTCTCCACTTGCGGCGATGGCGTTGGCAGTCTTGAGTACTTCCTCTGCGTCACTTTCACCGTGAGCACGGGGAAGCTGACCGCCATGTGTTTCTGCGAATTTATGAAGGGCTTGAATACCGACATGCAGTTGCTGCGGACGGTCGAATTTGGCAAAGTCGGCTATCATGATTTCGGGTTTCTTGATTTGTTCGCTGAGCGGATGGAAGTCGATGAACTTGGGCATCTTCACTTGGTTGAAAATGCCACCGCCTCGGTAGTCGCCCAGACCCGAAACATCTCCAATGCTGAAAGTGTACGGCCCTTGGACGGTAACCTTGCGAGGAGCAGAATTGTTCAAACCCTCCATGCCCTTGATCTCTGTGAACGTCACATAGTCCCCATCCTGCAAACCATGACGACTCTCATCCAGAGCAGACACCAGGCCGGTTTCATCGATATCGGCGACAATTCCGCTCACGGGGTCCTCTCCAGTCTGGTCGCCGATCGTGAAGTTCTTCCCAAAGTCGTTGAACAAGTATCCAAAAAGGCCAAAGATGTCAGTGATGATGACATAGATGCCGTTCTTGTGACAGAAATCAGCGATAGCAAGTTGCTCCTTCAGAGGAGTCAGTGTGAGGACCACAACCTGGTAGCGCTTGAGTTGCTCGAGGTCGTCCGCCAAACTTGCAGCCTTATGAACCGTAACGGGAACGTATGAATTCAACTCTGCAACTCGCGGGGCAGTTGCATCAGCGCGGGATTTGCCAACATCCTCGGGTTGGAGGAAGAACTGGGAGGACAGGTCGGAGATGGAAGTCGGAGTAGGGTCGTACAACGTGAGGGATTTCACACCAGCCAGGGCAATGTTTTTTGCTTGAGCCAGAGGTTAGCTTAAGATACGGACAAAAGGTATAAGTTCCATAGACACAGTAACACCTACCTATTTCCACACCCAAGCCTTTCAAGCCGGCAATCAGAACGTTGGACGAGCCCATACGTTTCATGGCCTCATGCCCAAGAACATAGCTGAAGGAAATGCGTCAGAACAAGTTTGCCAGAGAGGGGAACCGATAGAAACTTACAGTTGCCGACTGTACAAAGACTCATCGATCTCCCCATGCTTGATCTTCTCGACGGTCTGGCCTGGGTTATCGACCTGCATCTTGCCGTCCTAAAACGAGTCAGTAGAAATTCGGGAGTAATCGATGGACTGGTTGTTGACAACATACGGTCATGATCTTCTTTGGCGGAGGCGCTATCTGGATGTCGGATGCTCTACGCTTTCCCAGCTTAGCAGCCTCGCAGACACCAGTATCAGAGTGAATCGTGGATAAGTTCGAAGCGAAAGCCCTGCCACAGCAAGACTTTCCAAAGGGAGTCGTGAAGAGGCTTGTTCTTTTGCGCGAAGTCCAGCGGAGAGCGGGGTAGCAGTGCGGACGAGCACCGGTTAGTGGTTACTGGCTGAAGGAACCGAAGCTATACGGGGATGTGAGCCAATGAGAGAGAATTGCTGTTGTTGTTATAAAGGAAGAAGGATGATAAATGAGTGTAAGTAGGAGGAGGAGGAGGAGGAAAGGAAGAGAAAGACGTAAGAGAAGCTGCCTGGAGACTCCTGACTAAGCAGGTCACGCCGCGAAGGACATCGAACGGCATCGCATCGAGCATCGGCGACGACGAGGTCAAGACTCTACAGTACTACGTACTCTGTAGTAGTAACGAGTAACCACTGGTAAGCCTCATCTGTGATACTAAGGGCAACTCGCGCTGACAATATAGCCAGTACCCTCCCGGTCCAGGTCTCCTAAATCCTTGGGCTCTTAGCTGTGATTTTGTGACGTCTTCCCGGACGGCCCCCGCCAACAAGACCCCCCAGCTCCCTCCCAAGAGTCGCTGGCTCGCTGTAGACTACTATACTATCATCGCACTATTGCATGTGTCGATACGAGCTCCCGGGACTGGCGATATTGCGTTGGCAGCGTCGAAAGAGACGCCAGAACAACAACAACAACAACAACAACAGCAACAACAGCAGAGACCATCCAGCTTCCAGGTTGGTGCCGCTCTCGTCTCGCCGTTGAACAAAGCAAATAATATGTGTCTGTCTCTATAGAGGCTTCGGAACAGAATGCTACACGAGATCCTTCTCTCCCTCTCCGGCCAGCCCTCCTCGCTCTTCAACGTTCGACCGGATGAAGAAGCCCTTCCTCAAGATGCTGTGTCTCTCCTGCCGCCGCCCGAGAAAGCTCTCCTCGACTCGCTTGCCCACCTAGGCCGTCTTCATACCTGGCTACGAGCTTGTACGTCGAGCATCTCTTCGTCGCATCCGTCCATCGTCTGCCGTGCCGTGTCTACTGCCATTTCTACCGAGCATCTTGGCCGGTTTCAGAAGAGAATACTCGAGGTGGAGAAGGCGATTCTGCTCGAGGATAGTGGGTATGTAGGCGGTTACGGGATCGTGCCTCTGTCCACGATAGTCGGAGAATTTGCTCCGTGGAGGCGACGGATGGAATGGCTTTGGAAGGTGGTGCGCTTTATCCAGCCCGAACGCAGTGTAAGAAGAGTTCAAGGATGCACCGGTGCGGCTCTCATTGACTATCTCCGAGAAGAGTCTCGGACTGGTTATGTTGATCTTGAGGAGACGGCCGTGAGCCTGATCTCTACCGCGGAAAAGGCTTGGATGAGGCAGTTGTCCATGTGGCTCTTATACGGAAATCTACCCATGTTCGGCAAGGAAGACTTTTTCATCCAAGAAGACACGAGGGCTAAGCAAGACAACCCGGAGGCAGTAACGCAGTTTGTCATGCGCATTGAATTGCTGCCAAAATTCGTGTCGACTCTTACGGCATCTTCTATTCTCTTCATTGGGAGGTCTTTGAACCATATAAGGGCGAAACGAAGTGTGTCTCCAGCGAGTGCTTCAACAGGCCTTTCGGCGTCGTCAGTTACGTTGCAAGGGGAGCACATCGCACACCTGTCTGAGTTGAAATCGCCCATCTCGACCTCCCAACTTGCAAATGCTATAAATGCAGTTCGACTGTCGCTATCCCAGACGGCGCTATCCAAGCTACTCCCACTTCCCAAGATCCTCGAAGTTCTGTCCTTGCTGCACGATTTTCTCCTTCTGCGGCGCGGTGATTTTGCAATGGCACTTGTATCACACGCTGGTGCTCGTATGGCCGAAAGACATCGCAGACCAGAGCGTAAGGGTGAAGGGCTGGAAGGAATGGTCATCAAGGAAGGCGATTTAGTGGCCACGCTTTCGCAAGCGTGGGCCGAGCTCTATTCGTTGCAGAACGAAGAAGACCCAGTCGACGATGAACTAGACCTCGCTCGGGATCTGGTTCGACTATCCATCAATAAGAAAAGCAATAATAAGCAGGACATGGTTGGAATCGACACAGGAACCGGCATCTCGAACGTCCCGTTCGATGACCTCCTTTTCCCCACGCCAACCTCACTATCAGTCCTAGTACAGCCACCCCTCGACCTCTTCCTCTCACCGTCTGACATAACCGTCTACTCAAAAATCCACGCCTACCTTCTCGGCATCCGCCGAGCGCAAATCCGCCTCGGCGACCTCTGGAAACACACGACACTCCGAAGAAACCATCCCTCCCCATGGGGCCCACCACGAAGCAGCACACCTTACGGCCAAGCGAGAATCGAAACAAGCCGACAAAGAGACAACACGCGAACCTGCCAAATGCGCACAACCTGGGCAACAAGCAGCACGTCGCTCTTCGTCCTGTCCGAAATCGGCGGCTTCTTCCAAGGCGAGGTCGTCAACGGCTCCTGGCAGCATTTCCGGGAATGGATCGAGGGCTCCCCGCTCCACGCCGCATCGATGACAGAATCCTCTCGACCCGGAACTGCAACTACAACTGCAACTGCAATCGCACCCGCTCGACCGTCATCGAGCAGCTTGAGCCAAGCACACACCTCATCAAACTCCAACATCGGAGCACCAGACCCCACCCAAACCCAAACCCAAACCCGCATCCAACAACACGACCCCGAAGCCCTAACCGCCGCCCACCGCCGCTACCTAACCTCCATCACCCACTCACTCTTCCTAACCGACCTCCCCTTCACCAAATCCCTGCGCACCCTCCTCGGCAACATCGACCACTTCATCGCCCAACTCTCCCGCCTCGAGTCCATCCAGCACAATATGGACCTCGAGTCCGACGAAGGCGTCGTCGACAACCTAGCCGACTACCCCCGTGCCGAGAGTGAGGTCTGGCAGGAACTCCGCGCCTCGCGCGGGCTTGTCGAGGATGGGATTCGCGCTGTCGTGGGGAGGCTTAGGGAGATTGATGAGTCTCGGGCTGGTGAGGGGAGGAGGGTTTTTGGGGAGGATGATTTGGTGCGTGGGTTGTCGTCGTCGTTGTCTTCGTTGTCGTCGGAGCTTGTTGCCGGTTCTGGTGCTGGTGCTGGTGCTGGTTCTGGTTCTGGTTCTGGGGTTCAGGGGGTTTGCAGTTTTGTGCCCCGGAGACCCGCTGGTGTGGATCGGTTGCTTATGAAGTTGGATTTTGGGAATGTTAATATTTGATTCGGGGTGTTCTTTCGGTTTGTCCCTTTGCTTGTTTTGTTTAGGGTCTGTTTAACTCTGGGTTTCGCGGGTTTCGGTTTCGGTTCGTCGTTCATGGCTGGTGTTGTCAATTGCTACTTAATACTGGGAGGATGGGGTATTACGGTTTACTTGGTATTCGGCGTTCGATTGACACCTTCAAAAGGGTGGGAAAAGAAAACGGTTGGTTCCTAATGGTGTTACTCGTCTTTATGTTGTTAGATTTCGATATGAGGCTACATTCTAATGATTGTTCTAAAGCCGCTGCACTAATTAACTGCTTTCAGATTATGATTATTTCGAATTAGATATCCAAGAATATATGTAGGTATCACAAGTATCACAGCATATAAGTAAACCTGGGCACCCTCTCACGACCAACCTCACCACCACCACCACCACCACCACCACGAGCACCCATCAATCCCTCTCTCTCCCCCAAAGCCGCCATCTCCATCTCCCCATCTCCCTCACCACCACCACCACTACCACCACCATTATCAACCCTCCCATTCTCTTTCCTTAGAAAAACCCTCAAAATACCCGCCAAAACCGCCACAACCCCCATAAACCCCGCACAACCAAGCATCCCCCCAACATACCAAGGCCCATCACGGGGCGGATACAACCGAACCCCCAAAAGCGGTCCGCACTGACCCACGGCATTCAGAACGGCAATACTAACCCCCTTCCCCGCGACGCCGGGTCGGTTGTCCAGCGTCCAGGTCATGATGAGGGTGATGGAGGCGAAGAAGCCGGAGACGGCGGGGTAGATGCAGAGGTAGCGGAGGGTGGCGTGGAGGGGTTTTGGGAGGGAGGGGTGGAAGTGGGCGGTTGTGGCGATGGTTAGGTAGCTTAGGGCGGAGAGGAGGGAGTGGGTTATTAGGTAGGGGGAGCGGGAGTGGGTTTTGTCGGAGAGGTGGGAGGTTAGGAGGACGGTTAGGAAGGCGAGGAGGTAGGGGGGTGCGGAGAGGGCTTGGGAGGTTTGGGGGGTGAAGCCCATGCTGGTGGTTATGGGTTGTTTAGTTGGTTTATTGGTGGGAGTAGGAGGCAGAGGGGAGGGGAGCATGGCTTTGGCTTACTCGTTGATGATTGTTGGGAGGAATACGGGCATTGAACTGAATGCGACATTGCAGCTGAAGAACATGAGCTATCGATGCCGGGATAGTCGTGTTAGCATGAATAGTGACGGCAAGACGAGACAACAAGACAATGCTTCAACTCACAGGCGTCAAATATGACTTCGGATCCGCCAGCGTCCTGCCAACCTCACGCCAATCCAACTTCCCCTTCTTCCCTCGCCCACGTCCACCACCGTCCCCCTTACCACCACCACCATGCAAACGCACCTCAGCAACACGCCTCAACCTCCGCGAAAGAAACCGCGCGGTCCCAGGCGAATCCGGCACAACCACCCACGCAAAAACCGCGACAACAACACTCGGAAACCCCTCTACCAAGAACAGCGTTCGCCAAGGCGCAACAGGGCCATCGCTGCTCATCCTAACAATCAACCAAGCCAGGCTGCTCGCGAAGGATGTAGCCAACGGCGCGGCGGAGATGAACAGGCCGATTCGGAAAGCGAGCTCTTCGCGCTTGTAGAATAGCGAGAGGTAGAAGGGGACTCCGGGGCCGAAGGCTGCTTCGGCGATCCCGAGCACCGCGCGGAGGAATGCTAGGGTCCAGAATGAGGTTGCTAGGGATTGGAAGGATGCTGCAAGGCCCCAGGCGCATACGCAGAGTGAGATGTAGATGTGCGGGGGCACCAGTCGGTACATCATGGTCATCCATTCGAAGAGGATGTAGGTTATGTAGAAGGCAGTAAGTAGCCATTCATACTGCGAAGATGAGAGATTCAGGTCTTCTTGAAGTCCTGCTATTTTCGCATTTCCAATATCTGCATATATAATTAGCAGTGTCCAAGAAAGTAATGATATATGTATGGAGAGAACAAAACAACCCACTCGACCGATCCAAAAAAGAGAGCATATACAAAAGCCCCAAAAAAGGCACAAGCCTCCGATCAAACCCCTTCACGACCTGTCTCTCCTCTTCAATCGTATATCCCGACGCAGAGGACAACCCCGAACGAGAACGTCCGGCACCAGCGGCGGTATTGCTATAATACTTCCCCTCCAGCTCCTCCTCCTCAATCTCATCCTCGTCCGCTGAGCGAAACCCATCATCATCATCATCGTCGTCGTCGAAATTGAACGACGCCGAATCCCCGCGCGTCTCCGTCACCAGTTCCGCATCTGATGGTTCGCGGAATTTGTCGATGTCGGTTTGTAGAGTTAGGGGACCGACTGGGGAGATCTTGGGTTGACTTGCGGCCCTCGCATGGGAAGAAGATGGGAAAGCTGGTTGCGCATTCGGGGATGGGGAGTGGTGAGAGTCAATGTCTTCGGAGGAGGACATACTGTGGTTATAGGGCTTCATCGGTATCCAAGGAACACTTTTCCTTCATTATTCTTTCTCTTCAGTCTCTTGACAGTTAAAAATACATCTCTTATTAGGACAAGAGTATGATATGAAGAAACGCTGAAGAGTCCATATTAAAGGAGAGCTCCGTCTAACTTGGCGTTAGCACGGTCCATACTTCTTCAGCCTTACAGAGTAAGTTACCTGTACAGCACGAGGGGTATGGTATGCTAAGGACGATACGAATCAATCATCCTCCGACTCTTCTTCTCCCGCCACGCCCCGAGACCCCCAACAATCCCCCCCGAACCCTCCCAACCATCCTCAAACCGGCGCTTCTTACCCCCCGAAAGCTCGGTAGCCTTGTCCCTAGCAACCCCAAACACCCGCTCCAACTCGGGAATCGAAGCATGCCCGACAAACCCATTTGAGCGGAGGTACGTCAGCGCGTTCTCGGCCGTGTCTCGTAGGAACCGGGCGGCGCTGGCCATTTTGGTGATATTTTCGTTGTCATTGTCGTTGTCGTTGTCGATGTCGATGTCGATGTTGTAGTAGTCGTTGTTGTTGTCGCTATTGGTGAATGTCCTCTCATATTCATCTTTGGCGTTGGTGAAGATGGTGAGTATTCTTTTTACTTTGCTGTCATGGTCGTTGGTATTATGCTCGTAAGGCCGGTTTCTTTCTTTCTGGGACATTGATCGGGAGATGCTGCTGCTTCTTTCTCGTCCGCGATATTGCCTGTCATGGTGCTTACTTAGGGTTCTTCTCTTACGACGTCTCTCACAATAGTAATGTCTGGGAGAAGACGAGGATGATGCATGGCGATACGTGGATATAGGCCTACCACCCGCAGCGGCAACATCCTGATCCTCAGGAGCTTCAAAAAGAGCGACAGAATCAGCCAAAGAGATCCCAAACCAACATAAACAACATGAACAAAACAAGAAAAGAAACCTACAAGTCCTCAACATCCCCCACAATCTCGTATACCGATCAACAACCCTCCTCCCATCACCAACACCACAAATAGGCACGACTCCCAAATACTCCGTCAAGTAGAGCTCCAACGCTCCCATGTGCATCGGATTCGCCCCCATCCCCGTTAGCCAAACCAGCGCCTGGTCGTAGATACTGACCTGCGCGTCGTCCAGGTCTGGCGAGCGGCATTTGATCAGGCTTACCTGGCGAGCGACCGCGTCGACCAGGAGGGAGTACTGTTCTGGGATGCGGATGATTTCGCGGAGGATGGGGGATGGTTGGGTTAGGGTGAGGTATTTGTGGGAGAGATCGTCGACTTTCTTAGATAGGAGGGCTTTTTTGCGGGGGTTGTAGTTGCTGCTGGTCATGGTTTTGGTTTGGTTTTGGTGGGCTTGGACCCAAATTGTGCTTGACGGACAGGTAGGTCGTGTGAATTAGGGCTTTGAGAAGGTAAAGAGTTGGATGTGTTGGAACAGACATGTCCAAGCAGACAATGAAAAGACGACAGTAGAGTGAATGTGCATGGATTCACTGCACTCAAGTAAACCGATTTCTAACACATAATTCGTAGGCAGTAGTGAGTAACCAGAGCGACAGTTCGTCAATTCGTCCATTCATCAATTCATCAATTCCTCTCCCTCCAACGCTTCTCGACCTCTTCCACCAGCACCGGCACTTCACTCCCTTTCCCTCCTTCAGCGCAATTCTTCCACTCCCCCCCATCTCTCACACACCAGATCGTCTCGTCCATTCGAACGGTACAGCTAGTATTCACACCCAGAGCTTCGCTATGTAACGCACTCTCCCGCAGCAAAGCGAGACCACCAGGCGGGCCATCGATCAATGGGATATCATCCTCCTGGCTAGCGCACCGGTTCAGGGAGTCAAAGTCAATTCCATGCTCCAATGCGCAGTTCTCAATAAATCCACGCTCCGGTATGTGCTCGAACGAGCTGATGAGACAGTTGGCGAAGCCGAGAGACCGGACAATCGGGTACTTTTGGGGGGACGGTTGCAAACCATTGCTGGCGTGTTCGGAATAAGAGTAAGGGAGGTTGAAGGCGCACAGGATGAGGATGTCACCGATGCATTCAGAAGGGCCGTGTTTGCAGTCAATTTCGGAGGTTTTGTTTGATACACTTAAGAACGTTAATAATGGTTGGAATGGAACATGCATACAAAGATTGAAGTATAGCTCAACTCACCTTGCAATGAAGGAAAGTTTAAAGTCCACAATGTCATCGATTGTCTCCATGGCGGGGATGATTAGCTGCCGGAGACAGTCCCGAGCATCGGGACATTTGCTCATTACATGAGCTTCCAAGGGGACTTTGTTGCCTGACAGAGGCTTTTGGGCTTCATGGCGACTACTACTGCTGCAATCACCAAGTCCGTTGAAAATACCGGATAGTATGATGTTGACGGATGGCCAGCTTACAACAAAGTACAAGCAGAAGCATAGCAAGAAAGCAACAAGAGTCCGACGAATTAGCGAATAAACGAAGCGGTCTGAAGCAGTCTGACAGTGACCATCTTGGCATGTCTCTTGGTCATAACTTGGGGGTTGAGGTTGCTGCTTTTCCATGTTGGTGATCTGGGTCACTGATGATGATGATGATGATGTCCGAAGATTGACTTTGATTTGTGGGAAGTCTCGATAAGGCTTGATAGAAAAGCAACCGGTTTCCTCGGCACTTTACCTCTATGGTAACACTCCGTACCGTCGCACCAAACTGCTGGGATTGATATTGATATTTTAGATCTGCGCGGGGTTATGATAAGTTTGTGTCCGTATGGAGTGAGATTTCTCATTCTGCAAAGATTCTGTGTTCTCGATGTCCTCAACCAAGCTCAGCAGTATGCACTCAATGCACTGCATGATGGTTATTCTTGTCGACGAAGCCCAAATGTCACCGTTACTTTGTTGTCGTCGGGACTTCGGGTACTGACCGTCAATCCAGAGTGGATGTAGGTGTTATTCGACCTGGAATGTTCAAAGATGACAACTATCAGTATGCTGCTGTATGCAGCACATAGAAGTACCGTATGCTCTGGCTCTGCACATGCACAGTGTACATAGGACAAAAGATCTAGACAGTACAGACCATAACTGGAGGTACTCCGTACTATGACTCTATGAGAACCAATCCGTCCAGTCCGAGAACCTTAGCGGCTTCTGTACGAAGACGAAAGGGTAACTGACGCGTCAAGCACGTCGTTGAGGATGATGACTTGAGGACAGTTAGCAGCAATCCCCGCATTGATCCAATTCTTGGAGACATACGACGGATGTATACAGAGTACTCTATTCCAGAACCAAGTCTTGTGAGTCTAGAACGTTGGCAGCTGTTGAGGTTAAGTATGTAGCTACACAGTGGTCAGTACATACTCCGTACCAAAGTATGGATGAAGACAAAACCTCCCCCGGCTCCAGTCCAGAAACAGCGTCGCATCAGATTCTCGGAGTCTCGTGCTCAATGTTTATGTCGCATTGGAAGATTTTCTTTTTTTTTTTTTTTTTTTTTTTTTTTTTTTTTTATATATCTTTTTCTTTTCCTATTTCTTTCCATGTCTTCTTCTACTCTCCTCCTTCTCTTCACCATCATGTCCTCTCCTTGTCATGCCTCCCGGTTGTCCGATGAATCTCTGCGATGATCCCTTATTCTCTGGCTGGGCTTGTCGCTTACCTCGTTGTTCCTACTTAGTAAGTGTCTTTCTCCTTTGAATTGCTCTGCCTCTTTGACTTCCTTTCAATCTCTCCCCCCCGATATATAGGAATGCTTTGCTAACGATTGCCATGCTTGCAGGAAGAGAAGTGATTCCTCTGGTTGAAGTTCACCAGGGCTTTCTCCAGTCTTACTACTGTCTTCTACTACTATCACTTCTTTCTTCTCTTTCTTCTTAGTATATTTATATCTATTCACTTAGTAATTCCGGTTTTGGGTGAACAGTGTGAACAGTGTTATTATCAGTTGTCTACTCACTCGTCACAGCCACTGTAGTCGGCTGACAGCTGCATACACCTTTCAACATGTCTACCAGTCCTCAGCCTGTCATCATCGATGACACTGATGCAGAATCTTATACTGATAACCTGCATGAAGACGTCTTTGAGGAAGATCTGACCTCAGACGTCGATCCCGCCGAAAAGGAGCGACTGGCTTCCGAACAGGCCATATTTGAATTCCTGTCTCCTCTTAGACACGATGACACCACCCTACATTCGCTCGCACATCGTTTCGCGGCCGTCTACAAAAAACTGGCCTTAAATTCAGATGAGCAATTTCTTCCTACTCCTGTGACGAAATTACCCGATGGGCATGAAGTCGGTCGTTATCTGGCCATTGATGTTGGGGGAAGCAATCTCAGAGTTTCTTTCATCGAATTACTTGGAGATGCGTCGAATGTCCCTCCCAAACGCTCTGGAAAGCATTCAACGGGGAATATCCTTAGTCCTCAGCCAGAGCGTGTGAAGCGAACCTTAGAGAAAGCCTGGCCAATTGGGGAACACCTCAAAAAGGACAATGCTGAAGACCTTTTCTCGTGGATTGGTGACTGTATTGCTGAAGTCGTTGCCGATAGTCTGACCTCCGACGATACCAAAGGCCAAGTCCCTGAAGTGCTAGATATGGGGTTAACATTTAGTTTCCCTATCATGTAAGTTGTTTATTGGCACGGCGTTGCGAGATTTTGTCAACTGACTTGTGATTCAGGCAAGAATCTCTCGCAGACGCTACGTTGATGCCAATGGGTAAAGGATTTGCCATTACCTCCAACCTAAATCTGCGTAATATCCTGCTTCTTGGTTATGAAAAGCATACTCGGCGTCCTGATAACCCTGAGCCTTCGAGCAAACGCCGCAAACTCTTTGCGTTGCCGAAACTCAATATTGTTGCCATTACCAACGATACTGTTGCCACCCTAGCATCCCTCGCGTATTCCGTGAAGTCTTTGCCCAACAGCCGCGTCGCAATGGGTATCATTGTGGGAACTGGGTGTAATGCGACTATCCCTATGCAATTGGCGGATTTGCACGAGTCCAAAGCCAAGCGCGTCACTTCGAAAAACCCCGGAGCTAAAGAGACAGTCGTAAACACGGAGTGGACTATATCGGGCGCTGCGGCACCTCTCAAGGAGCTCAACATTGTTACTAAATGGGACGCTGCTCTTGATAGTGCATGCGCACGTCCTGGATTCCAGCCCTTTGAGTACATGACAGGTGGTCGTTACATTGGCGAATTGGTTCGGTTAATTCTTTTCGATTACCTCACTGGCTTGGCTGGTCTACCCAAGCAGCATTTACCTGGTAACCTGATTCAACCATACGCCCTGACTACTTCCTATATATCAGAAAAGGTGGCCTGCTCGCGATCAGACGAGGCGCTTGCCGCAGAATTGAACAGATCTCTGTCACCCCCCGAGAGTAGCGAATGGGAATGGGAACCTCGTACCGCTGGAGCTTTTCGCAGGATCGCTTTCGCTGTCCAAAAACGCTCTGCTGGATTGATTGCCGCAGCTGTTGTTGGACTTCTTGCCACGGCAGGCGAGATTGAATTGAAGGAGGATAGTCGTGAGAGCACTCCTGTTCAATCACATCCCGAGACTTCAAATCCTGCGAGCGAACAAAATCAAGAAAAGCCTAAGTCCTTGTCCCCTGCCGCCGCCGCCGTTCCTGCTCCAGAACGATCTGGTGGCCGCGGTGCTTCTTCCCGCGGACCTATTGTTCCCATTATTACCCCTCCGCCTGTACGGGGAGGTTGGCGATCTGGCCCTGAGGAGTTGGTGGTTGCTTGCACCGGGGGCATCATCCAAAACTATCCCAGGTTCAAAGAAATGTGTCAAGGACATATTGACCGACTCATTATGAGGACTGGTCCACAAAAGGGCGGGAAGTCTGTTTTCTTGCGTGATGCTTCTGACGGAGGCGTTATTGGTGCAGGTGTATTGGCTGGCATGGTTGCAAGCCAATGAAGTATATATACGTTTTGTTATTTCTGATGTTGCTGTTCGAGTATCGTCGATGCGTTTGGGATGTTTTATATGTACTCGGTAAACATATACATATGGGAATTTGCGTTATTGGAGCACCATGTTGCAAAGCAACGGGGTCATGGGGTCATGGTGGATTTGTTTTCTTCCTTTTGTATTGATGCTGACAACTGTCTATATACATACATAGCTAATAATTTATTTTATTAACGACGATTCCAACCCAGCTGGGAGCCCTATTATACCTGTACACAAGATGCCCTGTTAATTCTGTCACTCGTCCACGAAGCAGAAGCAGACACATTGGCACACCCACATACCAGACATATATATACAATCAAATATACCGGAACATGTTATTCCTAACGCTCCTCTTCATAGTAACTGGCTTCCCATCCTCAAGCTCAAGCCCTGCCTCCCCACCTCCACCAGACATCTGCTCCATCCGTTCATGAACCTCCTTATCCGCCTGCGCCGTCGATTTTGTCTGCCCTTGTTCCTGAGACGACGAAGGCTCGCCTGGCTTATTTGCAGCGTCTGCTTTGTTGTTGGATTCGGGGTTGTTGGAGTCCTTCTGGGATTGGTTTTGGTTCGGGTCTGCTCCAAGTCGGTTAGAATCAGGATTTTTCTTTTTTGTTTGGATATTGCGTTGATTGTTTCTTGTCTTTGGCATTAATTCCTGACGGACCTTGTCTTGAACTGTCTGATAACTCTCTTGTCGTCGTTGTTGTCGTTGTTGTGGTTGTTGGAGTTAACAGCGGGAGGAGGGTTCGTGGTTGTGAGAGGGTTATCGCTGTTGGACGAGTCCGCGGAGCGTTTCGTAATAGTACATTAATGCTTGGAGTCATAACGGTCGTTTTCTATATACAATGATAATCAGCAATGAAGGTATCTAGGTTGGAATGCAGGTACAATGTTCGAATGTTGTTTAGGTCCTTCCAAAAATGCCTGTGACGTAAATGTGGATGGTTATGTATCACGCGACCTCCCGTCGTAAGGCAGACTTACTTCATCGGTGTTCTGCCGATTTGGACCGCTTTTATGCAGAAGGTCCGAGTGTTCGCCCGCACATGTTCTCTGATAACGATCTCATTGGTTCTTCAACTTTATTTGATTAGTGATATGCGGTTATGCCGTTAGCCAATAGCGTTCCGTGTATTGCTAAGAATTTAATTGAGAACTCCCGAGACCCACATCACGTGGTTTCTATCTATAGCCAAACTTGACTTCGGACGATATCATTATGTTTATAACTTATGCCGCCCTTCGCACGAGTTTACCAGGATATAATTTAGTGACAGGGCTCCTACGGTTGGAAATCTATCATACGCGCCCGGGTTGAAGGTTCCCTGGATCGGACATTAGGGCGGGCGGATTCCCAGCGATGGGCTATGATATGATAGCCTCGTGGATCCAGTCGCGAAGCTTAGCCTAGGTATGATACATAGAACGATCCGTGAATGGCTCGATTCAGAACATTTTATTTCCTCGGGGTCTCGGCAGCTGGAGCTCCACCGCCGACCGGCCTGGATATGTGATGGATTAACAAGCAAATTTCTTTGGAACATTGACGTTTGGGCGGGTTTAGCCGCCTGCCCAAGGGATATGGCTAGAGTGCCAATATATAGGGGAGCAGTTCTGCACCGATCACTGCCTCTTCGATGATTGATGGTACGGTCTGGAGTATCAATTGTTATCTGCTGTTGCTGCTTTCGCTGTACTCTTACAACTGCCGTCTGCCGATAATGGTTGCTTTCGTCCTTCTTCTGTTCCTGGCGACAGGGGTGTTGTCAGCCGGCAATACCGCCTCCTGCGCTGCCAAACTCGACGGCGTATTGCCATCTCAAACTCCCCCGAACTTCCACTTCAGCGGGAACATCCGCAGGTACTACATCGCCGCCGAAGAAATCGATTGGAACTACGCTCCCTCCGGTTGGGACAATTGGCTAGGCATACCCCTTGAGTACTCCCCACGCGCCCAGTCGCAGTCCTACACCAGCCCGAGCCTTACCTGGAAGAAGGCAGTGTACCGCGGCTACACCGATGCCTCGTTTTCCCAGAAGTCCCCGCAGCCAGCCTGGCAGGGTGTCCAGGGTCCGACGATACGCTCGGAAGTCGGTGATATGATTGAGATCTTGTTCCTGAATCGTCTATCTAAGAATTATGCCTCTATCCACTCTATGGGTTTGTCGTACAACAAAGATAACGAAGGTTCTCTGTACCCCAATGTCACCGCTGAAGATCCGCATCCGCGCGTGGCCGCTGCTGCTGCTGTGGCGCCCGGTGACTGCGTCGTTTACAAATGGGTTGTACCGGATAACGCCGTGATGAACAATGACCCAAGACAACCGGCTACCATGCACACATACCACAGCTACGTGTCGTTCTTCGAAGACATGAACGCGGGCTTGATGGGACCGCAGTTCACCTACCAACGCGGCCGGATGGAAGAGACGATGAGAAAATACCGCGAGTTCCCCGTCCTCTTCCACGAATTTGACGAATCAAAGTCAAACATGGCGAGTGTCAACGCTAAGACGCTGAAGAATGCATCGTCGAATACGAACCTGCCTGCCATTTTTGCTAAGCTCCGTAAATACGGTAACGAGTCGATTTGGCGGCCGCAGTTGACTAACCACTATGGCGCCGAGGGGTTCGACGATGCGCCGTCGTTTAGTGGCGTGAATGGCTATATTTATTCGAATACCCCGACTTTTGAGATGTGTGTGAACGATCAGGTCATTTGGTACATTTACGGTATGTTCATCCAACAAATAGGATCATATCATACGCACGTTATTAGGCACATGCTGACAATATTCGCCCTCCTACAGCCCAAGGAACCGAACCGCACGTCTTCCATTTGCACGGCAACCCAATCATCTACAATGACAACAACAGTCCCTCCAAGTGTACGTCCCAAGACAACCCCCGTTACTGAAAGTTCCCCCTAGTAATGCAATCATTTCACTAACCTTTATTATCAAAACAAATAGCCATCATCCCCGGTCAAATGTTCGCCTTGTACATGAACGCTGCTCAGCCTGGTCTCTGGCAACTTGTCTGTCACGTAAACGACCATCTGGCGGAGGGTATGCTCGCGAATTATTACATCAAGACGGAGAACTGCCCGAGATCTCCTGCTTTGCCGCCTGTTGCTGGACATCGCCAGATGAGCTAGTATGGTAATGGTATGTTGTTTGATATGACTGTACATGAGTATAGGGAGAGGTGTTCTTGTACTGTACAGTAAGTAGTGTGTATTATTACATTTAATGTTGATGCGTTCGCTCGGAGTGTCATACCAGCGTGATTTGCTACAGTAGTGAAGTATGATACTACAGAGTATGTTTTTATCGATTGTACAACATTGTAGTCTGGGGTATGATCGATCGTATTCCTTGATCGTATCATGTTTAAGCTCCAGACTCGCCTAATACGCGAGGGTTATCGCAAAACCAGCGTGAGCACCAGCACCAGCATCAGCACCAGCACGGACTCGGGCTGAAGAAGAGGAAATGGAGTGAGACTGAGACTGAGACTGAGTCGGGGGGTTGGAGAATCAGAGGTCGAAATTCGAGTCAGATTCGGAATCGGAATCGGAATCGGAACCGGAACCGGAATCGGAATTTGAATAATAATATGGATCTGGATCAGATTCGGGTTTGGAGTCGGATTCGGATGACCCAGAGGGAGGCTTGGATGCGGAAACGTTCAGGACTTTGTTGGAGGAGAGTAAGAAACGATGGGAGCGTTGGGAAGCGCAGAGGCTTCAGGAGAGTTTGGCGCGGATTGATAAGGAGAGACGCGAGCGTTGGGCGCGACAAGGCAAGGAGGCGGACGAGCGTCGGGCGCCTTTTTACTCGAGAATCCGAAGAGCATGACTGGTTTGGTGAAGACTGAAGAGGGATTGATCGAATTTGAATTTGAATTCACTATATTTCTGGTGTCTTTAGCAGATTTCGTGACTGTTCCATTGCTTGCATATACCGCTGGTCATCCTGAGTTCCTGAGAATCTTCCAACGTCCAACCACATATCGTCCCTTCTGCTCAGACCGAGGTAGCTGTGAAGCTGTGAATTTGTAAGGGATGATAACCTGTCGACTTGGTACATACACCTCCCCAGTCAGCGGGGAGGTATTCGTTGCTGGCGAGAAGGTACATAGCTGCTGCCGATTCTTCGAGGCGAGTCGTTCCAGCACGGAAAGCCTTCAGTATATCATCAGCCGACACCGCGAGTAACTCGGCTAGGAAGATCGACGCAATGTAGGCCTACTTGATGGCAGTCCAATTTTCACGGCAGTCCAATTTTCATGGCAGAGCTGCACTCAGTGAAGGAAACGTGACTGACGGGCGTATCGTTGTCAGTCCCCTCGGTCACGTTGCCCGCTACCGCGTTGAGCCCTACCATGGATATTGAACAACTATCAACGGTATTGCGATAATCTCCCTAGCCTGTTACTCTTGGCGCCCCGGTTGAACTGATGTTACGCCGAAGGCTTTCCGTGTTGGATTCTTTGATGGTATATATCGAAGATGAGGACATTTTTCGGTTTAACCCTACCAACGCAGACAGATTATTCGTGCTCGGTATGCTGGAGAGAAAGGTTTACGTTGGTCCTTCATATACTTTCACGATCGCGAATGCGAGCTTGGTCCGAGAGATCATAGTCCAGTTGTTGTAACGTGAGGTAATTACCTGACTGACAATGTTAATTGAGTGTATTGTCACACAAACTACCGATTGTGAACTTACCATGACATTTGGGATGGTCATTTTAAATTCTGGTTCTACACGTCAGGTCTAACCAGACGAAGGATGAAGGACGAGCCGCGACAAGAAGGATGAACCCGCTGGGAAAGTCCATCGTTGTCGGGTCTTCGCGAATCTCCTCTAAATGCACTAGACGATACGCCGAAGCTGACCGAACACAGTACTCTATCCATTTCCGGTCAGCACGTTGAGCCGGCAATAGATATTGGACTGCCATCGAGAACGTTGCTGTAACTCCCCCGACCAGTCACTGCGGCGCTCTCATCCGAGCTGATGATACGCGGAAGGCTTTCCGTGTTAAGAGATCCTTCGGTGTATATATGTCAAATATGAAGTCCTGGCTCGGGCCAACCTGTTTCAGTAACGAGCGTAGGCAGGTCGCTTGTATTCGGCAGAAGCGAAAAGTCCGGTTCTTTGTGGTATATATATGTTTGTCCGAGAAATACTGGGATCCCTCAATCAGTGCTTTTTGGGCATCTGGGGATATACCTGTCTCCGCTCTATATAACCGTTGGCCGTTAGCACGCTGGGCCGTGTAGGAGGCTTTGGGTGCCCATCAAGTACGTCCTTGTAGGGCCCCCAGCCTGTCACTCGCAGTGTTCCATGGGCTGACAACTTGCGGAAGGCTTTCCATGGAGGCTCTCGGGTTGGGATGTCCTGGTACAACGGTTGTTCGGCAGACTTGTCTTGCAACAGGCATGAGCACGCTCAAGCTGGAGGTAGAAGGATTGTTAATTGGCATTATATTCCTGGTTTTTAATTCCCTGCATCCAATAGCGTATGTGCATCATGCATCGTAGGTGTCTTGATTGCTGGTGGTGGTGATGTGAAGTCCAAAGTTCAAACGCCTCAACTTAAGTACCCAGTTCTGCCCGTCCACACCGCCTTCTGCCTTTAGCCCCAGACTTCTCCCGAGCATAACGACGACATCGCTTCCAACCACCACTCCTTCTCCCTCTCCCTCCTCATCGCAACCACCATGAGCGCTCAAGCATACTACGAGCTATATCGCGGGAGCAGGTACTGACATTGCCATAATCCCGTAGATAAGAAGAAGAAGAAGAAGAAGAAAAAAAAAGGCATATTCTACATGACATTGCAGTACATACTAATCCTGTTTTCTTTCTCTCTCGCTCCATCACAGTCTCGGTCTGTCTCTCACAGATACTCTCGATGACTTGATCAACGAAGGCCGGATCGAGCCTCAGCTCGCGATGAAGATCCTTTCCACCTTTGATCGTGTCATTACGGAGGTTCTTGCGGATAAGGTTCGGGCTAGGTTGAACTTCAAGGTGAGTTCGCGTCTTCTTTTTCTTTCTTCCGGGTGGTTCGTTTGCGTGCGCTGGTTTATCTGACTTCGTTATACGCTACGTTAGGGACATCTTGACACATACCGGTTTTGCGATGAAGTCTGGACGTTCCTGATTAAGGATGTTACCTTCAAGTTGGATAATCAGACCTCTGTCTCTGCAGATAGGGTGAAGATTGTGAGCTGTAATAGCAAGCGTCCTGGGGAGGCTTAGCTCCATGGCCAGCCTGTGGGTTTGCTCTGCGATGCGATGGCATTACTGCTTCGTTGTTATTATTCACTTCGGGTCATTCACAGTATTGACGGGTGGGTTGGTATGTTCCTTTGGGGGATTTATTGAACGGCGTTGGGAGGGTTTATTGAATAACTTGTACTGGCATATCCAGCTATGATATGATGTTGGAATAGATACCCAGAGCGTTAAGTTGAGTTTCTAAAAGAATATGCACTGTACGCAAGTAAAATGTTTGCTCGGAGATTTCCGCGACTTGATAAATGCCCGCGCCCGCCATATGTCACTGGATTCATCATCCGATGTTTGCTATTCCGATTATATTCTATGTATGATAGATGCATCGCCAATCCAAAGTCATAAATCAACACTTATCACCACACCATGCCCCGAACCTTACCATGGCTCCCAAAAGGCGAGAGCAGCAAAGGACGCGTAAAAAGCGAGTCGAAGTCGCGCAACAGTCGCGATGCTTCCCCCGACGACGAAGATGACAAGGGGAAGAAGCACTTGCAAAGAACGCCGTCGCCGTCGCCCTCGCGCGAGGAAGAGCGGGATTTCTTCAGGTCTTGTATGTTGACGATATGAATATCTCTTTATGAAAACAGGAAGGTTGACTCTTGTGAACAGCGCAGACACCTCCCTCATCGCCAGTTCGGGAATGTCCAACTGAGGAGTACGTTCTCAACTATCTATTTGAAATACTCGATTATGCCAGCCCTGATTATTACTATTACTACTATCCGTTTATAATACACCTAAATATTCCAAAGAGAAGCACAACCGGACTAACAAAAACCCCAGATTCCTAATAGAAGGCCTCAACAACGACGACATCTACATAATGGTCGAAGACGAATTCTACGCAATCGCCCAAACCTTCACAAAACACCTGCACCAAGCCGAATACATCCGGCGAAAGAAAGAAGCCAGAGCCCGGAACGCAACCGCCATAAACGACATCTCACGGCCGACAGACGGAAAAACGCCAATGTCAGCCGAGACGAGGAGGAAGAAGGAAGCAGAAGCGAACGCGGACCGGCAGCGAGCCGGGGTGGATCGAGTAACCGGTGTGAAGCGGGGGCGCGAGGAGTCGTCGGATAATAAGGAGCATGGAGGAGGGGAAGACGCTGAGGATGATGATGATCCGGAGGATCTGTGGGCTGGGACGTCGTTGGGTGGGCTTATGATGAGTCCGAGGAAGGGGCGTAATCTGGTTGGGAATGCGGGGGTTAAGTCGTCAACGAAGGCGGCGGCGGGGTATTCTCAGCCGGGTGGTTTTGGGAAAGCGAGGTCTGGTGGTGATGATGGGAAAGTATCGGCACGAGGAGGGAGCAACAATGATAATCGAGATGTTGCGGAACGATCGTTAGGAGTGAATGATGAGACGGCTTCGGAGGACGACGACCTTGATATATCCGCAACTGTTAGGAAGGGTTCGGCTTCGAAGCCACCATCGACACAACAGCCGCCACGAAGACCACCGCCAGAACAAGATGCTCCTGCCGCGCAGACCGCAGGACAGCCTACGAAGCAGCCCGACAGAGAAACATCCTCCGTGGATTCAAAACGGCCAAAGCATAGAACTTCATTGTTCTTCAGGTCAAAAATAGGAACTCCGATAGACAAGTTTGACGACCTCCCAATGCAAAAGAATGCAGATATCTCGCTAAGGAGCGACAAAAGAAATACATCGTCAACGAAGGAGGAGCCTGGTAGCGACAGTCCGAGATCGAAGAGATCGCGTCTTAATGAAGTTCCGACGTTTTTGGTTTGATGTGATGTGAGGGCATAGGTTCTTGCGTTTTGAGGATTATAAATTGGCGATGGAGGTAGCTCTGGCTCCGGCTATCTCAGGCCTTGGACGATGTCGACAAGTATTGGGTCTCATATCCGCGCGTGCCTTGACGGCTTATACTCTCTCCCGCGGCGACTGCTCCACAGCTGCAGTCTGCGGATTCTTCGATAAAAGGGAACTACAGAGCATTCGTCAGAATCAAACCCAACCGACCCATGTCTCGATTCCGCTATCAAATACTGACTCAATATCCGAGATGAACTTCGGCGTCTCCTTTCGAAAATCCGTCGGCGGTCCCTGCTTGATCATGAGTTTCTGTTGAGTTATATCAAAGAATCATTGTCGCTCTGCTGCTGCTGCTCACAATGTTGAGTCGAGTGGGCTTTGAGTGATGCTCGAAACATGACTTGACTCGTCTGATGACGCTTCGAACGCTACCCTTTGCTCCTTTCTGGATTCCCAGCGATTGGCTATGTTGCGGAGTGGTGAAGCACATTGATAGCAGGAAGGTCAACGGCCGATATATATGCCTATATGCCTTTATTACTCCGTACTTATCGGTTCGCCGAGGCGACACCCTTCTCGGCAAGTTGCAACACCGTCTGCAACGAATCGCAGGCAAGCGAAACGAAAAGAAAAAGGCCGGATAACGAAACAAGGAAAAGAAAAGGAACACTCAAGATTGCACCGGCAACGCGTTTGCATTCATTCATTCATTCATCCACCAGCCTCAAGGAAAAGAAAAGAAAGAAAGAAAGAAAACTGTTTAGTTTATAAAAAGCCTTCTCTTTCTTTTCCCGCAATAACGCCAATAAATAGGAATGAGTTCAAAGGCAGAAATTCTTCATCCAAGCCACATAAACGCTGCAAGCCAAGCCAAAATCGCAATTCCCTCCGTTCGTGAAACAAAATCCCATTTATATTTAAGCTTCGACTGGGACTTTACGGTTTTTGCGTCCGGAATCGGACTCGCGCCCGTCCAGGTCTGTGTCTGTGTCACGCTTTTCCTCGTCGGGCACTCGTTTAGCATCGGATTGATTACCTGCAGCAGCGCGCTTATCACTGCTGTTGTCGATTCGTCTAATTCGTTACATATTCGGATGGCGTTAGTGGATGTGGCTTTTTTTGACCTCAAGCTGAGTGTCTCCCGATGTCTCTTTCTGCAACATCTCTCGACGTGGTTGGTTCATTGGTTGGCAATTCTGTACCTATCAGATGGTAATAAGTTATTCTGGTATCGGGCTTTGATACTTATGGAGTTATGGAGTACGGTATTGTACGGACTCCGGAGCATCGAGGGAGGATAGTTTCTCTTTCTTTCAATAATGCGTTTGAGGTCTCTGGTGAACTGTCCTCCTGCTCCATGCTTGCTTGCAGATATGAGGTCCATAAAAGTTGGGGACTTGACCCTCTGATGTACACTGCACTGTCTGCACAGTGCACACTGCACAGCGTGAGTGCCACTGGGTGGGCCAGTGTCACTCCATACAAATGCACATCATCCCGCGCATATTAATTTTCCTGGCCGACTGCGGGGTCAGCCGAACTTCGACAATACATAATAGTGAATAACCACGGGCCGCACGCATCAAACTATCATAGGAGGACGCTGGAGATGAACGTGTTGAGATTTGGAAGTTGAAACGCGTGCCATACATATTTTTTGCAATGGGTCACTACGAAAACCGAGATAAAAGACCTGTCGTTTGGACAAACGTCTTCCGTTACTTCCCGGGCATACGGTCTCGCTTGAATCTCCAGTCGGAAGATGTTAACCGGGAAGACAACGCCATGGTGATGTGGTCTCGTTTCCACGAAGGGCTTCCGCTTCGTTTTTAAAGCCATTGACGGAAATCCCAAATCGTTATCGCATAAAACTCTTCCGGAACTTCAGTTACATATATGCGGTACGTCCGTGAGGAAGGTGTCCGTTTAACCCCAAAGGGCGTAGATGTATGATAGCACTGTCCACTGGAATAAGTGTACATACATACTACTAATAGAAGAAAAGACGGGTAAAGTCGTCGAACTCGCAACCCCATTCCCCACCCTCTGGTCTTTTGTTACCTATCCGGTCGGAGCTAGCTTCCATGTTTGGTCGAGAATCTAGTTACTCTCCCCCGAAATCAGAAGTGACAGACTCGAAACGGAGACCAATTCTCCAATGTCGGTGCTTCCGTCGCTACTAAGCGAGCCTCAGGGGACCGTCTCCCAAACTATCCAGGAGCCTTTCTATCTTTTCACCCCGGGTGCTCGCGTTCAAGATGTTTCCGATAGCGGCGCGCAAGGCTAGCAAGGCAGGGTCGGGCAAAGGATACCTTCCGTCATGGCTTGTCATCGTAATATACCTAGAACTCGGAAGGAAGACCGCATACACGGTGGAGAAGTTCGGAAGAGTTTTATGTGATATCGATTTGGGGTTTTCGTCAATGGCTTCGAAAATGAAGCGAAAGCTCTTGAACTCGTCATGGAGGCAAGGAAGCATCGTCATGACGTTCTCCTCCCGATTAACATTTTCCGACGTGAAGTTCAGGTGAGATCGAATTGAGGGGAGCGGAGATGGTACATACTAGGGGTAAGAGAGACGAGGGAAAGATGGAAAACGAGAAGGAAGAGAGAAAGGTGGGAAGTCGAAAAAGCCTGAAGCAGTGAAAGAAGCGAGGCAATTGTGCCTTCACTGCTCTGTCAACTTCACTCTCGTTGACACAGTCGGTACGTCGATGACTCGGCTCCGACGACTCTGCCATGATGCCTTTTGATCGTGCTGGACGCACCCAAAAATAATATGCCTACTACTATTCTCTTGAATCCTTTCATCACGGTGATAGCGACTTCAAGATTGAATTGATGATGACGGCGAATTATATCCCTCGAACTTACGCCCTTACTGACAGAGAAGTCTGAAGTCAACATTGAAGTAGGGCTCTGGCTGCCTAATGTCCACCTGGAGATCTCAGTTCCTACCGAGAATGATATTACAGTACGAGGGAAATCAATGCGAGCTTCGCAACTAATCTGTGAGTGCAGTGGGCTGGTGGAGTGTGGTGCTGTTCAACGTCGGTGACTCGGTGGTATCTGCATAAACACCTAGGCCCAGCCTACTTGCGGGTATCATAAAGGCCTGGCCTCCATGTCTCCATGTCCCAAGGACGGACGAACTCCTTTGGAGTCCTTCCTTTTGCATCTGTTGTGCAGAGTGACAATTGATACGGAGTATCTATGCATGTCGATTGCTACCTGGTTCACTCTCAAATGTTATTCTTTGTCTCCTTCGGACGATGTTGGTGGCCAGCATTTTGACGCCTGAGTTTATCTGATGCCAAGGGACTACCTATGGTACTTAATGCGGTCTTCCTTTTATTGTCCGGGCCAATTTGCTTCTCGAGAAGTGATTCGGTCTCATGTTATCTTGCCGATTAACCTCATTTCGACCTCTACGGCATGTTATCGCTCATGCATCGTCTGGTCGCTCCACACCGAATACGGATGCAGGTGGTTGTCTCAATGCAATGTTATGTAGTGAGACAATGATGGCTCGCAGCAATGATGTTGTTGCATCAGGAAATGATGGTACGTATGATAGTCATTGCATGCATGAACCACCGGCGCTAGTCAACTTGAAAATATCATATCAAGCATCTGGTCATATGTACCTCTGCAGTCTCAACTCACTATTCATTCTGTTTTTTATATAAGAACGCCTGAATTGCGTAACTATTTGGACAGTGGACACCGCCCCATCTTCACCAACATACCTGAAACCGTAATTAATCCGCTTGCAACCCTGGTTTATTTGGGATAGTTCTTAATGTGATAGCTCTTCAACTTGGTGAACTGCTCGAATCCAAACTTGCTTAGAGTCACGCCACGGCCAGAGTTCTTCCATCCGGTCCATGCGAGGTCCTGTAGTATCACCAAGTGTTAGAATCCGGAATCAAATCTGCACAACGCAAAGGGAAAGCGACAAAAGCTGATGCCACATGCACAACTACTTACCGGACTAGGATAGTCACTTCTGTTGATAAAGACAGTCCCCGCCTCGACCAGTTCAATGAGATTCTCCGCAACAGGGATATCCTTCGTCCAGACACTTGCGGTAAGACCGTATTCGCTATCATTCATGTACTCAACCGCCTCGCGATCGTTGTCGACCTTCATAACCGGAATTACAGGACCGAACGTCTCCTCAGTCATAATCTTCATACCGTGGTTGACGTTCGTCAGAAGCGTGGGCTTCACGTAGTTCCCATTCTCGGGGAAGTTCTTAAACGTTACATTCTCGGGCGTCTCATCCTTCGCACCCTGCGAGATGGCCTCGGAAATATGACCCAGGATGTTCTCCTTGGCTCGCTTGGAGATAACAGGGCCAACCTGCGTCTCCGGGTTAGACGGGTCTCCAACGCGGTACTTGCTCAGCACCTCTTTGACCTGCGCGATGAACGAGTCGTAGATATTCTTGTGCACGTAGACGCGTTCAATTGCGCAGCAGCTCTGTCCGCTGTTGAACACTGCGCCGTCCACGATCTCCTCGGCTACCCAGCGCGCATCTACATCATCCCGGACGTACGCTGGGTCTTTGCCGCCCAATTCAAGACCGACGTTGATGATTCTGTCGGATGCGGCCTTCTGCACGGCCAATCCGCCAGCCATAGAACCTGTGAAGCAAATGTGGTCTACTAGGGGTGAACGGATGAGCGGTTCGAGCATCTGAACAGATCCGCAGTGTACGATCTGGATCACGTTCTGTGGAAGGCCAGCCTCCGCAAAGGCAGAGACAAATTGCTCCGCAACCGTCGGTGTCTGAGGAGATGGCTTAACAATGACCGCGTTTCCAGCCAGGAGAGCAGGGATTAAGCTGTTGACCAGGAGCAAATAGGGGTACTAAGAATCTGTCAGACTTGGATCTTGCCTTGTATAGAAGACACCAAATTCAAAACGAGGTCCTCTCAACAACTCACATTCCAGGCAAAAATAATCAACGAAACCCCAACAGGTCTCCGTTTGATAAATCTCCTAAATCCCGCCTCCTCCTCACCAGGAACAACTCCCTCTTCGCCCAGAACCGACGAGCTCACACGGTTCAACAACCTCACACGCTTAATCGCCGTCATAACCTCCACAGGTGAATACGAGATGGGTCTGCCCATTTGCTCCGTTATCTCTCTGGCAAGAACATCCTTCTTCGCTTCCAGTATATCCATGGCTCGTGTGACGAGCTCCTGGCGCTGTTCGAGGTTCGTGGATTGGGAGAAAGATCGGAATGCTGCCTGGGCAGCTTTGGGAATCTGGTCTAATTCATCTTGTGAAACGCTCTGTCGAGTGGTTACCGGCGCGTTGGTCGCGGGCGACGTCGTGGTGATGACTTCGGCGGACATGTTAAATCAATTAAGCTGTCGTTTGGTTGTTCGAAGAGCTGATCTTGGGAAAGGGTTGGAGGAAATAGAGCTCGACGGATAATGAAGTTGAAAAGAGGTGAAGGGCGTTACGTAAGGATCTAGTTGGTTGGGTTGGTTGGTGGCGGGGCTTATCTCTTATCTGGCGATCATCTATCAAAGCACGTGCCAAGCATAAATATAGAAACCAAGTTGAACCTCTTCAAAAGTTCAAATTCTTCAACTCACTACAGACTCGTACTCCATGTAACTATCATACAAATGAATGCGAGAATGTTGCCTGAATGTGTGGAAAACCGTCGGAACTTTGATTATGAATTATCAATTAAACTCATTTTCAGTACAGCCAAGCAAAGTCATTCAAATCGTCAATTATAGATATCGCGCACCAGACGTGCTCCTGCCCAGGCATAAGGATAGTTGCGCTGGTACCAATTGATACTGCAATCAACTGTTAACATTCCGTACCAAGACCTGAGCGCACAGGAAAGGTAAGACTCACAAGGTTGTGCGACCAGCAATCCGGGGATGAGTGGCCCAGGAACCGCCCTGGATGATATTATGCTTTCCATCGAAGAAATCCGCTATCAAGAGTTAGTTAACTTATGAGCGGTCTGAGCCATGTCCCAGGGCTGAAAAAGAGCTTACCTGTGTACCCCGGGTAAGCTTCCATAGCCTTGAACCCTTCGTGTGGCAAGAGCGGCGTGCTGGTCCATTCCCAGACGCCTCCCAGTTCACCTTGGCCGGCTAGTCTGTCGCCGTTCTGAATGACCGGGACCGGATGCCAGTGCTTAAACCCGATGTTGCAATCGTCAAGGTCAGTGAACACTGGCATGGTGTCGGAAGGAGTCTTTACTGGCTGATGGTCGCTTGAATGAAATTTGGTAGGGTTGATATTGCTGAAGTCTTCATGTCCATTTACACCGTCAGGCGCACCGTTGACTCCGTTCTTCTGTCCGCTGCTGGTACCTTCGTTAGAATTTATCAAACGATTAAGTTTCCTTCGACAGTGTTCATGTACTTACCTGTGCCCGTTAGTCGCTTTGTGCCTCTCTGCTTGTTTGAGCCACTCTGAATGACTGTAGATACTTCTAACCTCTTCATAGGTTGGAAGCCTGCAGCGTCTCCATCTGGCATATTCAGCCAATTCGTCGTACGAGGCGGTAACAGGCCAGTCTCGAGCCAATTCAAATGCAACAGGACCGAACACTGTGCGCACAGCAAGAGAAGACGGGTCATACATCGAAGTTTGGGAACCGGCGTTAGTGGTCCCATCCAAAGACGAGTGTTTTCCGCTAGGACGCGAAGCCCAAGAAGCCGGCAAAGTTTTAACTTTGTTTGCTTGTAAGTACTCTGCATACTCGCCATTTGTAATGGGTGTCGCCTTTGCCTCGAAAGCATGAACTGCCACTTTTCGTTTTGGCTTTTCGTTGTCCCATCCGAAGGAGACATCGGGCACGGTAGTCTCGTCTGAGTCCTCAAGTCCGATGAAAAGCGTTCGCTCCGGGATAACGAACCACTGACTGGGTTTCTCGTTCCTTCTAGCATCGTTAAACATTCCTTCAAAATCGGGCCTGTTCAACACGGGGGGAGGGAGGGTTCTTTCGCTTTGCAGTAGCATATAGAGGAACGTCTCCAAATGCATAGCCTCGTGCTCAAACCCGATGAAGAGAGCTTCGCCAAGTACTCGGTTGTGCTCCAGTCCGTCTCTTTGGTAAACTGACCGTACTCTATCCCTTACCCGTTCCTGATAATCCTGGATCTCACCAACTGGTGGCCATTCGTCAGGTATTTCACTGTGAGCGTGACATTGTTCCGGATCCTCCACATCCGGATCAATCCCACGTTCAAATATCAGTTGATATTCCCTCGGCTCAACCGGTTTGCTACGTAGCGCTCGAGTCAGATGGATATCTGTGTTCTATGTTAGTAACATACATGTAATACTGAAAGCGAGCGTAGACAAGTGCAACTGACCGAGGAATGTAGGTATGTGTCCAAGATAGAAGATCAGGACGTTCCTCAAATTTATTGGCTTAGACAGAAGTTCTTGCCGAGGCACCATGGCCTTGGTGACTATGTCCCATGCTGTCCAAAGAGATCGAAAATCTCTCAAGCTGGGAATTGCGTGTGAAGCGTACTGTGACACTTGTGTCGAGAAATCAAGGTTTGCTGGAGAAAGCATATGGATATCTGTTTAACCGGTACAGCGGATTTCGCGTGAGTTGGGGGCTAATTCAAATGTAGACACAGAGCTCGGTCAACGCCGACTTATTGAAAAACAGGGAAGACTCAGAATGACTTACGATAATCGCCAGATTCATTTGCAAACTCGCTACGAGTCAACAGTCCGGCATTACGCCACAGCTCTTCTCGCTCTTCAGGGCCATATTTGAAGGCTTCCTCGAACACCAGTTTTTCGCCTTTCGGAATTGTGATACCGTTGATCACGACGGATTTTCTAGGGGAGTAAAAGGCTTCATGACAGCCCTTCTCCTCATCGTATCGGGTCACAATCTCCCAATCGGCAGGCTTGAAGGCTTCCCAGCCAAGTACTGCGTTTGCATGTAGCAGACCATTCTCGTAAAAAGCTTGCGTAGTGCCTTTTGCATCATTGTAAGCTCTGAAGACTTTTTCTGGGTTCTTGCAACCGTCGAGTCCGACGATCATGCAATCAGATGGTCTTAAAGCCCTAGCAAAGCTAGCAAGAAACTTCGCAGCTTCTGTACGAGGGAAGTTCCCAATCGACGATCCCATGGAAAGGACAGCAATTGGCCGCGTTCGATTCGGCGGTGCACTTAGCCAACTGAGGGCATCATCGTACGTGCCATACAGTCCGTGCAGACCAACAAATGCGAAATCATCAGTGCGGACATTAGAAAATGTACGCTGTAGTTCGGGCAATGACAGATCTACTGCATAGTAATCCACATGCTTCCCCGCCTTTTCAAACTCTTCCAGAAGTATCATAATCTTACGAAGATTCCTAGAATATCAATTGCCGTTAGACTGAAGACAGCGAGTTCCTTAAGCAAAGACAACATACCCACTACCCAATTCCACCAATTGTGCATCATCTGGGATCCTCTCGACTATTGTCTTCGCGTGAGAAGCCAATACATCAATTTCTGCGTCGGTCAAGTAGTACTCGGCTAGGTAAGTAATCTCTTCAAACAACTTCAGCCCCTTGACATCGTAGAGCAAGGTCGTAGGCATGGACCGCGTCGTGCCGTCTGAGGGATTTAAGCCTTTGAATATATCTTCCACGAGGGACACGTCCATGTCACCCTGTCGAATGTCGAGGATATCGACATTGTTAGGAGGATACAAAGACGGGGACATCCTTGCAGGAGCGGACAGGAGGAGAAAGGAAAGTAAACAAGGAATTGAACTCAATTGCCAATCTCAAGACCGAACTGGAGATATATGAAGACAATAATAAATAAACCTAAGCTTCTGATGTTATGAGGAAACTTGTAAGGAAGCGACAATTCCCACGGATAAACGGCCAGACAAGATACATCTCCCCTGGCGATGAAGCTCTTTATACTTTCTCAAATAATAACAGCATCCCTATGTCATCAGAAATAACCCCACATACTCCGTACCTACTCTCGAACGCCGAAGATTCCATGGGCAACGTGCATGTATGCCAATGGACCGCTGGGACCTGACCGCGTCGCATAACCAAGGAATCATATTCAATGTTCCATTCTGTGCTTCGCTAGCGAGTATCTGAGCACTTCAGTTGTACGTGTTTATCGAATGAGGCTTAGCGAAACCTTCCAAAGCCTCAACCTCCGAAGTCAGCAGTTGGTCTTGCAGGCCAATGGAAACCGGGAAGCGTCATGGCGGCCATCATGATGACGTTCGAGTCGATGTTTGCTATGTTTGTTGTGTTTGCATTATTGCCGATTTTAGACCGAGCGGCTATCTCAGCCGACGAATCGGAAATATTTTCTTCCTTTACCCGGAGATACTACCTACATACAACTGATTATTACTATCTCCGATCTCCGTTTCCACATCCGATCGGGTTCTCTCTGTTCCTTGACCAGGTTGACAACTTGACGATGTCATATGAGAAGGGGATCGTATGATACTTCGTACAATATACCAAACCGTACCGGGTATGATATTTAGCATCCTGCCATCACCAGTTAAAACTTAACGGACATAGGATAGGGCTTGAATCGGCGGCGGCTAGTGGAAAGCAGATTATCGACGGTCCTTCTTTTTCTGTCTTTTCCATTACTACATGTAGTAGCAAATCTCACAACCTATTGTAGCTGAACCCCATTATCCGATAAGTATCGCCTATACGCCGCCCACATTTCCCCAGCTATTCTATCCCTCCGTTCCAGGTGCATTCCGTTATTTACGACAGACTCATCATCGTCATCATCATCATCCTCGTCCTCGTCGTCATTGTCGTCGTCATTAGGAACGACCTCACCTTCAATAGGACCAACCTCTTTCTCACCAGCTTGATTCACGAAGTTGTGTATGGCTGTAAGTGCAAAGACCAAATTGATCTGCGTCTGTATTGGAAAGCCATCCCTAGGACGCTCGAGTATCCGAAATCGACGCCTAAAACTCCCAAACGTGCGCTCTGCCACAACTCCCAGGCTGGCATGGCGTAGATTGAACAACTCTTGAGGCGTCTGCGGTCGACTTTGGGCTTCCTCGAATCGCTTTAGGTTATAACGAGTCCCGGAGAATGGCGTGAGAATCGACTCGAATCGCGGAGAAAATCCAGAATCGGCAAGGAAAAAACACCCTGGAGGTATGAAGAGTTGTCCTTTTCGTGCGGCCTGGCCGAATACAGCAGAGTCATAAGCAGAACCCTCCATTCCTGCGTATACATATACGAAGTTCCCTTCGAAGTCACAAGCTGCAAGCACATTTTGTGTAACCATGTCCTTGCTATTCCTCCACGTTGACTGTTGCCTTGGAGGTATTGATACGGGAAGATGGAAACAATCAACGACTCCGATACAGTCCTTGAGCCACGGCCAGTGTTCAGGAGAGTCAGATAGAACTTCGTCGCTGTATCCAGCATTCGGCATGCGAACGATATCTATATGAAGCATACAACAGGCCTGTATGACTTGATAGAAGACGTGTTTAATCGTGTGTAGAGAGTGCTTAAAGATCTCGGCTGCATGCCGGTATGATACCCCATGAACAGTGATATAAAGAAACATCAGCACTTTTGTCTCGACGTTTATCACATACGGCTGTTCCGAGACTGGCAACTTAATATACCGTCTTAGGCATTCCACAAGCGCTGTGAAGGTTGTAGGATGCATCCGAGTCATATCGTGTATTCGTTGACCGTTAAATATTCCGCCGTCTGTCAATTGACTTGTGGAGCCATCCCGACTACCGTTTGTATCCATTGTTCGAATATATCGATATTGATGTTATTGATGGTTAGTTATCACTACTATGGCTTCGACAGTCTGGCGAGTGCAGTCAACCCAAAACTGCCAACCGTTGCCGGACAAGCTAATATTGTTTCCAGTTAGGTGTACGACGAGGCAAAAATAAGCGAAGATGAACTTCCAGCTCTGATGAAGATTGAGAAATCGAATTCGAAGGTCTGTTAACTGGATTAGCACCGAATGAGAGTAGACTAAGCAAAGTGAAGGAGAAGGAGAACAGTCAGGAGAAGATTTATGGTGTTTGTTGAGATGTGGATCCTATCTATTCCTAATACGGTATAGCTACCTTTATGGGCCCAAACAAACCCGCCAAACATCTTCCACCTAAAGCAACCTCTCGAATCCTCGGATCCTCGATATCATAAGGAGACGAATCTTAACCATGCAATCCATTGAATTCAATAAGCCGCGGACCATTATATATATCTAGTTTATATACACTATCGCTGACATATGACAATACTATCTGCAGTTTGCTGACACACTGATAACTTTCTGTCAAAATGAAGGCGATGAACGCGGAAGCTTGGATGCTCCTTGAGAGCCCAGAACCAAACTGTTAAACACGACAGAGCTAACCATAGCCAGCAACAAACACTAGCAACCAAAAGGGCGCGCCAAAGTCCGAATCGTCGGCATCCACGTCTCGTTATTAACTGTAGTCGACTCGAGCGTCCGCATTGCCGAATCCTGCAGCTGCTGAGCCTTATCATGATAGCCGGGCGTATAGAGCGCCTTCGTGAGTGACCAAAACGCCTCATTCCAATTTTCAAGAGCCACCATATTCTTACCCTGGATAAAATGGGCGATGCCGGCGAGTTCCATCGTGTGCGAATAATTCGGGATGAGACTCCCTTGAGTCTTCTCGAGGACCACGTTGAGGAGCTGATTGGACTCGTCGTGTTGCCCGTGGCAGTGGAATATTGCCGCCATCAGCAATTGGCACTTGAGCCGTTCTGACAACAGGAGGTCTTTGCGGGTAGTTAACTGTGCCGAGAGGGCGTTGATGGCTCTCTGCGGGTTTCCGTGTTTCCATTCGCATTCTGCTGCGCCTAGAAGTCTGGAGTTCTGTTGTGTGCAAAGCCATGTGTTTTGAATCCATGTCGGACCCCTGCCGCGGGTTGATGTGGAACTGGTACTGGCGGTGACCGACGTTGGTGCCGTTGATGTACTAGCGATCGTACTCGTCCTCGTCCTCGTGCTTCTGCTGTTGCTGTTGCTATTACTACTGCTTGTTCGATGACTTCTGGGTGTTTCACGAGAGTCCGCCTCACTGGTAGTCGACATTTTCTGCCGCGTCAGTTTTATTTGGGCTTGTTTAAGCAGGAAGTCGTGCTCTGCAAGTTGGTCTTGCAGGGTCTTGATGGTGTCGATGGCGTGCGTCAGCTGCTGATTGAGCATGTCCCTTTCATCAGCCAACTCGTTGAGTGCCCTCAATATGCGCCTCGCCTCGCTCGAAAGGTCTCGATTATTATTATTATTATTATTGCCTCGCCACCATTGCAGGAACTGCATTGTGGTTGATTTTGCAGAGTGGATGCCTTGAGATACAGGATGGTGAATGAGTTGAAGGATTCGAATCTCACCAGGGAGTTGACGAGGGCAGAGGGATTAATATAAAGAAGAGATGAGAAGGTTTCTTAAAGAAGGGCAAAAAAGGGCTATAAAGAATCCTTGATGCCAACTTGGTCAGACAAAGGAAGACAAAGTCCTTTCTCTTTCATTGTCCAGTATCTTCCATTGCCCATTGTCAAATAAGACCTGGACTTACCCTTTGTCTTCAGGCACTACCATGGCATTTAAAATGCCTGAACAACCCTCCCAAAGCAAAAATCGGCCTTGTCCTTGATATACCAACGTGCGACCAGTTGACAGTTTGACACACCAGCAAAGCACCCAAGTCACAAATACAACAAGAAAGAAACACTACCATAACAGCAATAAAGATGGAGCATTACGAATACGAACCTGACACATCGGACTCCACAACACAGGTATCAGAATCTCTAGCAGGCAGCCCTAAGAGCCAGGCGCAATTTCAGACCGTGACGGACATCGACGATGAAAGCGCGCATTCATCATCACCTTCAGTTACCGTTCGATCTCCGGATATTATTGATGATTCCAACAATATACAAGACCAGCCTGATAAAGATGATCCAGTATTTCACAGGTACGGGGACAGCAATGTCAACGAGTTCAGTGGCAATTCCCCTTATCCTACTGACAGTACCATCATGGAAGAGACGAAGAAGGAAGAGGAAGACGTTCTGACTCCGAATACGGTCTCGGATCTTGCCCTTCCTTCGTCCGTCATGAATGACACTATCGCTGTTGAACAGCAGACACTCTCGACAATAGAAACGGGTAACGAGTCGGAATCTACCACCCAACATCGGATGGACGAAAAAGAGTCGACGCATCGTATCAACGATCAGGATGAGTCTGTTCCTTCGGATAGCCTAGAGCATGGGTTCTCGCATTCCAACGAACACAATTTGAACACTAGCTCCACGTCTGAGCTGGGAAACACAAATAACCACGAACCCCAAAACAAGTCAAGCCCTAAATCTGACCTTGATAGTCGAGATATGCAACCGCAATCTCCCAACCAAAGTCCAATGTCAGAACACCCCAAACCAGCTGACTCTGTGCCAACCAACCCCGACCTTGACTCCGACTCCGAAGAGTTCTTCGACTGCGAAGAAACCCTAATAACCGACGACACAGACCCCGATCTCAGTGATACTGCATGCGAACGCGAATTCGACTTAAACTTTGAACTTGAATCCAACTTCGACTTCGACTTCGATTCCGACCCCGACTCAGGTTCCAATCCCAACCCTAACCCTAACCCCGACGACAATAATGATAACAGCACCTACCAAAACTTCGCCCCAGCAAACTACTTCTGGCAAGGAAAAGAAGATCACAAACGAGCCCGCAACCACACCCGAAACCTCATACACAACAGAGCAAAACCAATCGGGAACAACGGCCCCCACGGCCCACATGGCGAACCTTACAGAACGAGCCGTGAAACGGCGTTCGCCATTGACAATTTCAAAGAGATCCAGGCGAGGTCCCACATCACCACGGCACTATACAGGCTTCTCGTTAACATACAGAGTCGGAAATTCGATGTTGCAGAGGTTGAAGCACGGGAGGCCCTCAAGGTAGCCATGGAACTCAACCAGGAGCCCACAATCGCGAGATGTCATTACTGGTTTGGAGTTATCGAATACTTCCGTGGTGACCATGAAAAAGCACATCAGTATTTTCTTGATGCGAGGCCGTGTGGCGATGAGTACCCCACCGAAGGGAGAGATTTGAATTTCTTCCTCAGCCTTTTCCAGAGAGGGGTGCCTAGCGAGGATCGAGAAGAAGTCCTGCTTACCTACAGCAAAAGCCTTCCCTCGAAAAGCGGACAGAAAGCGGGAATACCTACCTCTAACAAATTGAAGCGAAAACGGGGCTTCGCAGAATCAGAACCCATCCTCGTGTCCGCGCCGAGACAACAGCACAGGCCGAACGCCATCCGCCAGAGGCGGTACCAAGGCTACAACAAGAGCCAAACTCCAGCATTCGTCCGGAGAATCTGGTACAGCAAGTACGATACCGAAGACACCAAACCACGACCATCAGAGAGCAAGTCACCTAACAAGCCCGCTGACGACAATAATACCAATAATAATAATCACAGTCGCCTAGGAAAACTAGTCCCAAATGCAGACCTGGCATGGGCAGCCAAAACAGTCCCAAACACCATTCTGGCATACATTCTGTCTTCAATTCCCGATTACGAGGAGATTCCGAGATCTGGTCGGTTCGAGTTCGTGATGTACCCGAAGGGCTTAGCGCCTCGTACTCGCTCAACAATCAACGTCGCCGAACAGCCCTGGGAGTTTATCATACCCCGTGAGAAATGGGAATCTGTCCAGGAAGCTGTGAGCGACAAGGAAGTGACAATGGGATATTTACGAAGGGAGCGAGTGAGATTCAATAGGCGTTATCAGGCGAAACTTATGGCCAGTGAGATGCAGGTGTCTGCGGATGACGCCAAAGACAAAGATAGTGCCTGTGAGTCAAGCTCTCCTGACGAGGGATCGCGACAACGTGATGGATGTATGTCAGAGTTCTTGAGTTCTTCGGCAAATAATGTTGAACTAGAAAACGAGGCCGGAGTAAAGGCGTCGGATACCAACAAGTCGCACGATGATGTGAATACCACTGAAGCGGCCGAGAGCGACGGTGACCACGGCGATGACGGTAATTCTCTATCTCCCAAGGACTCTCAGGAGGCCAATGCAAATGCGAGGACGGACGAGTCACTGTCTTAGCTATATGTTAAGCAATATAGAAATTATACGATTCATCCGACATCACGTTCAGGCTGTTTGTGCTTCCTGCGTCCGTTCAGCAGTAGAGACTATAGATATAGACCACATGGTTGGTAGACGCCCAAGACTTCAGAGCCCATACTGATTCCCAGCTAGCACAGCATAAAAGAAAAAAAAAAAAAAAAAAAAAAATATTGTCAGATATCCGTTATAGAGCAAAATCTCCAACTTACATATCATTAATAGATTATGAAAATATCCCAGCAACTGGCACATCCCAAAGCCAACTGGCTACCCCAATACCACCAAGACTCATAGCCGACGCCATCAAAACATTAACTGCATTATTATCCAACCAATCGCGACCAGTATCAACACGACGACTCTCATGAGCATGGTCGTGCGAACGGCCCATCTGCGTCTCCGCTGTCGGTTTCATAGCAACCGTGTTAGCCACGCTCTCGGAGCTGCGAAGACGAGCATCCCCCTTAGCGCCAGAAGATGCCGTGCCAACATTATCCAGCGTTCCAGGCAGAGAGGAGCTAGGATGAACAAGGACCTAAAAAGTATCGTTATTGGTAATCCATCTAACGAAGGATTGCGTCTTTTCTTACCTTTCTCCCACCGCTCCCTTCAACAACCTTTCCGGTCCTTTTATCCACAACGCTAGCCTGGAATATCCCGCCCACGACACTGTCCAGGATACTCCCCAGCGCACCCCAGACGGTCATGGCTAGCACCCATTGCACTCGTGATTTGATATTATCATAGGAACTTCCACCACCTTGACAAACCGGCATCAGGACGGCAGAGGACAAAGCAATCGTAAACGCTCCCAAAACCCCAGCCAAAAGACCAGTAACCGTCACGCCGCCGTTCGTACCGGGAGGGACAACACGGAACGTCGGAGAGGTAATGAGACGCGGCTTGGAATTGGAGAGAATACCCAATTCGGAGGAGAAAGTATCAGCTGCCACGGCGGCGTAGTTGCTATTATCATGTCAATTAAACAGACCGGTTAGCAAAGTGAAAGACGTGATAAAAAATTAGGAGACGGGGACGTTGTTGGTCCATCCATACGCGACAATCCCAACGAACAACAAGTCCAACGCATCACCGCCAAAAGAAAAACACCGTCCATTCGACACATCGTCGTCCCCGTTCCCCTTCTTCGCGAGTAACCACGCATGAACTAAACTCAACAAAGATGCGTTGATCGAATTCGCCAGAACCTGAGTATGCGTTCGTTGACCTTCGCCGCCTTCAGCGCCAGTCGCGGAGAGGGTCAGGTTGGATTTCACGGCATGATTGACCTAAGCCCGCGTAGACGGTAGGTGACTTATTGTTAGAATGGTTGAAGACAAGACACCTATGACAAGATTGCGTTCCTTGACGCCGGCAGCGCAACGCAACGTTAACACACCTTGGTGGCCTTGGTCCCAGCAAGATAGAATACGGCTAGCAGGAAAAACGGCGCTGACCAGGGATGAACGGCGTGAGCGATGGCTGTCAAGAAAGCGGAGGTTATGCCTAGGGGGGTGAGCGATTTGCGGGAGTAGGCACGGTGGACGAGGGCGAGGATTGCGGGAATTGCGATGATGGGCTTCATTCTTGGTGTAGTTGTGTTCAACTTGTTTATACAGTGGTATAATGCTGGTCTATAAAGGTGGCATTATTGTTGTTGTTGTTGTTGTCTTTGAGGATACGCGAAAAAGGCCCATTTTGGCTGTGTTGTGTTGCCTTGCGCCCCGGAAATTACACCAACGATTGGTGATGTCAACGCGGTCATAGCAACACAGTGCAACTACATACGATCCCTACTTTCACCATATGCTGGACGAGCAATTGATAGATGCACCTACAGACTCTCAACTCAAGATAGGTTATTTGCACGTGATGCCTCTGTTAGTTTCACACTAATCGGTCATGGCCGGCAAAAGGAGATCAAGCTCCGATTGGAGCCGCAAGATAAGATAAGATAATTATCACCCAACTGGGAAGTCACCCGACAGATAAATAGATAAGGGCTATAGATAAGGGCTAAGTACATGGGACCCTAAAAAGGGAAGCCCTGAGAAGCAATACTCGAACATTATTCCAACGACTCAGTCAATAATGCTTATTTATTCCACAAGACAAATGATTGCGTTTTTGCGCTTCTCGCTGAGCAGGTACGGCGAAGACAAATGCAAAACTGGCCCCGAAGCCTATGGGGATACTATTTCTGAGCTGCATTCTGAGACTGAGGGTCTGTACATAGCTCAAGTGGATGAAAAGATATGCATGCTAGGAGATCCTAAGCTTGCCCGACTTCCGTGCAACGCATTGGTTGTTATTCCTTTACCTTGGCCTGGCAAAGTATGTGGACATGGAAGATAATGGAAGCCGTACTCTTTTTTTTTTTTTTTTTTTTDTTTTTTTTTTTTTWTTTTTTT
>HG983341.1:157141-262253 GCA_900006255.1 Xeromyces bisporus
ACTTCCGTGCAACGCATTGGTTGTTATTCCTTTACCTTGGCCTGGCAAAGTATGTGGACATGGAAGATAATGGAAGCCGTACTCTTTTTTTTTTTTTTTTTTKTTGACAAGTTGACAACAATGACGAGCAATGATACCCAGTAATTTCCAGTCGAAGTCTGTATATTTAATGGCCAGGTAGCACGTTATCTTTAAGCCGTGCAAGCTGTTATTACATGGCAGTCATGAAGAGACCATCAACAACTGGCTTCATGGCTTGTGTAACAGCAGCACGTGATACTATTATTAGGAGGGGTGAAATTCACCCGTTGCAAGCAAACATCAACTCGAAACGTCAAAGGTCTCTAATAATAAGCAAGCAAGACAATGAAGGCAGTGACCACATCCATCAGCAAGCGAAAGTTAGGCAATGGTCGAAAAGTTCTTGAAACATTCTCGGGCCATCTGCGGTCTCCAAGTCCACAACGCCCTGGTTCTCAATGACTTCTCTGGGATCTGGATCGTTTCTAGCCACCTGATAGAAACCACATTTTAAGCCATTGTCCTTGACAGCCAAAATGACATATCCCACTTGTCGATTATCAAACGACAGGATTTCATTGCGCAACTCCGTCGCTTCATCAAGAGCGAGTCTTTCAAGGCTTTCCGTCACGGATACCGCTCCGAGTGCAATGATTCTGTTTCGCTGCCATATTTCAAACCGTCGACTCCTTCGCGGAGGGTCAAAATCTGTTGGGGTATGCCAAAGAAGTCTGAATTTGTCATAGCCGAGCTCTTTGAACTGATATATAAAAAAGTTGTTGATGAACTTTACTAGTGTCTCCACGTTCCCGGTTTTGGCATCTTCGTATAAGTCGGAGAGGGCAGTAGAAAAATCCTGCAATCCGGCCATAATGAATCCCTAAGCTTCAAGTCAGTTCGCCTCATTCTCATGCTGCCTACAGAGCGTGTCATACCTTAGCTTGTTATGCAAGATGCGTGATACAAGCTATATCTCAGTCACGTAGGAGTATCAGTCCTTAAATAGGTAGATATAATTGAAAATCAACTCCAAGGTCATACCTTAAGCCGACTATGACTGAAGATGTTGTAATCAGCAACTCTGAAGCAAATAAGAATGTCCAAGTAATAGCAATCATTGCAAGAGAAGCGGCTGCAATCTATGCATCTCTGACCAGGACTTCCCCTGATCGACATACACCGACTTTAGCAGCTCTTGCGTTCAGTTGTCAACCGAGCACGATCTCCTCAGCAAGCAAAGCTGCCATGGCTGGCATAACCGGCCCCAACTGGTCCATAACGAGCCGGCTAATTCCATGGAGCACCTAAGCGCCGTACATACATGCGTCGTAAGTGGCACTCACTCATTCCGTCATCCATATACCGGCGCCAAGTGCGGTGCTCAATGCAAATATTCAATAGTTTTTACATCTCCGCTGAAGGTTGGACAATCCAAATAAAGCTAGCGTAGCTTCCACGAGTCATTGATGCAAGACACTATGTTTGGATTAAGGGGCACAATCGGCTCGTAAACCGGAATCTCGGAAATTCTCTGAGGCGGTTCCTCAGCTCGTCAATCGGAGTCTCAGGAGCGAGGGTTGGCTACATGCGCGAACCTAATACGGCGAGGAACCTTGACCGTGGTCGTCTATCTGTTGCCTCAAGCATAGCGACTCGACTGGTATTCTGTACGCAGTCACCGCCGATCGCGTAATACGGTGCGAAGGTTGCGGCACGAGTGCGGACGACCGAGACAAAAAAGGATTCATGGAGACGCCTTGAACGCATCGGTGACTAACCGAGTATGGTTTAGCTTCGTAATTAGCTTCACCTTAAGTACCCACACCTTCCAAAAGTGGGTCGACCGAGCCAAAAAAGGAAAAGGTACTCCGTATGTACATAAGTTCACATTTCGGAAAGTCAGACTTCAGACAAAACTACATTGTAGTGAACCGCGGCGCCGAACGGTAAAGAGTCAAGAGAGAAGCTTACTGGCAGGAGCTAGGGGTCGGCAACGAATAAGGATTTGCCTATTCGTATTCGCTAAAATTCCTTGATGATTATTCGTTATTCGTGAGGATCCTTAGAGGGACTTATTCGAATTCGTATTCGTTAGTATTCGTTGGTTGGTAGGTAGAAATCTCCCGCAGGGCCGCACGCTGGTCTGCAAAACCATGAGACGTCTGACGTTGCTTCGAGATAGTTATTTGTCTGAAGAAGGGTCTGCTGCTTGATCTATATATACATATGTGCAGTTAGTATGGGCTACTCGTGCCAGACGCACCTACAAGGCCCGCTTGTATGATAGGTGCGTCTGGCACGAGGTAGTCTGAACCTCCATGAAACAGCCCAGTCTCCACGAACCAGCTACCATGAACCAGCGTCCACGAACCTACCTACCTAAACGGATCAAACGAATAAATAAACGAATAACAGGACCTTTATTCGTTAACGTATTACTAAGCAGGCTGGGCGGGTTTTATTCGTTAAGTTAACGAATAATCCGTTAATATTCGTTGGATTCGTACTCGTTGCCGACCCCTAGCAGGAGCCCTCCCTAAACCTCCTTATAAAGCTGGTACGATTGATTGCTCATTGCGCGCAACAAATTTGCAATACCCGGTGACTATTAGAGACATCTCCCTTGGATTATCATAGTCTTGATCGTATCGACCTTATCTTTTCGACTATTCTCACATGCAGGCTTTGTTCTTTGGCGTTCACGGTTCCGAATAAAGGGCAGAAGAGTCATCGGCTAATAAGACTCTTATTCAGTGTATGGTATTGTGTTCTTTAGGCCTGCCTCGTTCGGCACGACAATTCCAATCTCAGGAGGGATGTCGCCGGGATAGTTTTCACCCCACCATATTCCTAAAACATCCTCCAGAATGTACTCGTGCATAACAACAGAATATTCCGGTAGTGGTGGTTGCCATTCTCCGTCGACCGCGAACTAGATAAAGTCAGCAAGATTAAAGTATATGTTACAGGTAGATGGCTGGCAAACCATACCTGCAAAAATGGGTATTTTTTCCATTGTATATTCGCAATAAGTACACCGCAAATGAAAAATTTGATCTTTGTTGGAGGTTCTGGGAAGTATATTTTGATCTTCCACTTGGGCATCCATTTGGGCGGTCCCGGATCATTAGCTTTGATATTGCACATACCACATCGACTGAAATCCTCCTCAAAATAGAGGTTCTTTAAGGTCTTGAACGGGATATAATTTGCTTGAGTGAAGTATGCAAATGGATCATTGTGTACAGTTAATTTTGTTTCCACGCGAAAACCAGAATCGACATAGGAATCTCGTGGCGGGAATGGCTGGGTTCGAAAATATGGCTCTGGCCCAACCCTATTCAAAGGAATAATGGCACGGCATTTCAGAGTCTATGCCATATCAGTATATTGACAGTTCCGGGATCGAAATAGAGAGGCCCTTACATCATGAATAATTCGAAGCTGACGCACATTCGCACATCTGATGATAGATACCTCGGGTTGGACTTGCCAGCCGGCACGATTGTTGAAAATCCATCTAGGCCCAGCATTTGTTGCCTCGAATGCAATGTCAACAACGCCAAACCCATCACATTTGACAGCAAGGTAGCCGCTCCCATCAAGTTTGCAATCCTTCCATTTCATGCTGTTATGGTCCACGTCCGCGGGATCAGACACACGACTTATGTAAATTCTACCCCCGATGTTAATTGAATATATCCGTACCACATCACTTTTCAGGATCAACACTGTCTGTGAAAACCTTCTCTCAGGCACAGATTCAATACCCTCATATTGTGTGGATATCTGAGATGCTGTTTTCACCACGAAAAGTAAGCGCCCAACGTCATATTTGAGCACCATGCTCTGAACCTCAGGCGGTAGTCTGTCAAGTAAGTCGCGTATTGCTGATGCAGGGAGTGATAAGAATAAGCTGTGAGAGTGGAAGGCAGTATGTTCGCGTGTATCAGAGAACCGCCATTGGTCAAGGAAAGTCGGTTCAATCACATCGGTAAGTAGGTAGAGTTGGCGGATCGAGAGTCCTTTGACGAGCTCGTAACATTTTTGATGGATAAGAAGCGACCTCGTTCTGTACTCAACCGTAGGATAAATGTAATCTTTGCTGCTTGTTCTGAATTCTATATCGTTTGAGGTGTATGTCAGGGAGTAATCACCCTCGGATTGACACCCATTGATGCAGGAAAGAGGTTCTGCACAAATGGGAGTCAAAGGCAGTACCTTGCAACTCTCTGGTTGCGATTCCTTTACCTTGGCCTGGCAAAGCGGACATGAAAGAAAATGGAAGCCGTGCATTCTTTAAGCGAGAACAGGGGTGAAGAAGAACGATACCCAGAAAACTTCCAGTCGGAGCCTGTAAATATAGTAGCCAGGTAATACGTTACCTAGGTGGCTTTAAGCCGTGCAAGCAGTCATTACACAGCAGTTGTGCATGGATCAACAACGACAGCCTTCATGACTTGTGTAACATCAGTAGTACCATTACTAGGGGGATGGCATTCACCCATGTCCTCAGCACCCTGGCTCTCAATTATATCCCTGGGTCCTGGAATGTCACTGGCAACCTGATAAAAGCCACATCTTAAGCCAAATTGTTTCGCTGCCTTCTTCCAAACTTTCGACTTTTGCGTAGTCGGAAGCCCCAGGAGCGAGCGTAACAGCGTTGGCTACATGCGCGAACCTAATACGGCCAGAAATCCTGACCGTCAATGAATCCGTGATCGTCTATTTGCTGTCTCAAACTCTCAAGCATATCATAGCGACTCGACTGGGATTTCGCACGCAGCCACCGGTTGGTGGTATAATACGGTGCGAAATTTGCGCACGAGTCACGAGTGTGAACGAGGACCGACAGTGCGACACAAAAAGTGATTCATTATTAATGGAGAAGCAAAAAAGACCAAAAGAGAAGAGGTAAAGACGACTTGAATTGAAGCATCGGCGGCTTCGGTGATGAGCGGTCATCGCGGTGATAAGCTTTACCTTATGTACCCCGTCTTCTAAGTGGGTCGCCCAAGCCAAAAGAGTAGGTACATAAGTTGAAACATCACCAAGGGTGATTGATTGATTGCATTTCTATCGGCTACACGCTCAACTAATAAGTGGCATACACGATGAGCATACAATGTTCGAAGGCATAGCCGCTTAGTGGGAAGCCAGATGCAGCATGCTGCAATTTAGTGGACTCGCCATGAACGCCTCCCCGTGGAGAGGGCTCCAGCACCTAGCCTAGGCTACTGGTAAATGCTGTGGACGATTTCTACAATAACTTAGCCTGACCGTACGAAATCACGGCGCCGAGCAGCGAAGAGTCAAAAGAGAGGCCTAAAATTGCGCGCTTTCTAAGCTGGTAAGGTCAATTGCAAGCAGACAATTTGCAAAGCGGTACCGTAATCATTATCTGTAGAGACACCTTGGAATGCTGGCATGGTCTCGATCGTGGAATCACCTCACCTTTTCGATTACTCTCACGCTGWYTTTTTTTTTTTTTTTTTTTTTTTTTTTTTTTTTTTTTTKTCTGCTGCATTCCTGACTCTGCCCTAAGCACGTCTAGACAGGTCGTCGGCTAATAAGACTGCTCTTGTTCAGTGTATGGTACTGTGTTCTTTAGGCCTGCCTCGTTCGGCACGACAATTCCAATCTCAGGAGGGATGTTGCGGGGATAGTTTTCACCCCACCATATCCCTAAAACATCCTCCAAAATATACTCGCGCATAACAACGGAATATTCCGGTAGTGGTGGTTGCCATTCTCCGTCGACCACGAACTGGATAAAGTCAGCAAGATTAAAGTATATGTTACAGGTAGATGGCTGGCAAACTATACCTGCAGAAATGGGTATTTGTTCCATTGTATATTCGCAATAAGCACACCGCAAATGAAAAATTTGATCTTCGTTGGAGGTTCCGGGAAGTATATTTTAATCTTCCACCTGGGCATCCATTTGGGCGGTTCCGGATCATTCGCTTTGAATTTACGGATACCACGTCGACTGAAATCCACCTCAAAATAGAGGTTCTTTAAGGTCTTGAACGGGATATAATTTGCTCGAGTGAAGTATGCAAATGGATCGTTGTGTACAGTGATTTTTGATTCCACACGAAAGCCAGAATCGACCCAGGAATCTCGTGGCGGGAATGGCTGGGTTCGAAAATATGGCTCTGCCCCAACCCTATTCAAAGGGATAATGGCACGGCATTTTAGGGCCTATGTCATATCAGTATATTGACAGTTCCGGGGTCGAAATAGGGAAGCCCTTACATCATGAATAATTCGAAGCTGACGCACATTCGCACATCTGATGATAGATACCTCGGGCTGAACTTGCCAGCCGGCACGATTGTTGAGAATCCATCTAGGCCCAGCATTTGTTGCTTCGAATGCAATGTCAACAACGCCAAACCCATCACATTTGACAGCAAGGTAGCCGCTTCCATCAAGTTTGCAATCCTTCCATTTCATGCTGTTATGGTCCACGTCCGCGGGATCAGACACACGACTTATGTAAATTCTACCCCCGATGTTGATTGAATATATTCGTATCACATCACTTTTCAGGATCAACACTGTCTGTGAGAACCTTTTGTCAGGCACAGATTCAATACCCTCATGCCGTGTGGCTATTTGGGATGCTGTTTTCACCACAAAAAGCAAGCGTCCGACATCATACTTAAGCACCATAGATTGAATTTCAGGCGGTAATCTGTTAAGTAAGTCGCGCATTGCTGATGCAGGGAGCGGAAAGTATAAGCCGTGAGAGTGGAAGGCAGTGTGTTCGCGTGTATCAGAGAGCGACCATCGGTCAAGAAAAGTCGGTTCTATCACGTCAGTAAGGAGGTAGAGTTGGCGAATTGAGAGTCCTTTGACGAGTTCGAAGCATTTTTTATGAATTAGTAGCGACCTCTCTTTGTACTCAACCGAAGGGTAGGTCTTAGTAATGCTGCATGTCCTGAAGTTCGTATCCTTTGAGGTGAATGTAAGGGAATAATCACCCTCGAGTCGACTGTCATTGGTGCAGGAAAGAGGTTCTGCAAAAGTCGGACTCAAAGGCAACACCTTGCAACTCTCCGGTTGTGATTCCTTAACTTTGGCCTGGCAAAGTGGACATGAGAGATAATGGAAGCCGTGCATTCTTCTCATTTTTCTAAGTGAGAATGGAGGTGAAGAATAATAACCGGAAAACTCCCAGTCGGAGTCTGTATACCTAACGACTAGGAGGTACGTTAGCTTTAAGCCGTGCAAGCAGTCATTATTACGCGGCAGTTGTGCATAGATCAGCAACAACAAGTTTCGTGACTTGTGTAACAGCAGTGGTACTATTATTAGGGATGAAATTCACCTGTTGCAAGCAAACATCAACTCGAGACGTCAAAGGTCTCCAATAATAAGCAAGCAAGACAACGAAGCCACATTCATTAACGGGCAAACTGAAGGCAATGATCGAAAAGTTCTTGAAACATCCTCTGGCCATCTGCGGTCTCCAAGTCCACAACGCCCTGGTTCTCAATGATATCACCGGGCTCTGCATTGTCACTAGCCACCTGATAAAGGCCACATTTCAAACCATTGTCCTTGACAGTAACAATGACATATCCCATTTCTCGATTATCAAACGACAGGATTTCATTTTGCAACTCCCTGGCTTCAGTACCAGCAAGACTCTGAAGGCTTTCCGTCACGGATACCGCTCCAAAAGCGACGACTTTGCTTCGCTGCCATATTTCGAACCGTCGACTCCTTCGCGGAGGCTCAAAGTCTGTTCGGATGCGCCAAAGAAGTCTGAATTGATCATAGCCGAGCTCTTTGAACTGATATATAAAAAAGTTGTTGATGAACTTCATTAGGGTCTCCACGTTTCCGGTTTTGGCATCTTCGTACAAGCCAGGGAGGGTAGTAGAAAAATCCTGCAACCCGGCCATATTGAATTCCTAGGCTTCGGGTCAGTTCAACTCATTTCTTCCGCTGTCTACAGGGCGTGTCAAACCTTAGCTTGTTATGCAAGATGCTTTGTCACAAGCTATGTTTTAGTCAAGTAGGACTGGCAGTTCTAAGAGGGTTAGACGAAATTGAAAGTCAAGTCTGCCCTATCCCAAGGTCATACCTTAAGCTGACTGCGATTGAAGATGTTGTGGTCAGCAGCTCTAAAGCAACTCTAAAGCAAATAAGCTGTGTTGAAAATACCATAGTAATAGCAAGCATGGTGAGAGAAGCAGTTCAGCTGCAAGTTATGCATTTCTGACCAGGACTTCCCCTCACCAACATACATCGACTTTAGCAGCCCTTGCGTTCAGTGGTCAACTAAGAACGATCCCCTCAGCCAGCCAACGTTGGCATAACTGGCTCCGACTGGTCCATTATACGAACCCGCTGATTCCATGGTGCATATAAGCGCTGTACATACGTTATGCGTGGCGTGCACTATGTCGCTCATCCCGCAATCCATATGCCGGCGCCAAGTGCGATGTTCACGCAAATGTCCAATGTGACAATGTCTCTCGCATCTTCACTGAAAGTTGGATAATCCCGGAAAAAAGCTAACTTAGTTTCGACGACTCTTTGGTGCAAAATGCTATATTTGAATATTGATCTAGGGACACAGGGAATCGACTCGTAAACCGGAATCTCCGGAGATTCTCTGAGGCGATTCCTCAACTCGTCAATCCGAGTCTCAGGAGCGAGGGTTGGCTGGGGAACTATCGAGTGTGTCGGGTGTGCTCTAACTAAGGAGAGTCGGCTAGCACCAGCCAATCAGAGACAGGCAAGTGCTGACACAGAGACCTCACAGTCGACATAATACGGCGAGGAACCTTGAACGCGATTGTCAATCTGCTTTCTCAAGTAACATCCGAACTTCGGGCAGGCCCGGCAGCCGGGCAGGGACGAAATTATGTGTCAAATCGTAGCCACCGATAATAATAGAGCGAGGAGGGGTTCGCGGCACAACTCCGGCACGAGTGCGAGTGCGAAAGGCTTGAACGCGTCGGGCCTAACCGAACATGGTTTCTGATAAAGGGGAATAGTAATTCCGACCTGCCGGCTGAGAATATTTGACCAGTAATATGATAGGTAGTAGAATTAGGCTTTCACTGGCAGAATAATCAGTCACGCTTTCTTTCATTAGGAAAGCGGTAGCATCGCAGCTAGGCCCCGGTCCAGGGTTCATATGCAGCCCTATCGCGGCTCTCTATAAGCTATGATACGATGCATGAACGAATCGAAGGCGACTGCCAAAGACTGAAGACAGAATAAATGACATGTCTCATATTACTATATCACATAATGACATTCAAGCAAACAACTTTTTCCTATATACAGTGTGTTTGTTCACTTGGGTACCGTCAATAGAAACAAAAGCCAGTAAGACCAAAATATAACACCACCCAACTCAAGAAAAGAAATACGGGCTACTCCGAATGCGCCGAACATCCCAATCACCCTTGGCCGGCAACTCCTTAAATTTCATAGGAAGCCATATCGCAATAGCTTGTGGGTAGTTAGACGTCTTCTTTTTCTTGCCACCTGACTCCTGCTCCTCAAGAGCCTCGTCGTCGTTGACGCTGTTTGCGTTTGCGTCAATTCCCGATTTCCCTCCGAACTTGAAATCAGCATATAGACTTTCAATAGCAGGGTCGTTCATGTCAACGTTCATGTTATGCATCGAAGGAGCCGCTGTGGGGTCCTCTGGGATATGGCCGACTGCGTTCTCACCGAGCGTCTTGGAGATAACGAGATCGTCCTCGCCGCCGCCCAGTTCCTCAAAAATGGTGGCCGGGGTTTTTATCGCCTGGCCTTCCGCTTGAAGCTCCGGGTCGTCCGAGGCAAGGAGAGTGCGTTTTCGGTATTCCTCAACGAGTTCCTGGGCTCGTGATTTATTGCCTGTCTGCTGGCGGAATTTGTGTATCTGCTTTCCAACATTGGTGTTTCGTTTTACCTTCGCAAGGAACAAGTGGTTTTTGTAGCGCAGATTAAATTCAATTGCTAGTCGACCAATGATATCTTCCGAATGCATGTTGACGAACGCATCCCGGAGAATACGGTTCATGGAATCGACGTCACATGCGTGCGTCCAGAATGAATCGTGAACAGCAGAAAACGACAATCCGGCCTCGTGGCAAGCATTTGCGGATAGCATCATGTGAGTTGCGTCGAGGGAGTGAATGAAGTTCGGCGGGAACGCTTGAAGCTGCTTTCGCTTGGAGACGGCAGAATCAGAGGAATTTTCGGCCACGTTAATTTCCTGTAGAGTTGTGTGTATACGCTTGGATTTTCTGGAGCGATACGGCTGCACCACAGGTAAGCCCAAGGGCGTAGTCCAGACTACCGTAGTTTTAAATTCTTCGGCAGGATCTAAAGACTTTTGGGGACCCCTGCCACTAGAATCCGATCTCGGAAGCAAGACATTCTTTGTGACCCTTTCCATTAGTTCCGGAGACAGTGATTGTGTAATGCGACTAGCGCAGTCTCCGAGCCAGTATTGGATGTCATGGGCGCCGGTGAACATCGATCCCAGAGCCTGAAATATCTTACGGGCAACATAAGTCGAGCACGCCCAGGGCTGCTCGAGAGTGGGGTAGTGGTCTTCTATTTGCTTGCAAACTTGCTGTATCGCACCATGGAACGTAACACCATAAACGTTAGTCATGACCGTTTGCTTGACGATTTTTCGCGTAATTTTTCCATCCAGTCTCTTAGCAGTCGGGTCGCCCAAGTTCGCTTCCCGCGAAACTTCATCCTTGACGAAATCCGCCACTGCCGTATACACGTCGGATGGGCGGTCTGAAGGTTCGAGGTTCACCTGCTGCGCACCGACAATGTCACCACCAAGCGCTGCATAGTGCTGAAGTCCATTACAAGATCCATCCTGGTGAATTGGTAGGGAAGAGAGGAACTGAGTCGGATCTTCCAGGCGGAACGCGTTTCTCAGCTCGATGCAAGCTGCTAGACATTGCCACGGATCTTCCGCCTGAAGCCACCACCGTTTACCGTGCAAGCCATTGTCCGCAGAATCGAATATATCTTCAAGGTGGTCCATAGTAAATTGCTCTCGTTCGGAGAAGTTGGCTTTATCGAACCCAGCAAGGTTCGCAAGCTGAATCTTAAGCCATCTCAGGCCGCGTTCCCCGAGAGGCTTAGCTTCACCGAAAAGGAGAAGGCCTCTGCAATTGTCCGCGCCCATTTGATTAAGGTAGGGAGGGAGAGGGTACGCTCGGCCGCGGAAGTCCATGTTGTGAGGAAGGTAGAACACCTCATTCCTGTAAGCATTCGCGACTTCCAATTGGAAGTTCTGGAAGCACCTGTTGGAATGCATTCCGGCCCTTATGTCCTCGATATTCCGAACAGCTTTTGCCCATTCTCTTTCCGCCTCTACCCCATCTTCAGGTGCCGGTTGCGGCGGGTAGGGTAGGTCCGGTTCCGCCGGGGCGAGGTTGGCAACAGGATTCCCTGAATTCCACGCTTCCAACATAACATCAAGCACACCCTGGTTGATAGCCCAGCCAGTACTCCCAAGCACGTCCAAGCCTTTTCGGATTCTTTCGAGTCCGTTGTTTTCCAACGCCGTCTTCACATACGTTGGCTGTAGAGTTTCGCCAGGGGTCACACGAACTAGGGCAGTGTCGTACGAGCAGAAACCGCCTTCATGCCAGCCTGTCCAAGGTCTTGGTTTGCATACCATTGGCAAATGGCGGGCCATGAACGCCGGAGGTGGTTCCTTCGTAATCATTTGGACTAATTCGTTGTTCACGTGAATTATTCCCACTCGCTTTCCCCAATTCACTATGTGGGAGTGATGGAAAGCAGGCTGCATCGTCGTAGACCGCATCCCGGTGTCTGGATTCGTCGTGGTGACAGGTACCTTTGCAACATCAAATAGCAAGCCCAACATAGCAGCACCAACCTTCACGACGATCTTCGACGGCCATTTAACGCTAGGATCCTCGTGTTCCAAATCGTTGACAAGTGATTTCCACCGCGTTGCACCAGACCTCCTATTGCGTGTAGACAGAAGCTCTCTCAGTATGTTTACGCGGCGCTTACTCTGGGCGAGATTCGCGGCTCTTTTGATAGACGTTTCCGCAAGTATTTCATCCTGAATGTCTCTTCCGATGTTTGACACGAGTGTGGTGGTCTTGACACCATTGTTCATGCCGCCCGTGCTAAACATCGACATTGCACTGAGAATTGTAACTGCAGCCAGCTTTTCCGGAGGAAGGACACGCAAAAAGACACCGTAGTCGCAGCGCTCTGCCTGCAATTTTGAGCGGGCGGCGGGGTTCGCTTCCGCCTCGCTGACAAGCTCAAGTTCCCTATGAATTGCAGGAATAAGGCCCGTGCTCCATTCATGTAAGAGTTTAGAAATTCGTTTTCCATCGGTTTCAAGGCCGACCCGTTTTTGCGATTCCTGATACTCTTCGCGCCAACGCTGCAGAGTCGATCGTATCGAGTCGGTTTCAAGACGCCGTTGCCTTAACTGTTTATGTAACGCGACCTTCTCTTCTTCCGTGCCTTCTATATCATGGGGAAACGGTATGTCGGAATTTTTGTTAAATAGAGACAGGGAATCCTTTAACGAATGAAGCCCAAGACCTTTCTGATCAACGGGTCGAATGTCGGTCTGATCATCTGCTTCCAGCGAAATCGATTGTTCCAGGTCCGGGTTCAACCCTGCGATACCAGCCGACAAGCGCTGGAGGTCGGATGAACATATCTAAAACCATAAACTGTCAGCATTTGCTTCACTGAACTGGCACTCGAACTGGGACCATCTAAAACCGGATCAGTACCTCTGACAGTTCCCCGAGTTCCTGTTCCCCCAGAATGAGCTGGGAAAGCACATCTTCCTCACAACCTTCATCCTTAACCATCTCCCAATATTTTCGTACCTGGCGATTTCGCTTGGGACCATCTAGCATACGCAAACACATCTTTAACATTAGTGCCATCGTAGTAGCGTCAGGCCGTACGTTTCCACCGGGCATGTCAACCTCGAACCATCTCTGAAGCGTCGGAACCATGGCGTGCTGCCTTGTCACAATCATATGCATCACCATCGCCTTCAGGAAGCGGTTATGGATAGCAAGATATTCCGGCGAGCCCACGGCGTGGAAATGTCCCAATCGGTTAATCAGAGAAACCGCACGGTCAAACCTCCCCACCCTTAACGAGATATCCAAGTTCGCCATCATGTCCTCCTCATCACCTCCAATGCCCTTGACTCTGCGGAATATCCTCGGTTTCGTTTCCAGGTAATCGGACAATATAACCAGCGATTTCGGATCGAAAGGGTCGGGGGATGTCGAATATAGATAGGATGAATGCAATTGGTTCGAGGGTTCGGATTGGGATTGGGGTCTCATTGAGTAGGGTGAGTTCTCTAACGGCACGAAAGGCCCCGGATCGATCACTGATTGGCCTGACGCCGTAGCGAGATTGCGGTTCGACTGGAAGGACTGTCTGCGCGGACGCTCATGAGATGTCGTCGGAGATGCATGGGATGAGGGAGCTGGGCGGGTTGTTTGAGAGTGGGATCGGAGCGTCATCGGCATCGACGAGGGTAACGAGGCCGTCCGCCCATGCGACAATCGTGATCGAAGAAGGGCATCCTTTCGGTGAGCCACTCGAGACAGCATATCCTTTTTCCTTTTCTTTTTTTCCCTTCTGACAGATTTATGTATGCACCGGGTGAATTACAAGAAGGCAAAGATTATAGTCATATAACAAAACACAACGAAGAAGATAAATCAAAGACGAAATGGTGGTATATAAAACAGGAAATAAGTCGTGTGGATGTAGGCTAGTAGTAAGTCAAGAGGAATGAATAGGTGGAAGAGATGTCGAAGAAACCGGTAGTGACCCTGTTTGCAACCGCTCCAACCGCAAAAAAAAGGAAGAGGGAACAAGATGGGAGGAAAAGCGCTTCAATTCAATGCATTTGAGATGGATTGAAGAATGAAGAAGAGGAAAAATAACGCCGTCGAAAAGAAAAGAAGAGAAAAATTCCAGATTGACTCCGGATGGCAAACACGTGATGGCACGTGCGAGGTATCCACGGATTTCCTAAAGGGGTTAAAACTGATTACAACCAACCCACAACTTACGAGACCACCGACTATCATACGCGGACTCCTGTACAGCGGTGGCCAATTCGATCAAGTTCTTAGTTCACCATCTGCCGCATCCCTCCCTTCCCGTTGCCTCTTCCGATTCTGCTTCATAGCCCACCCGGTCATCTCTGGCCGCGCAGGGTCAACACGCGGTGCACTCATCCCGTCGAGATATTCCTCAGCATCAATAGCAGAGCCTAGCTGTGATAGGTCTTCGGGGTGCTGATGTATCATGTAGTTTTCGTAGGTCTGCCATGAGTCCTCGGTCTGTGGTGATGGTTAGCCATACTCGAAAAGCATGGATAAAGGAAAAGAATATAGGCTATATATACCTCAGCATCAACCCAATCATACGTCTCCCACTTATCGTCCTGCATCTGTTTCAATATATCCAAGTTCCCTGCAACGGGTACTTCTCCGTCTTCGGCAGCCTTGACTTTGACATCAATAGCACGGGCTTCCGGCTCAGCTGGTCTTTCCTCGTCCGGATCTCCCTTGGCCTTGGGCGCCCTCGGCCCTTTGGCAGGGATTTCATCCAACGCGTCAAGATGGTGAAGTTGAGGATGTAACTGGACGACAGCGGAGACTGGAGACAGATGTAGATTTTCTTGTCAAAGAACAACAGCTGTTAGCAACCAAACCAGACCGATAGCTACAAGAGCAAGAGACGAGACAAGAATACTTACTCCCCCGAAAAGCAGCAAGCATATACACCGGATCCCCCTGCTCGGGTATCTTCACCCTCCCCCCAAGCGTCTGCACCCTCATCAAGTCCTGTCCCTGTGGCTGCATCATTTTACCACCACCCCGATTACCCTCCACCACAACGTCATCCTCAGTCTTCACCTTACTACTCCCCCCTCCCCCACCACCACCACCACCACCCGCAGACACACCAGACGTAAAACCCCCAGCCATCCCATACCCCCCCGAAGCTCGACCCCGTTGCAGAGCATTCCCGAACCGAAGTCCCTTTGTCTGATCGTAGTTTACGCGAGTGTTGATGGGGACGTCGACTTCGACTAGCCCGGTTCGCGGTTTTTGGCGAAAGGCTGTGGGTTTTTGGCCGTGGCGGTCGTCGTAGGGGTGGTCGGTTGGTCGGTCGAGGTATTGGAGGACGTAGCGAGGGATTTGGGAGTCTGTGAGGAGGATGTCGTAGGAGGTTATTACCGGATCGGATTCGGAGTCGGGGAGGGACATGTTTCTGTTGTTGAGACTCGTGGCGTGTTATCGGAGCTTAGAGGTTCTCAGGCACAATTTCCTAGCAAGCTGCGCTAGCTTTCAATTTTGATTATCGATAAGGTTTGATGAATTGCTGTACAGTAAAACCTCACGAAAAGCTTGCCATTTCACGATGTCATGATGGTCTGCAAAAAAAATATGTACCTTTGTTCACCGCCTTTAGATTAAGATCTTATCTTATCGATTTCGCGCATCTCCATCTTATCTAAATGAGTCTACATCTTCAACTCGAATGAGAATGATCACTGCCATAAGTACATATTGACTTCGCTTTTCCCTATGGCGACCAAGAACATCATCAACAATTGCAGCAGACAACACATGTATCCAGACATGCCACAATTACTCTATCAAGATCCAAGAATATCAATGTACAGTATGTACACCAGGTATGGCAATCAACACTTTCTAAGTGCAAGGCTATGTAAATACACACACGGGCCGCCGCGAAGCGGCGGKCGACCCTCGTTTTCGTAAAACACATTCAACAAAAGACGTCAACAATATAAACAGTCATGCAACGAAATGGTATATAGCCAAGTATATATAGGAGAATAACTTCGCGTGCCCTTCTCAACATGCATCGTGCACCGTTCATTCTTCCTCATCCTCTTCGGCGACCTGTACAAGTGATAATTGTCAGACAAAAATCCTCTCAAATGCAGTTTGTGTAGCAGGGAGATTATTGCCAACTTACCCCTTCATGGAAGTTCCGTCCGTCCGTCGTCTTGTTGATGATACCAGCTCGGATACACCAGTCACCAAACCTCTCCGGTTCCTCGCCATCAGTGTTACGCTCAAGCGCGTAGCGCTTGAGGAGAGGTTTCATTATATCGAGAATCTCATCCTCCTTGATCGACGACCGGTAAAGCTTGTTCAGTCGTTGCCCGTAGTATCCACCGCCAAGGTACATGTTGTAAGCCCCGTAAGCCTTGCCGACGAAGCCAACTTCCGCGAGCCACGGTCGAGCACAGCCGTTCGGACAACCAGTCATACGCATAACGATGCTGGCCTTCGCCAGACCCACTTCCTCCAGAGTGGACTCGAGTTTGGAGACGAGGACGGGCAAGTACCGCTCAGACTCGGCCATCGCCAGACCGCAAGTAGGGAAGGCAACGCATGCAGACGAGGATAGGCGCAAGCCAGAGAAGTTTGTGTTGTCGAGCTTGTGTTTGACCATCAAATCGTTGACAATAGGGACGTCCTCATCCTTGATAAGGGATAAGATCAAGTGCTGGTTTCCGGTGAGACGGAACTCGCCCTTGTTGAGCTTCGCCAATTCCCGAAGGCCAGTCCGCATAGGGAAGTCAGGACTATCCTCCACACGACCATTTTCGATAAAGAAGGTGAAATGGTTCAAGCCCTGCTCATCCTTCTGCCAGCCGAAAGTATCAATGTTCGACTCAAACTTGTACGGACGACTTTCAGCAAACCGTAACCCGTCAGGAAGCAGCTCCTCAACCTTGCCCTTGAAAACGTCTACTCCCATGTCATCGACAGTATACTTCATACGAGCGTGCTTGCGGTTCTGGCGATCTCCGAAGTCGCGCTGCACGAGCATTATCTTCTCACAAACAATATGGGTCTTCTCGGCAGGCACAAAGCCAAGTTCGCGGCCGGTTTGTGGGTAGGTCTTCTTGTTGTTATGAGTGCAGCCCATACCACCGCCGACCAGAACGTTGAACCCCTCCAAGTGTCCATCGGACCCCTTGATAGCAATTAGACCAATATCGTGAGCGAAGACGTCAGTGTCATTGTGAGGAGGAATGGCAATGGTGACCTTGAATTTCCGAGGAAGGTAGGTAGGACCATATAGAGGCTCCTGATCGACAACGGCATCACCTGCAACCTGTACCTTCTTGTCGTTCTCGTCTCTCAACCAAATTTCATGGTACGCGCTAGTCGCAGGAAGGAGATGGTCGCTAACCCTCTTCGCAACGGCACTGGTCTCGCGGTGAAAGCCTGAAAGCTCCGGCAGAGAGCTACACATGACGTTACGATTGACATCACCACAGGCAGCGATGGTCGTCATGAGCGCCTTGTTAATACTACGCATGGCAGAGCGAAGGTTTCGTTTGACAACACCGTGGAATTGGAAGGTCTGTCGGGTCGTAAGCTTCATGGTCTCATTACCATACGCGCTGCTGATTTCATCCATCTGGAGCCATTGTGAGGGAGTGGCGACACCACCAGGAAGACGGCAACGGATCATGAAGGCATATGCAGGCTCGAGACCCTGAGCCTTGCGCTCGTCTCGCACGTCACGATCGTCCTGCATGTAAGTGCCGTGGAATTTGGTCAATTGCGCATCATTGCCAGAAACGGCACCGGTGCTCTCGTCCTGAAGACCTTCTTCAATAGTCCCACGCAAGTAGTTGGACTGGATCTTGATATCCTCGTTCGTTAGCGGTGGAGGTTCCTCCGGCAAGCCTTCGACCTTGTCCACACCCAAGGCCTGCCACAGACGCGGCTCCCATTCGGAATAGCCCGTCTGGAAGGCATCTGGATCCTGGTCATCCCCGAGGCCGATGTCCGTTAATTTTCTTCCACCAAGGAAGGAGACCCTAGCATCGAGATCCTTAGACGGTTTGTTGTAGTAGATTTTATCCTCCTTGCGAGGCCAGTAGTGGCTATCGCCAAGTCCAAATACGGAGTAGTTGATAGTAGACAGGTCCAAGTCACCGGAGTTCTTCACGACGTCCCAGAAACCACGGCCGTTCTGAGGGAACTCACCCTGACCGGCGGTACTGGTAATGAAGACAACGTTCTCCTCGGTTGACAGATCTTCGATCGGATACTCATCCATAGCCATCACCATGGTCTTGAGTCCCCTCGCACGGCCACGATTTCCCAGGCGCTTGGCCAAGCTCTGTGCATTACCATTATCAGACGCGAAAAGAATAGTCAAAGGCGCACCAAAGAGGCCCTCAAGGAGCTTTTCGTACGAGTCCTTCGCTTGACGTTTTTGTAGTGATCGCACTTCAGTGCCATAGGATTCGGAGAGGGCAGAAGAGAAACGAGGGTTACGGTTCATCAATTGAGTGAGCTGGTTGTCCCGGCGCAGAAATTGCTCGAGTTCACGCTTTATACGTTCTGAGTCAAGGAAGAATTTAGGTTCACCCTGTTCCTCGTTCACTGGGTTCCAGCGGTACAACGGCCAGTAGCCAAGATCCACAGCCTTCTTCGTTTCTTGCAGGACGGTGAGTGCATTGTCGTTTTCCTGGTTATACGGGAGATAGGCGACGACAACTGAAGGTCCCTTGAATTGCTCTGCCTCAGCCATGGCTTGAAGAACCTGGGTGTACGAACTGTAAACCGCAACCGACGCGACGTAAGCGTTTCCATAGTTCATAGCGTATAGACCAATATCCTTCTTTCTGCGCGTAGGGTCAGCAGCCGCGCGCTCTGAGAAGGGCTGCGAGTCGATAACGAGCACGTTGACATCTGTTCCTGAAGCAAGAACGTGGTGAACACCCGAGTTCCCGAGGTCGTATGACCAAGCGTCGGACCCAATAAGCCAGTGAGACTCGCTGAAGAAGAGCTTCTTCGACTCTAGGAGGTGCCTGGACAAGGCAGAACCATCGTTTGAAAGACGAGCAATGACATCAGGGGCGATTGCGTTCGACCTGGCCGCGTCCTTTGCATTCAAAGCCCACCTTGACAACCACGACCTGGGAACGTCGGTAGCAAAACTGGTGCTCTTGGACGCTTCTTCGGCCTCGCGAATGAAACGCTCACGGTGCTCCATCCTGGCAATCAACGAACCGAAACCATATTCAGGGCTTGCCGCAATGACAGGAGAGACGCCAGCGTTACTGGATTCTAGTTGGTTGGCAACATGCAGGTGATCACCGAAGAGCTGGTTCAGTATTTTTAAGTAGGCATTCTCAAGACGAGGCTGTTCTACCGTAATTTGGGGGGTAAACGTTTTAGGACTCCCGACAACGAGATGTTGCACCGGAGACGGAGAGTCTAGGTTCTGAATGATGCCCCTGAGCGCCTGGTCTGCAGTGGACTTTTCAACGTACCCCAGTCGGTATTCTACCAGTTGGAGCGCGCGACCGCCTGCACCGGATGGGACCAAGCTCGACAACAAATCCAAGAATGAGGGACCCCATTTGGTAGTTTTGCGAACTTGTTCCAAAACACCGATTCTTTTAACGGAGCTTGGAATCGCATTCGCAATCTGGCTCCCAACCCACGGTCGGTACAAGCGCGCTGTGATAAGGCCGATGTTCTGGATGTCTTTGCTAGCTTCCGGATTTGAAAGTACGTCAACGAAGACTCCGGTCGAGCCGAAAATGAAAACGGCGGTTTTGGCATTGACGGGTCCGGTGTATTCGATCGCGTGGTAGTCCCGGCCAGTCAGATTCGACAACGTCTCCCAAATCTGAGCAGCCCAGCCAAAAATGTCCGCGGTATTCACAGGGCGTACGCTGGATCCGTCCACGGTTGTGGCAGAAGAACTGGCGATACGGCTGTCACTGCTGCTGTCCCTTTTCGAAGAACCGACGGATGAGTTGTCCACGCTTTCGTTCGGCGTAGCCTGGGGCGGGGAAGACTCTCCAGAATGCGGGCTGAGAGGGGCCTCCGGCACCTCTTCAGGAACAGTCGCCACACGGCCGGAGTCGGTATACAACGTCTGCGCCGCAGAGCCAGAGGAATGAGAAGCGTTGTTACTGCCCAGAGCCAGCACCTCCTTCACGACATCGGCATTTTCCTGAGAAATGGGTTCATCCCCAGCCGAGTTGACCGGATCGAAGAAATGAATAACACCCTTTCCGGACTTCCGAGCCAAAGCGTGAGCCGTAATAGCGATATCCTGTGCCTCCTGGATTGTTTCCGAGTGCAAAAATATAAAACCGCATTGCCGTATCGAACTGATTGCCGAGAAGTCAGGGGAAGGAGCGGATTCCAAACCAACGTGAATGACGAGAGGGTAATTTGCCAATCGGTAAAGATGAGGTACGGAAGGGACAAGGATGGAAGAACTGGTCACGACAGAAACAATCTTGCCGTTCTGCAGCGGGTAAAAAGTGGAAAGGAGAGGGTCTTCGTTGCATCGGAGAGGAATCACCTGTATTCATTTGCAGCAGAGTTAGCCCAAGATCATCCAGATTGTACGTAGTAAACGTGTACTAACCTCCGAAGGAGCACCGGACAAAAGGTTACCAGCATCGTTCTTCTTTAGGGCTTTTAGAGCCTTGGAGAATATCGAATCCTTCTGCAGAGATGGCTGGACCGAGAGAACGAGGTCACTGGCAGAGTATGCAACTCTTGCCACTGAAAAATAAGAAGGAGACAATCATTAGAAACGACGACTAAAACGAGAACAAATCAATAGTAGAGTATATAACGGCGTTGCTATCTTACCTGCTTCCCCGGCAGTCAGGACAGGCGCCATCTTGACTGTCCTTTTAGACTCTGTCAATCCTTTGCAGACTGCAGTAAGCAATTCCTCCTAGACAAGAGGGCAACAGAGAAGGTATATCCAAGCAATATCAAATTGGTCGAGTCCTGCAGGACGCTGATATCACAGCATGCAGACCGAGGGAAGATATAGATCAATCTGATGCAACCAGCAAAGAGTCCAGCAGGGATGGAGAAAAAGAAGGCGCAGAACTCCCTGGTATCGTGGAAGAAGGAACACAATCCCAATCCGACTCTTTTCTCTCTTCTTTTCTGGTCAACTTTTTATCAGGCAGGATGGGAAGAGTGGAGGAGAACAAGAGGAATCGCAGGAGTAGATTTTCTTCTCTCTTCAGGCTTAGTAAGGCCAGGAACTCTCCGCCATCGGGATTAGAACAGCGGTCTCCTTATTGGTTCGCGATCACGACATCAATGCCCTATCCGGCAGCTGGTGGGGTAGGATGAATAAGCGCGGCCTTCCGCGGGGTCTGCTCAAGCACGTGAACCGGTTTCAGCATCAATTCCAAATCCCGAAGCGGCGAAGACTGATATATGACTGACTCCTCCATGCGCTCCATGAGTCCATGTACTACTGTACTTGAAGATGTTGCAAACTGCTACGAGGATCTGAAAGGCACTCGTATATATCCACATACTTCGTAACTATCATCTTCAAGAAATTAATACGGTGTTTCCCATAGGTAGTGCCAGAACTCATCACAATCGAACACATATAAGCCATAGGATGAAATGGAAGTCCCTCAATCACCCCGAAAACACCAAAGGTATGATACTAAGTTAGCAAGAAATGGCATCCTGTACATTAATTGTAATGCCCACCTCCCAAACTATCCTGTTCCAACCCAACCTTCCTAACGCCCCGCGCGTGAACAGTACGTATAGTCACGCCATAATGCAATCAGAGGAGAAGCCATGCCAGGCAAAAAAGACGGTGAGGACAGACCAATTCAGGCCGTCCCGACAACGCCCATTCCACTTGTCCGACATGTCTGTAAATTCATCGTGAAGATATAACGACAAGAACAGCCAGCCGAGGTGAAGGAGAAGGTAAGAAGAAGGAAGGGAAGCGGAAAGGAGAAATGGCAGCAAAAGTCGAGATAAAAAAGATCGGAAATGTTGCGGCATTAGCCCCGTATCGTTAACAGGATGAAAGTGAAAGTGCACGGTCGCTGAATAGTCGACTGTGCAGTAAGAAAAATTAAGTGACTTTAGATTACTCGAAAATTAAGCTCATCGGAGCCTGATCGAAATATTTATTACAGCGCCGAGTATTGCGCGGACGACTGAGGAAGACGGATCGGTCACAGGGATATCGGTGCTTTACCGGCATCGGTCGGCTCAAGACGAAATGATTATTTCGACTACCTGCAATCACTCCAATTTTGCGGCTTATCGTTTTTCGACGGTGGCTGTTCCGGGATTGGAGGATGCATGGGGGTCGGCTGGAAAATGGACGGAGACGGCTGAGGAGGTCCGGTGCCAGAACGACGTCTCCTTTCCCTTTCAATAGGCCCAGACAGGTCGGTACTGCCGCCGAAGCTGCGAAATCGTCTGTGAATACCGCCTGGTCGGCTTACGCGATTCGGATCTTCTTCTTCATCCAACCAATATCCGCGGCCAATACTGATCATGGTACGTCCAAGCTTGCCCTTCCAGCCTTGGCCATCCGGGCTATACGCGGAGAACGGTTCACGGTCGATATCTGCCATGCTGGCGACCGAGGTAGTGCGACTGTGGGTCGGAAGTTGAGTGTGCCGGGGCACAGAAATATATAGACGCAGTGTCCGACGGGCGAAAGCAAGCATGACGAAAACGAAGTAAGCACGAAACACCCACAACGCGCAGATAAAGACGATGCTCGGCATGCTCTCGGGTTGCAGGACAGCACTAAGACCATCGTTGCTTCGGACGAAATTGGAAGCGTCTGTGATTTTCGCGTCAAGTGACGTGGCGTCCCGAGATTTTAACTTGCTCTTGCCATAATGTTGCGAAATAACCATAAACCATGAGACAGCGAACCCTGCGGTATAGGCGGCATTTATCAAGCTGTCAATTGAATAAATCCAGGCGAGCGACAGACATTGCAGCGGTGATTGCTGACGGATATGTGGGAAGAGCAGTGCTGTAAGGCCGAGTACGATAAGCGAGTAGATGTACATAGATAGCTGAATCGGAGAGAGTTGATATCCGGTCAATAGAGCGAGAAGGCCATAGAGACCGCTTATTTTGTTCAGAAGCAAAGACATGGTGATCAGAGAAGCACCCGTCTCGAGACTCATAACATAAAGGAAGGTCTGAAGAACGAAGCCACGACGGCATATATTAGTACAGTCAACAACGATTCCGGACAAGCGCCTGTAGAACGGTATGCTTACCTCTGGCCGCGGAATGCGGAGGTAACGAGTTGAGAAACCCATCTTGGTGCCGTCAAGGAGATGAGCGGATTGATCAACCTCTCGACACAAGGATGAATCGACTCAACGGGAATTCGGATTGTAGCGACCGCAAGGTAAAGGAATGGAGAAAGAAGACGACGAAGAAGAAGAATGAAGGACAAGAAAGATAAAAAGCACGGGGATTATGAGTGAAAAATTAACAAGGCGAAAGAAGACAGGGAGACAATGAAGAAGCGAGTGGTAAGGCCTAGTAAAAATACTAGCGTCAATTTCCCGTGCAGCTGTTACTACTGTTAGGCTGCAAGAGATTCGGGGTCTTTCTTTTCTCTCCTGCACTCCGGTTAATCCGCGTCGATTGTGTTAATGGCAATAGCCGTTGGTGTGTTTAAAGCATCGAGTTTCACGAAACTGACATAACACTGTACGTGGTACAACAGCGCGCAGAGCAAGGCGTTGATGTTGTTGGATGGACGTTGAATTTTGCGAAATTGAGGCGAAGAAGAAGAATAATACGGGAGTTGTACGGAGTAAACACCGAGTGTAATAATACATTTATGCAGGCTTTATGCTCACTGTGCATAACTATGACAGAAACGGTAACCCTACGGACTCGGAGTACATCTCGTCCCCACCCCGAACCAGACAACGAGCTGGGAACATTTCAGCATCATATCTCGGTCTAGACATATACTACGGTACATACTTCGTGTTCATGAAAGCGTAAACATTTGGGATATCACATACAGAAGACAACGCCCTGTCACAAGTATGTTGCAAACCAAACACAAGGATATCGGGTTTCTTTAATCCTCGAAACAACAACATGCGAGGATCTCTGGCAGAGAAAAACTATGTCCAATGGGGATTAATCTAAAGAAACGCTACAAATGCAAGCAGAGAAMAAAAAAAAAAAAAAAAAAAATCGAAGAAGTACATCACTTTGACAGGACCTCACGCCTCATACCCCGAATTAAGAAACATATTAAAAGGAAGAGGACGATAGGAAAGTAATTCGAGTCGTACAGTTCACGCGCCGATGGTTGCATTCAGCAGAAGCACCCATCGTTCTTCGTAGTCTCCTTGGGGGTTATGTTGACATCAATCACTACAAGTTGGAATCACCAGTCAGCTTCATGGATTCATAGCCCTCTTGACTAGAGCAACAGGCAAAAAGAGAAGGAAACAAACTCGTATTATCTCCTCGGTTTTGTTCACCCTCCATTCCCGGCAGCGCCTGAGCTATTCTTCTGAAGAGTTGCTTCACATTATGCCCAACTTTAGCGCTGGTCTCGATAAACATCAACCCGTTTCTTTTTGCTTCGTCTTCGCCTTGTGCGGTCGTAACTTCACGTTTGTCGTTCAAGTCGGTCTTGTTGCCCACAAGGACAATGATAACATCGTTACCGCGCTCTCCTCGTACATCGTCAATCCATTTACGGGTGTTCTGGAAGGACTTGGCGTTCGATATGTCATAAACCACTACAGCAACGCTTGAGTCTCGGATGTAGGATGGAATGAGGGACCGAAATCGTTCTTGACCGGCTGTATCCCAGAGTTGGAGCCGAACTGTCCTGTCTTCAAGATACATTGTCTTCATGGACAATGTTAGCGACTCGAAAACAATAGCGATATACTTAATTGATGACAGGTGGTTGTTTCTCATTGAGAAATACCTTCGATAGAAAGTCGATCCCAATTGTTGCCTGGTAGGTGTTGTCGAATGAATCGTACATAAACCGAGTAATCAAGGACGTTTTCCCAACTGAGCAGAGATATCATCAGAACCGTGCCAAGCAGCAAGTATACTTCGACATAACAATCCCATACCACTCTGTTCTCCTAAGAAAACCAACCTACAATTTCGTATTAGTTAAATTTGTGCCATCACGATAGAGCAGCATTAAGTTGACCTACTTAAACTTCTTCAGAGGATTCGAATATGACCCTACTCCCGAAGCAGACGCCATGGTGGTAAATGCGGTGGAACAAAATCAGGGGAAAGGAAGCAGAGTATATAGCTCAGCTGTACGAAGTTCTCAAGTTTCAGGAAGAAGGAGCAATCATAGCAGCTAAGAGCTTGTGCCCTTAGAAAACCGACGCAGGAGAAACCACACGTCGCGCAAGGGGATAGGCAGGAATTGGAGAATTGTCAGGAGTATGATGCGAGTCGACTTGCGATCTGGACAAGACTCCAATCCATGGAACAGTCTGGGGAATTGTTGCGGTCTCCCTTCCTTCACCGCCTTGGTACGTATGGATGCCTGTGGTGCCTGTGGGTCTGCACTTGTAATGCGTGATACGGTATGTTACAAGTATCCATATCTTACATTACACGCCGCCTTTTCGGATGAACCATCGGTCCGATGGTCGTGCGGGAAGTTGAGCCCAATCGAAAGCTGCTGGGATTTCCACCTGGGAAGAGACTTGGAGCTTCCAGCTGTCGTCCAACTCTTGCTATCCCCCTTTTTGTCCTGCCTTTCTAAACTTACGGTTGCAAGGAGCTGGATGTAGTCATGGCTCTCGCCTATCCAGCTGGTGCTGCAACCGCATCTCTCCTCGTGATTGGAGGCTGTAAGCTTGTCTTTGTGAATTGAAGCAGATGGTGTTGTACATATGAGCTGATACGATGTTGTATTTTTCTAGATATGCTCTTTCACGGGGAGGGAGAGACCTTTAATGTACGATTTCTCTATCTGTCCCGTCGTCGGTCCGTCGTTGGGTTCTGTTGATGTTGACGTGTGCTAGGTCGGCCAATTTCTCGAATCTGTATCTCCCTTTGCTTGGGCAAACTTTGGCATATCAATGTGTATAGGGCTTTCGGTTGCAGGAGCAGCATGGTATGAGACACTTTGTGGATTTGCTTTCAGCTTGGATCTCATCGGCCTCCGGAATCGCTCGCGCTGACCGTACAATTCACTTGTCTAGGGGTATCTTTTTGACGGGCTCTTCGATCATCGGCGGAGGTGTCAAAGCACCACGGATACGGACAAAGAACCTCATCTCCATTATCTTTTGTGAAGTCGTGGCTATCTATGGCGTTATCATGGCGATTGTCTTCTCTTCGAAACTTGGCTCTGTTGACCCTGAGGAACTCTACTCCAGCAGCAACCTCTATACCGGATATGCGCTGTTCTGGGGTGGAATTACTGTTGGCGTATGCAACTTGATCTGTGGTGTTTCTGTCGGTGTCAATGGAAGCAGTGCTGCATTGGCCGATGCAGCTGATCCCAGCCTGTTAGTTCCCACTCCGACTTGCACACGTGAAATCTAAGCTAACGTTCTGGTTGATAGGTTCGTGAAAATTCTTGTCATTGAAATTTTTAGCTCTGTTCTGGGTCTTTTTGGCCTAATTATTGGACTTTTGATGGGTGGACGAGCTCTCGATTTTGGAGCTCAGTAAGAGGACACGACCATTGGGAAAGCAATGGCCGTAAACTGGTGTGTATGGTATGCCTGAAGCATTTTTCTTTTCTATTCCTCTTTTCTTTTCTTTTTTTGGCTATTTTGCAGCGTTTAAGGCGTACGGATGCTATATCTATGTGTGACTGTAGGATTTTCCTCATTGGCAATGCATGGTGATGATGTACAGTAACGACCAGAGACTTACTTCTTGACTGACCTTGACTTGTATGATCAAATAAAGCATTGAAAGTAATCCGGTTAAACAAGTATTCCAGTATTCCAGCTCCTGTACGGAGTGGACTGTGGTAGCTGCTCACCAGTTGGCCTCGGAGATGGCACCATGCTCTGGACGTCATCCCTCACAAACCATCCCACCGACATCAACAAGACACTCGACATATATAATGGCGGACAACAAGCTCAAACCAGCAATACTTATAGTATCAGATACGGCATCTCAGAGCCCTTCATCAGACAGAGTTGCAAACACTCTTACTGCCTCTTTCACCGACCAAGCGTCGAGTACCTGGGAGGAGCCCATCATCAAGATCGTACCCGACGATGTTCTTGGAATCCAACGGGCCATCTGTGACTGGACTGATGGGCCGGACTGGGCAAATCTCATTATAACGTCCGGTGGGACAGGCTTTGCCGTCAAGGACAATACTCCAGAGGTTAGTGTTGGCTTGCCGATTGCCGAAGACACCAACTATTAACATTTCTCAGGCTGTGTCTCCTCTCATCCATCGCCATGCACCGGGACTTGTGTAAGTCGACTTCTTGCATCTTGGATGGCAGTTTGCAAATACTGTATGGGCTCATACGCTGGAGTCGCTAATCAATTTGCCATTGCCAGTCATGGCATGCTTGCTGCCTCTCTGGCCGTTACACCATGTAAGATGGACTGCTGATAGTCGCTGTTGTTTTCTATTGAGATGAGAATCAGAATCCCTGACATCCTCACTGGACAGTTGCCATGATGTCTCGACCTCTGGCAGGGATTAGGGGCAAGTCATTAATCTTGACATTACCGGGATCACCGAAAGGTGCTAAGGAGAATCTCGAAGCGGTGATCAAGCTTCTGCCACATGCGTGTATTCAGGCTGCGGGAGCGAACTCAAGATCCCTGCATGCTGGAGGTGTCAGGAAGCTGGAGGCTGAAGCTGGTGTAGGGTCGCGATCGAACGTGCAACACCAGGGACAGCACGTTCACGGTCACGGTCATGGCCATCATAATAACCATCACGGCCACTCACATGGTCATTCCCATGGACATGACCACGGTCATGGACATGTAATGCCAAAAGCACACACATCTCCGTTGGAACGCCCAGAGTCTAATGATCCAAACGCGGGACCAAACCGACGAAACCGCACATCGCCCTATCCCATGTTCTCGGTTGACGAAGCATTGAAGTTGATCAGCGAACACACCCCAGAACCGACCGTGGTCGAGGTCCCGGTATCTACCAATCTTGTCGGGTCTGTAGTTGCAGAAGATGTATACGCAGGGGAAGCCGTGCCGGCATTTCGAGCCAGTATTGTCGACGGGTACGCTGTGATTGCGCCAGCGCCAGACGCAGCATCATCATCTACCGAGCCAAATGCCAATAACAGTACTACTAAGGGTGTTTTCCCAGTTGCCTCTATAACCCACGCCAATGCAGAAGGTGCATTGACACCGCTTGAACCGGGAAGTATCGCCCGAATCACCACAGGCGCATCGCTACCCCCTAACGCGAACGCGGTGGTAATGGTCGAAGACACCGTCCTCGCCTCATCAACACCAGACGGCAAAGAAGAAGCCACAGTCGAAATCCTAACCGACGCGATCAAACCCGGCGAAAACATCCGCGACCCAGGCAGCGACATCGCCCTGGGCTCCCGGATCCTCCAAAAAGGCGACCTGATCACCCCGATAGGCGGCGAAATCGGCCTCCTAGCCGCAACCGGCACCAAAACCGTCAAGGTCTTCAAAAAGCCCTGCATCGGCGTCCTCAGCACCGGCGACGAACTCATCGAACACAACGACCCCCGCACCCTCCGCGGCGGCCAGATTCGCGACTCCAACCGCCCCTCCCTCCTCTCCTGTCTGGCTTCCTGGGGCTTCCCGACCGTCGACCTGGGGATCGCCCGTGACACGCCACCGGGTGAGCTGGAGCACATCCTCCGTGACTCCCTCCGCGGCATTGTCAGAAAAAACGCCCCACCAACCTCCCAAGCACCCGATGTGGTAGTCACAACCGGAGGCGTGTCGATGGGCGAACTCGACCTCCTCAAACCCACCATCGAACGCTCCCTGGGCGGCACCATCCACTTCGGCCGCGTGTCCATGAAACCCGGCAAACCCACCACCTTCGCCTCTATCCCCTTCAAACAACAAACCCGCTCCGATAACGATAGGAAACTCATCTTCGCGCTCCCCGGGAACCCGGCCTCCGCCCTCGTGACACTTAACCTATTCGTCCTCCCCTCCCTGCATAAGCTGCTGGGATTGGGATTGAATCAGAGATCCCGCGCCCAGAGTGAAAACCCGAACCAGATCTCTCCCTCTCCCCCCGGCCTTGGAACTGGCCTCCCCCTCCTCTCTGTTGTCCTGGCTCATCCTTTCCCGCTCGACTCGAAACGTACCGATTACCATCGTGTTATTGTCACGGCTTCCCGGTCTGACGGTCGCCTTTATGCTTCCAGTACCGGGCTTGGTGGTGTTGGGCAGCGGAGTTCTAGGGTCGGTAGTCTTGCTAGTGCGAATGCGTTGTTGGTTCTTCAGCCGGGATCTGGGAGTGTTGAGAAAGGGCAGTTGGGGGATGCTTTGTTAATGGGGGGTGTTGTTCCCGGGGAGTAGATTTGTGGTGATACATATAGCATGGAATCTTGTTCTAGGTTTGCTTATCCAGTCAGTGAGGGCAACTGGTACAATGTAGGTATGGGTATATGTGTAGTTGGGCTTTTTTTCTGTTGGCTATCTCTTAGCTAGGTATCATACTTCTACATACAGCAAAGAATCCCAGGACTGGAAGCTGGAAGAGCACATCAATGCTTGAACCAACCACGACATCATTCCAACCCAAACCCTCAATCCATCGATCCCATCACATCTAGGATTCCAACCCCCGCCAAACCCCAACGGCTCAAGACCGCCTCAACCCCTTCTTCTTCTCCGCCCGAAAAGCCGGCAGCGTCCCCTCCCTCCCCTGCTTCCTAGCAATCTCGACCACAAAAAACCTCACAAAATCCGTAAGAATCCAATAACTACTATGCGCGCTGAGCATATTCAGATACTGAATATTCAACGGCCCACCACCGCCGGACAAGTAGTAGTCGATCTGCCCGTTGTCGTTGAGGAGGAACATGCGCTTCTCCGCGATTTCCTCGCGCGTGAAGTCGTGTGTTTCCAGCTCGACGTTAGCCGGGAGTTTTGGTGGTAGCGTCACCGGGCGGCTGGTGGCGGGTTCGAAGCCGGGTGTTGTTGTAGGCGTGGAGGAGGAGCCCCAGCGGAAGATGCTGCTGAAGGATTGCCAGAGCGTTGCGGAGGAGCTGGGGACTGAGGCCATTTTGAGGGATTCGGCTAGGTCGCGGTCGACGGCGGCGTTGACGCGGTATGTGATTGCTGTTGATTAGGGTTAGATTCTTTTTGCTTCTGTACCTGGATTGGATTGGATTGGGCTTGGGCATGGGAGGGGTTGGAGTGGCCTACGGTCGGTTGTGTGCATGATGTTGTACACGTTATGTACCCCCAGGCAACCATATGTGTCTGCTTCTCCGGCGAGTCCGGGATGACGGTCATCGCCATTGCTACCGGGTTTATTCACTCCTCGCCGCGGAATGAGATTGGCTAGATAGATACATTTCAGTTATTTCCGAGTCACAACTACCAGGAGCAAGCAGCAAGCAGTCAAGAGGGGGGAGTATTAGGCAGATTCAAACCTTTATTTAGCAAAAGGAAAAAGCCTGCTGGGCTTCCGCATAGAAATAGGTTCTTCGTATCAAATTCGAATATATCGCTGTGGACATTCGTTTCAGAGAAATTGAATCTGGGAACTTTAGTAGGCTGATGACTGAGGATGTCTAATGCCATCACACTCCCCAGCGAGTGAGCTATGAGATGAACGTTGCCATACTCGTGGAAGCCTGGATTGTTCTTGCACCAGAGGCGATAGACTCGATTCGCTTCTTTGGCAACCGCCTGCACCATCTTCGTCTTGTGGTGCGACAGGTAGTAGGGTATATCAAGCATGACATCACTTATTAGAGATCTTACACCGGGCATGGTCTCCGGTACGATGTCCTTCAGAGAGAAATTGTTGGCAGTCGTATCTTCGAAGCACCCATCTTCAAGAGACAAGGTCGACCGCCAATTCACAGGCAGGACCATGATGCCTCCGTGGTCAGGTCGGACGTGAGACCAAACAGGCTCGTTGTTGAGTTCCTCATTGACGTGTCTGCGAAGAGCGTTAATCGAGTGAGTGAAGTGGAAGCTTTCCATTCGTTCCGACAGCTTTTGCCCTATGCCATGTATGACCAACACCAGTTCAGTGGGCTTGGGCCTCGACTCCTCAATTTCGCAAGCATAGCAAATCTCCTGTCCATGCGCTCGAGGCGGAGTCTGGTATTGCGTGCGTCTGAGATAGTGTCTCACGTCTATGGGATTAGGTCTCGATGGATGAAGTTGGCCCCACGACTTCCGGCTAAAGCCGCGCACGACGGGTATACCGATCTGCCGCCCTTTACGAATTGCGCTAAGTGGTCGTCTTCCTCTAGAGATGGACGGGAGGAGGCTGGGACGAAGGATCTGAGCATTCTCTGCATCAACGTATATGGCACTAGAGTTCAAAAAAGTCTTCACGGCTGAAGTCGTGAGACCCGCTGCTCTGTTCTCTTCGGGAACCAAAGAATCGTAAACAGTTTCAACTGCGGAACCGTCTGATTGAGAAGCGGCGGCTTTCTTATCGTGTGATGTTGCAGGCCTGCTAGCAGAATCGTTGCCATCTTCAGGCCATAGTCTGTGTACAATCTTCATTTCAGCATCTGCACCGTTCTCGACACAACTGTTCAACTCGTCTTGCCAGGTTTCCGTCCATGGTTTGAAGTAGACATAGCCCTCCTCGAGTTTATTAGCAAGCTCAGTGTCCACTGGGAGCATGGTGTTCTTGTAAAACCATGTAGACCTAAGGACGTTCGATATATCGTGAAGCGGGCTCCAGTATATGGGCTTCATCTAGCAGGAACTCAGCAACCCCTATCTCAAGCAATGATGGGAAAAGGAAAAAGTGATAGCCTCATACATTGAGATTCGGCAGTTCGACCAGGTGTAGACGCGACACCCCAACGGGAATCACTGTCTGTCCACCATTTTCTTCCGAGCTGGCCGGTAGGCTTTCCGTAGATCCTACCTGCTGACTTAGATTCGTCTTCAAACCCGATTGTCTTGATCCAAAATGACCAGCACCAGCACCAGCACCAGCACTAGCACCAGCACTAGCACCAGCAGCACTCGACTGAGGCCTCGACCCTCCCTGTCCACTCATCGACGATCCCGACTCCACCGAATGCCCAAACGGGCTACGAACCTGATCCACAGACGACCTGGCGAACGGAGAACCATTGATGCTTACATTTCGAGACCTCTGGCCACGTATGCTCCCGAAGTCCATGGCGTCTTCTGCTTGGAAACGAACATCTTCGGTCTCCGTGGGTGGACTTGTTCGTCTCCTCACGCTCTTCGAGTCGAGGTTCATTGGTGATCGTTCTCTCTTGCGTGAGCTACCCGACGTAGACGGCCTCGACCGGCGAGGCTCGCGCAGTGCCTGCCACGCCTCTTCTAGAGCAGCATTATCTTTGGCTGAAAAAGGCTGAGGCGGGATTTTCTCAATCTCATACCTCCCTCCACTCGGTGGCGGTAGCGGACTCAGCGGATCGTCGATTGGAAGGGACGATACGTAGAAGAACTGCGCACGGAGCTTAGGTGGTGTGAGTGAAAAGCGAAGAGCAGTTGGGTCACTGTCGCCGTCGGAGAGGAGACACGTCGGACCATAAGTGTGAATTGGACCAGCCATTCTGCATCTATTGTTGTCGTCTAGATAGTAGGTCTAGTATCGTCACCGCTAGCAATTGAAGGAACCAGTATGATCGATATCAGCCAAACGCCTAAAAAATCTGAATCAAAACAAATTTTAAGTCATCGTTGGCAGAGTAAAGGCAACCAGCGCAGCAAGACACAGTGGTTGTTATATCAGAACAGAGGCTTCAGAGCTGAACAGGTGGAAAGTCCCTGTCGTATGACGAGTAACGAAGATACGCAGTCATCATCAAAGAACAGCCCAGATAGACAGGGTTAATCCCGGTCGACGCGAGGTTCTCGAAGACCCGATTTCTGTTCATTGTCGTCGCTGCTTTGTTTTGCTTTCTCCGTCGAGGCCTTTATGACGTTTGCCACGTGATGAGATATCAGTTCGGGTCGATGGCATTGGAATTTGGCGGGCCGATCAAGGACGGGATTCGATACATCAAATCATTCCAATTGGCAGTATCATCAAATATGTGAAACGAGATTGGTATCATGAAACCAGAAACAACGCCAGAAAAGTCAAATTATGTTACAGATTGTTCAATATAAAGACATGCCGTTATTATATGTACTCCGTATACCTTTCCCGTTATCGTGACATGGAAGTCAAAAGTCGTGCCCTGTGCGGCCCGCAGCCCCTTTGGTTGTCTGCAAGTTGCTCCCTCACAAGTTTCTCTTTCATCACCGCCAATGTCCGCACCTGAATCTCTTGAAAAGCAAGGAAAGTATCCAAAGGAGCACCAAGCATATCGAGAATCTTTTGAATGTCATGTAAATGTTTTCGAACGGCGCTATCGGGGGCACAAAATGTCCGAACACTCATCTCCTTGGCAATGGCTTTCCAGTTTTGCAGGTTCGAGTGCAGTAGAATGGGGTTTGTTGAGCATTCGCCGTTGAAATTTAGTGTTTGGATGTTCATTAGAATTAGTTGCCGCTGGGTGGCTTGGTCGAATTGGAACTCAACGACTTGTGGCCGGTTCTTGGAACCCCAAAAGTTGGTGATTTTTCGGATGGATTCGGTGGATAGCCGTCCTTCGTAGTGTTGCTGAACGAGGAACCTGTTGGCGCTGACACATATCATAACCTCAATATCGGAATACAGTTTCGCTTGCGCAAGAGAGTCGAGAGATATTGGGATGGTTGTTTTTTCGACTATTCTTGGGCTATGCGACTCTTGATGGAGTTGGATGGGATGGGCCTTGACAACATCGACAGCCTTTAAAAGAAACATTAGTAAAGCTCGAGAGCAAAAACAGTTCCCGTAGGTCAGAACTCACAAATCCTTCAACATGTTTCTTGAGCTTCTTCCCAATATCTTTCAGGACCTTAGTCTTAGTCTTGTCACTCAATGGCCTCTCCACATCCGCTCTGCTTCCAAGCCAACCATTCTCCCCGAACAACTTCTTATGAGAAGATCTTTGTCTTTGAATGTGGCAATTGCTGAGTTGGGACAAGTCAGGTCCGTAGTATGAACATGGTCTCTGTGTGATGGGCGATGAAGACTGCCTGCAATCATGAGCACGTCTAGGCGAGAATGATCGACCGAAGCTGCTCGTGCTGTTTGAGTCGTAAGAATAATTGTTCTTGTGCATGTTCCTATTGAGAGCACTGCGAGACCTTGCGAGTGCACAGGGTTGCTTGCTCGGCTGAATAGGATGTTCAATTGAGGACATGGAAGGTCCAGAAGACCAGGATGACGTGTCAGCGGCCGAATAGTCCGACTGGAACAGAGAATGGTTCGATGAAGCAGTCCGAGACGACGCAGACATAGCCCCGACTTCTGGAGAATTATTCCAAAAACTCCGGAGTTCGTCATAGAATGGATTGAGCTTGGAAATGTCCTCGAACGATAATTTTCTACTGAAACACGTTAGTACTGCCCAGGTTGCATGACAGAACGAACTTACTCTGGGCTGAGCATGATGGGAACCTCGAATGACTCGTCAGCCATTGTAGCTAAGAAGCGGTGCAATGCAAGATGATGTTGATAGCAGAAGACAAGAAGCGCAAGAGAATGAAGACACGCTCTCGAAGAGGAATACGATGAAGAATGGAAGAGCTTTGAAGTCGGATCCGAAAGACAAGGGAAATAAGGCAAGAGGTCGAGCAGGAAGTGTCGAGGTATTTATAGCCAAATCATGTCTGGGAGAGAACTATTGTCCCTTGCTGGTGTAGAGAATGCCCTATTGAGAACAATGTGGGACATTGTACAGTGGAGACTGACAAAGGCATTGTTCTATTCATTTATTGACGGTATGCTGTATTCAGAGCCTTCAGAGCCTTCAAAGCTTTCAGGGCCTCGTAAGCCTTCAAGGGAGCATGGTGAATGCGCTACCGCACAATACCACGCCTCGAGGCCTCCTTGTATGCAAGGCACCAGCTCGATTGACAGAACGGAGAATATTGTCCCTAGAATGGATGAAACAGTCACTGCCATACTTATTGACGCCGACTTCTGATCAGAATAAGTCAATATAAAGCTCTCTATATGACTCACTGCGACTTGACTTGGGACATTCGAATCTCTTAGCAATGGTGCGCAAGGGATCATAGGCATGAATCCGTATGATACGACTTCACTGACCCGTTGATAGACAATAGCACCAAGACCTCCACTGTATTGATCTGAATGTACTCAGCATAATAGCATTTCTCTTCACAGTGGCCCACCCATTTTTATTGTGAGTTCAACTGCATTCTTCTCACCGGAGACCCAGAGACATCATCAATACGAGGATATCTTCACCAGGACCTCTCCAAAATAGGACTCGTGCTTGCTCAATAACTAATGCCTGAAACCAGGGACCAGCATATACCAGTGATACTGGCAGACATCCAGACAAGTGCGCTTGCATCAATAGACAGCTATGAAGTCGACAGTCAATAACTTGGGATCCAATCGAGGACAACCGTATGGTATCGAACAATAGGTATCCACGAGCTTTTCAACTGACAGTCAGTGAATGGCGAATTGGCGATATCCGATTATGCCTGGATGACTCTGATTGACTCAGAACACACCCGACTTGAATTCCAAATCCCTATATTCATCGCAGGTATTATTGTCGTCAAGGAATTTTGCAGCTGCCATTGTAATATCGGTGGGTCGTTGAATGCCGAGAGACCATGGATAAGCTAAATGAATGCCTTTTTCCATCACCTTTTATTCTTATTGAAGGTTTTCTATGAGGTCTGCTTTTGTCGTGACGTCGTCGCCTTAAAAGTTCAGCAGCGGAGCGCTTCAGGGCTTCCAAGGCGACGACAACTTGTCGTGCTCTTAATAGAGGCCTTCAGCAGCAGATTTGTTTGCAATTTGCATAGCGAAATAGGTATAGCGTAATTTTATCGGGAAGGCGGTGCTTTTCAACTCTTGGCAAAACCCACTCATCTTGCAAAGCCATGCAAAGCCTTTGTAACGCCAAAATAGGTTTAGCGTATACACTAGTGAGCCCACAATAATCAGGTTCTCGTTGTAACTCGCACAACGCCAACCAAAAATTCAGCGTTGAGGCGGCCATTCGCTTTCACCATACTTTTTGGCTATGGAGGGCATAACAGCCCTCAAAATTCTAATAAATAATCTCGCCTGAGCCTTCCTCCCTATCATCTACTGGAACTTCTCTACCATGGGGACCCTCGCCAGTAGTAATTATTGTTGTATGTAGTGCTGAGCAGTAGTATGCGATGGCCTCTAAAGCTCACTCAAACTAAATTATGGGATATTTTACTATACCATATAGAGCCTAGTGGGAAAATGTAGATCACATTCCTAATTGGGAACTGCCGGATTTAATTTCACTTTGCAAATCGCTAACAAATCTGCTGCTGAAGGCCTCTAATATTCTCGTGATGTGAACTCTAACCTTCAGAGAATGAAGATCAGAATCATCAGATCCGGATCGGAGAGACGGCCCGCTGCAATCGGCCCGAGGGCCAAACTTGCTTGCCTTAGACCCTGATTTTTCTGGCTTTGCGTACTGTCCATTTTGCATTTTCACCGAGGTGTCTTATTGGATATTTGAGCGTGCTACGTTGCTGTTAGCATTGATAACCACTAAAGCTACGGAACATTATGTACGGTATGACCTTGATATTTTCAGTGATACATATGATATCTATTCCAACATGATTTCCAACACTACTCGCAGCATGCCAATCGCTGGCTTACCCTAATGCTCATTGTTAAAGAATAAGCCTTGTTCCTGGAGCAAAGTGACATACGTGGACCTCCGATTTGACCTTTGAAGATTGATGAACTATAGGTAGGATACCGTAAAGACCGAGAATTATCCAAATCCCAGAGGGTTGAGTCCCGGTTGACAATTGACACTGGACAGACCTGTCTAATAGTCAGTCCCTGTGACTCCCTGAGCTGGTCAGGGACTGACTATTACCTTGTGAAGTATGTACAACGCGGTACAGTGTACTGTATGCACGTAGAGGATCATGTCTTGGGAGACTGATTGCACCCACTCCGCTATCCTCCCTGAGGTCGTGAAAATGTACTCCGTACCTCTCTTCTCTGCTTTCCTGTTACCGTCTGAGCGTCTAATACTTAATTTCGATTACTTACTCGAATTCGACAGTGAGAGGGTCGCCTTCCGGTTCAGCAAAGCAGGGATAATACTCCTGCTGCTCGAGTCTGCTCGATAGAATAATGATTGAAATTTCTCCCACCAATCTCGATGAAGTGCTTCAATGTTTATTGCCACCTCACTGAGTACGATATCGAGCTCCAGCATATGGTAGTATCCGAACTGGAACTTTGCTTGTGTCGCACCATCTCGGCGGATACATAATCGATATATTCGGTGTCGCTCTGTCGCTTTGCAGCCCCGTTAATGTCTTATCGTCTTGGCGAAGGTATAGGTAATGTCTCGATTTTCATCGCCAGGGTGTATTAGGGACTTGGAGTACCGATGCTACTCCGCAACGTGAGCATATTACGCTGCACATTCTCAAGCGTCACGCTGTCGACGGCCAAAGTAAGGATACTGAACCGAATCTCTTCTCCGACGTTCGAAAAACTTCCGTGTTCCACAGTTGTTTCATTATTGAGACGCGTCTTCCTGTTTTGATACGCAAGATATTAACGTCTTGCGTTGACCTATCGCTCCCAAGAAATGGCATGGCGGCAATGCCATCCTATTAAGGCAAAGCGGCCTGCCAGGCAACGTTATTGCCTCGACACATTTTTGGCCGTTTCTGGACATCTTGTCGATCGGTTTTACGTTGCTCAGAATGCTGTAATTAGAATCAGTACGTATACAACCACCCAAGTCTCTGATCCTGAAAACGTCACCTTAACATTGAGCTGTTGCTACTGTGTTGGTAAGATGATAGAACCCAGAGAAAAGGAAGCTTGTTTCTTTTGCAAAATGAGTTGTTTTGACTTCGGACAGGATGCTATATGAAAAGAATATTATTAAAGTGACTGGTTCGCACAGGCAATCCGCAATGTCAGTGAATGAAGCCATTAATGCTCAGCCCCAGGCTGTGAATAAACTCCCACAACGCAGCTTCTTTCCTTGAGATAGGAGGAGAATCCTCAACTGGAATAATATGGAACATGTTGGACCGTGGCAGTGTGAAGCTGATCGTGCCAGGCGTACCTACAATTGCTGTTTGGGAGTCCCTAACCAGCTTGGAGAGGTGGTTATCATCTTTCTTCCGGATAATCTGCTTATCCGTCCCGCGAAAGAAGTCAATAAAGACAGCCCTATTAATAGGCATCGATCTTCCGGTGCACTCTTCGGCACTGTACAACATTGTAACAACAATTAATTGTTCACCTACCAGGCTGTCAATCAATGGAGGCCATGCGGGAGGTCATTCTTCGTTATTGGCTGCTTTTTCTTCCCCTGCATCTGAGCACGGGAAGGGCTCCATTGAGGAATCATGAGTCGAGCATCGTCGAGCCGCTTAAACTGCTACTCAAAGAGATCGCTGCAATTTGTCTTCTCGGTCACCTCTTCTGATCTTCTTTTCAAATATCAATCTCATTTAGAACAGCAGCGCTAATATGATAACTGACGCATATCAGTCGAAGCAGCCTGAGCGGTTGAAAACAACTGTAAAGAGTAACAATAGCATCAATAATGCATAACACTAGGAGTAGTCTGAGCTGCTAGAGATATATACAAGTCATTAGCAACGTCCTCGAAGTGCCACCCTCCTGTTCTGTTACTTGCCATTCATCTTCCACCGTCACCATGACCACCTCACACAAGAAATACGACATCGTCATCGTGGGAGCAGGCCCAACCGGCCTCTTCCTGCCCCTGTGCATGAGCAGATGGGGGTAAAAGGTCAAGCACATCGACAACCGGCCCGTCCCCACGGCCACCGGCCGAGCCGACGGCATCCAGCCACGAACGACCAAAAACCTGCGCAATCTCGGCCTAGACCGCCAGGTTATGGCATACGAGCCCGCAAGCATCTACAAAACGCCTTCTGGGACCCCGTGCCGGACGGGTCGGGGCGGATGCATAAAACTGGTAATTGGGATACTTGTCCTCCATTTATCGACACTCGGGACCCGTTTTGGATAATCGTGCATCAGGGGAGGATTGAGAGGGTGTTCCTGGATGCTATTCGGCAGGCCGGAACGGTTGTAGAGAGGCCTTGGACTGTTGTTGGGTTTAGAAAAGACGGTGGTGGCGATGAGGTTTATCCTGTTGAGGTTGGTTTGAAGAACAATGATGCGAATGTTGTTGAGACAGTACGGAATATGTACAGAATGGACTCGTCAACTATCCGATCGGATACGTATGATAAGTTTCACCTGCCGGCTGAGATTCAGAGACAATATTAATGTTCGCCCAGCCCAGGGTCAGCAATGCGCAAATTCAAGCAACATATATGGGAGTTTCTCGCAAAGACTGCGCAACTTCCAAGAATATCAGAATATCAGACGTAAATTTCCATTCATCGCATTCAAAGCTCCCGTAACTTTCAATTCTATATCCATGTTGCTGGGCGGCATGGTGGTGGATGAATGTGGTGGAAGATTAGGTACTCATTGCTTGATTTTACCTATCTTACCACCGGTAAGTTAGGTGATGAGTGTTAGCCGAACGATTATTTGAAATCGTCAGTCCTTTTGTTTCTTTGTCTGCCATTATTTGGTGATAAATGAATGCCCCATGTTACATGCAGGCAGTGCGGGCGATCGTTCCTCGTTAGTGTATTGGTTAATTCCTTCTTCCCCCGCATCTGGGCATCGCCTATAGGGACGGGTTCCTCTTAAATTATGAGCAGTAAGCAGTAAGCAGTAAGCAGTTAGTATTACCGTCGTGTCGCTAAAGCATTAAGCCAAGAGAGGAGTGAAAGTTCATCATTCGAAACGAGGCCGCTGTTAATATGATGTTTGGTTCTTTATAGCCAGCCTTGCTCCCGTATATATAGTCCGACAGAGGATACCAAAATACTTACCAATAGAAGCAGCCTCAGCAATTGGAAGTCAAATACAGACTGTCAGCAACGCTCTCGACGTGTCAATCTCCTGTTTTCTTACTTGCCATCCAACCTCAACCATCACCATGAACGCTTCGCCCGAGAAATACGACATCGTTATCGTGGGAGCAGGCCCATCGGGCCTATTCCTCTCCCTCTGCATGACCAGATGGGGATACAAAGTAAAGCACATCGACAACCGGCCCGTTCCCACGGCCACGGGCCGAGCTGATGGCCTCCAATCAAGGACGATCGAGATTCTGCACAATCTCGGTCTAGAGCGACAGATCATGGCATACGAGCCCGTGAAGATCTACAACGTCGCCTTCTGGGGCCCCGTGCCGGGCGGGGCGGGAAGGATTCATAAAACTGGTAACCAAGATACTTGTCCTCCGTTTATCGATACTCGGTATCCGTTTTCCACGGCTGTGCATCAAGGGAAAATTGAGAGGGTGTTTCTGGATGCCGTTCGGGAGGCTGGGACGGTTGTGGAAAGGCCTTGGTCGATTGTCGGGTTTAAAAATGATATGGATGACAGAGCCTATCCTGTTGAGGTTGGTTTGAAGAATCTTGACGCGAATGTTGTTGAGACGTTGCGGACCAAGTATCTCTTCAGTGGTGAGGGAGCAAAGAGTTTTGTTAGAGAGCAGCTTGGGATCCCTATTCGTCATAAAGACCCTGTTTCTTTCATTTGGGGTGTTATGGATGGTGTTTTGCGGACGGATTTTCCTGATATCGGGGTAAGGGCGAAATCCGAAACTTTATTGAGATATTGTTCTGACGCAAGGTTTGAAAATATAGAAGATATGTATGGTCCATTCTGACGGCGGTTCGATGCTCATCATCCCGCGCGAGGACAATATGGTCCGGCTCTATGTCCAAATTGCTTCATCGTCAGACCCCAATTGGAATCTAAGAAAAACAGCATCCGTGGAGGAACTTCAGCAAGTCGCAAAGAAAATCCTCCAGCCATACTATTTGGAATGGGACCGAGTAGAGTGGTACTCTGTTTATCCAATTGGCCAGGGTATTTCCGAGAAATATACACTGGACGAACGTGTCTTTTTGGGCGGTGATGCTTGCCATACCCATAGTGTAAGTCGTTGACCATGTTGGTCCTGCAAAGCCCGAAGCCATTATTGACATAAACAAAGCCCAAGGCTGGCCAGGGTATGAACTTCGCTTTCCACGACGCCTTTAACATTGCCTGGAAAATCCACGCGGTGGAAACCGGATTCGCCAACAGGTCCATATTAAGCACGTATGAAAACGAGCGCAAAGACATTGCTGAGAGACTTATAGAATTTGACTCGAAGTATGCCGCTCTATTCTCCTCCAAGTGTTCTCCCACAGCAGATGATACCAATCGTGCAACGGCAGCCACAAACAGCGAAGAGGACGAATTTATCAAAATCGTCACATCCGAAATGGATTTCATCAGCGGATATGGGGTTTCCTACAAGCCGAATATCTTCAACTGGCATTACAGCCACCCTGCGCAGTCCCCTCTCTTCGATATCCCGGAGGTCAAACTGACAACAGGACGGGCCTTTCCACCTATCACCGTAACCCGAATCTGGGACTTCAACAAGGTCTATTTGGAACAGGAGGTCCCAGTCAACGGATCGTTCCGAATCTTCATCTTCGCAGGAAGTCAGTCCAAGACAAAGCGAGCAATCGCAGACCTGGCTGCCAACCTCGAGAAGGAGCGTTCCTTTCTCTCCACCTTTCGACGACCGGATATCGCGAAATTGTCATATTTTGAACGCCACAACCCACATTCCAAGCTCTTCACCATTTGTCTGATTTACGCCGCCGACAAGAATGATGTTGATTTGCAGGCAGTGCCGAGGGTCCTTAGAGACTACCATCACCATATCTATGCTGATGACGTTCCCGATATTAAGGTCCCAGCGGCTAAGTATGCGGCACACGAGAAGCTAGGGATTGATTCTAAGAAAGGAGGTATTGTGGTGACCCGTCCGGATGGTCATGTTGCCTGTACGGTGCAGTTGGTCGAGGGTAGCGAAACGGCGGCGGCGCTAAATTCGTATTTTGGGAGTTTTTCGACGAGGAAATTGGAACAGGATAGGGAACGGACTCGTCTTTGAGCAGGCATGGCGGGAATCATTATATCTTATTGATTAGCAACATGTCGTATAGAGGCAAGTTATCATGTTCGAAATTGAAAAGGCATCCGCAGTCACTGCCGGTCAGTCAGGGTTGCGGAATACATGGGTCTGTGAGAGTGCCTGATTCCTCAGGTTTCCACTCCTCTGTCCCACTTCTCACGTGGCTAATTGACCGATTTAAACTTGGCGAGACGCCGAGCTATGATAGTATCCCAAATGCTTGCTCTCTTCGCGTCAATAATCATGTCTTCATTGACCAGAATAATGTCTTTCACAACGAACTATTATGCAACAATCCTTGAACGGTCCCCGTGCTCACTTCTGAGAACTGGTTAGGGGTCTCCACGGGTCGAACCCGTAGGACTTTTTGGCTGATCCGTAACCGTGACCCGTAAACTACGGGTCCTACGGTTACGGGTTTACGGGTTACGGGTCGAGAAGGTTTCCTATCCGTATCCATATCCGGATATTTACGGGTTATCCACGGGTCAACCCGCAAAATACACCGCCTTTTCTGAAAGCCAATCACAATTCACGGTCTGTGAGATGTGGGTACCTTAGGTACTCAGATGGTGGCAGAAATGGAATAAGAGCAACAGACTATCTAGCGATCCCTGGCACAAAAGTCGAAGTCGAGCGGTTTTTCAACAACGGTAAAAATATAATCGGTCTGAGAAGAGCATCTTTGGATACCGAAACCATCGAGAAGCTGATAATGCTGAAGGAAGCATCGATGATTAAGTCTGGCAAATCCGGAAGGTGTTAGCTAGTAACGTTCAAGTGACAAGAATAACGACGTGACTCGTGGGATCCTTTTTAACTGACAATTCAATCATCATTAGTAGTGTTTCAACTACGGTGTAGCAGTGCCGTGGTAGACTCTGGTAGTCATAGTGGACAACATAACAGACTCACGGAGCTGAGAGCGTGGGAGTTGTCACTCAACTTGTCAGCGACTCAGCGGAGTCAGCGCCGGCTTCGGCACTCCATAATAGTACTAGCACCTTTTGAGCCCTAACCCTACGGGTTTACGGATCAGACCCGTAGGAATTTTTCACTTATCCGTATCCGTGACCCGTAAGCTACGGGTTTTACGGGTTACGGGTTTACGGATACGGGTTGAGGAAATTTCCAATCCGTATCCGTATCTGCTACGGTTAACCCGCGGATCAACCCGTGCTTACGGATATCCGTGGAGACCCCTAGAACTGGTATGAGTGGTGGCCTCAGGTCACGTTCTACTTTCAAATCTTCCTATATCGACCCGGATAACCACCTGCCAGTCAACATTGCAGCGGAGCTCGTCGTCCCAGTGGACCAAACCGGCACCCCGCGCGACTTGCTGATTAACCTCCGTGACACGGATCGATGTATGGGGTTGAAGGTGGCCTGAGGCCACCGCTCATACCAGTTCTCGAATGTGAGAACGGCGCCTGTTGAAGGAATGTTGTGGCTTGTTGTGGAAGGCATAAACAAAGAACATCATAGTACATGTACATGGATGTCGAGCCATCAGTCCATTAATACAACATGGAGGCCGTGCGGGCGGACGTTCCTCGTTATTGGCTAAGTTTTTATTTCTCCGCATTTGGACACGGCCTGGGGATGGGTTTCTCAGGCATAATAGTCGTGAGCAGTGAGCAGTAAGCAGCTGGCGAGCAGTGAGTACTTTCGTAGGCGAGAGGAGAAATGAAACTTTGTCATGTTATCATGTCGATTGAAGCGAGGTCGCTGCGCCTGAGTGCCGACTCGGTTTTTTCATCATCTCTTAGATAAGTCTTGCTCTCATGTATGGCCCTATGAAGAGTATCGATGTTACATATCAGTAGAAGCAGTCTGAGTAGCTGCAAATTAATATAACCATTAGTAGCGTCCTCGACTTGTCATACTCCTTGTTACCTGCTATATGTCCTCAACCATCAGCATGAACAACTCGCACGAGAAATACGACATCGTCATCGTGGGCGCAGGCCCATCAGGCCTCTTCCTCTCCCTCTGCATGACCAGATGGGGCTACAAGGTAAAACACATCGACAACCGACCCGTCCCCACAGCCACCGGCCGAGCCGACGGCATCCAACCACGGTCAACCGAAATCCTGCGCAACCTCGGCCTGAAGCGCCAAATCATGGCGTACAAGCCCGCCAAGATTTACAACGTCGCCTTCTGGGATCCGACGCCGGACGGTTCGGGGCGGATTCATAGAACTGGGAATTGGGCGAGTTGTCCTTCGTTTATCGATACTCGGTATCCGTATACGACGCTTTTGCATCAGGGGAGGATTGAGAGGGTGTTTTTGGATGCTATTCGGAGGGCTGGGACGGTTGTGGAGAGGCCTTGGGAGATTGTCGGATTTAGGAGTGATGGCGGTCATGTCGATGGCTTGGATGGGGTTTATCCTGTTGAGGTTGATTTGAAGAATATTGATGCGAACGTCGTTGAGACGGTGCGGACCAAGTATCTGTTTAGTGGTGAGGGAGCGAGGAGTTTTGTTAGACAGCAGCTTGGGATTCCTATCCGTCATAAAGATCCGATTTCTTTCGTTTGGGGTGTTATGGACGGTGTTGTGCGGACGGACTTCCCTGATATCAAGGTAAGGGTCGAACTCGAATACTATTCGTTGAAGATGATGCTCTGACTGCGAGGTTGAAAAAATAGACGAAATGTACCATTCATTCTGACAGTGGTTCGATAATGGTCATTCCGCGTGAAGACAATATGGTCCGGCTCTATGTCCAGATAGCTTCATCGTCAGACCCCGACTGGAATCCAAGAAAAACAGCATCCGTCGGGGAGATTCAGCGAACGGCAAAAAGTATTCTCTGGCCCTACTATCTGGAATGGGACCGAGTAGAATGGTACTCTGTTTATCCCATTGGACAGGGTATTTCTGAGAAGTACACATTGGATGAACGCGTCTTCCTGGGCGGTGATGCTTGTCATACTCATAGCGTAAGTTGTTGATCTTGTAAAGCTTGTAGCCGTTATTGACACCTGTATAGCCCAAGGCTGGCCAAGGAATGAATACAGCTTTCCACGATGCATTGAATATCGCCTGGAAGATGCATGCGGTGGAAACCGGATTCGCTAACAGATCCATCCTAAGCACCTATGAGAGCGAGCGCAAAGACGTTGCTGAAACACTCCTGAACTTCGATTCGAAGTACGCTGCTCTGTTCTCCAAACGTTGTCCCACTGCAAGTGAAGTAGGATCAACCAGTTATGCAGCGGCTGCAGCTGGCGGCGAAGAAGACGAGTTTATTAAGACCTTCAAGTCCGGATGCGAATTCACGAGCGGCTATGGCGTTCACTATAAGCCGAATATCTTCAACTGGCATCCCAGCCATCCTGCACAGTCCCCTTTGTTTGATATCCCAGGAGTCAAACTCACACCAGGACGCGCCTTCAGACCTACCACTGTAACCCGAATCTCGGATTACAACGAGACCCATTTGGAGCAGGAGGTCCCAGTCAACGGATCATTCCGAATATTCATTTTCGCAGGAAACCAATCCAAAACAGAGCGAGCAATTACAGACCTGGCTGCTAGTCTGGAAAAGGAACGGTCATTCCTCTCCATTTTCCGACGACCGGACATCACGGAATTGTCATACTTTGAACGCCACAACCCACATTCCAAGCTCTTCACCATCTGTCTGATTTATGCCGCGGACAAGAACGGTGTCGACCTGCAGGCAGTGCCGAGGATCCTGAGAGACTACCATCACCACATCTATGCCGACGACGTTCCTAATATTAGGGTACCGACAGCCAAGTTTGCTGCACACGAGAAGCTAGGGATTGATTCTGAGAAGGGGGGTGTTGTGGTGACCCGTCCGGATAGTCATGTTGCCTGTACGGTGCAGTTGGTCGAGGGTAACGGGACGGCGGAGGCGCTGAATTCGTATTTTGGTAGTTTTTCAACTAAGGCATTGGGACAGGATAGCAATCGGAGTCGTCTTTAAGTCTGTATAGCGAAATGTGATACCTGTTGTACCTATGGTAGGTGTAAGTTTTCCAAAATGAAGGTTTTTGTACGGGGGTGCCTTAACCGAGCGAAGGTAAAGCGTCACTCGCTGCGGGACACTCATACATCACTCCGCCGAAGACCACCAAAAGACTCTAACTTGGCACCATCATAACATCTCTATCAATCAGTACAAAACCTGAGATATAAGTAAAATAGCTTACCAGAATGCTCTCCCTCCTCCTCTCTGCAGAGCTCAATGGGTAAGTTCCATAGAATATAAACCACCAAGGGTCCTCAACACGAGCCACAACTAACTAACAATCATCCTACAGAGTAACTGAGCTCCATCCTAAAGATACCGAGGAAGAACCCTACTATTATACCTTCAAGGTACAATGCACGTCATGTCGAGAGACGCACCCGAACTGGGTCAGCTTTAATCGATTTGTAAGTGCACCGAAATGCCTGTCTGTCTGCATGTCTGCCTTTGAGCTAACCGTTATATGCTCATGTAGGATCAACATGAAATCCCGGGAAGTCGGGGAGAGGCCAATTTTGTATGGAAATGTAGACTTTGTCAGGTGAGTCTTCTTTCCTCTTCCTGTCCTCATACCTTATATCAATTCCTCGTTATACCATTGAACAGCACCACACCAAAGAGAATCCGTATATGCTGACTGCTTTGATTTCCCTCTCACAGAAAACACACACAGCCTCCATAGTGGCTGGTCCAAACTCTTATGACCCCGAAAAGGGCAGCAAGAAGGGTGGACAGAAGATCATTGATATCGACTGTCGTGGATTGGAGTTCACGGAGTTCAAGCCAGAAGTGAGTGTTCTTCTTGCCGATTAGAGTATACTGACAGCGTTGTAGTAAGTCCGAATTGTTTGAGCTAACTGGGACGTCATCAACTCAGGGCGAATGGGAAGCAAAAGGGGCTGAATCGTCCACACCGTTTACCAGTGTTGACTTGTCCGAGGGTGAGTGGTACGATTATGATGAGAAGGCTGGTGAGGAGGTTAGTGTTAGCGAAGTTAAGTGGGAGATCGGTAGGGCATGATTATTAGCATTTGGTGTATAATAGACTTAATGCCACGGATTTATGAGCGTCAATACATATCAGGCCAATTGCCTGCGATGTGCCAGTTGAAGAGTTGAGCCTTGAGGTGAAGGAGACAGTAGTGGACGGTTCCTGAGCGGTGATTGGATTCTGCCGCTGATTGGTCCGTCGCGAGGTTCGCGGCATCACATTATTTTCGCTGCGAACTTCTTGCAGCTCACTTTAACGCTGTTTTGTTGGACGACTTCTCTTTATAAGATACCCTCTCGCATAGAATATTTTGAATAAGTGTCCAAGGCCTCTAATCACGCACTCGTTTATTCCCAAAGGGCCAAAACAGACTGGTAATCGCGGATAGAACAGGTGTCAACGATGAGTGTTCGTTATCCTACTCCGATTTCAATCTCTCAGCAGAGAATGAAGAGACGATTAAAAGCCAAAGCTGACATTTATCACAGTTCCAACCTCTAAACCCTCGGCCATTTTTGCAAGCCAGGTACGCGGACAGCCCAGCTCTCACTGCACCATCCATACCCAGACATCACAACACGCCTACCCTACGCGAAATCATACAGGGCGATAGCTAACAACCGTCTGAACGGTCTACAGAGTCGGCACTGAACTCATAATCCGTCTCAAATGGGGTCAAACGGAGTACAAGGGCAAGTTGGAGAGCATTGACTCGTACATGAATGTCCTATTGAGAGACACGGAGGAATTCATCGACGGGAAGAATACGGGAGGTCTTGGTCTTGTTTTGATAAGGTGCGTTTTTATGACTAGTTCTGGGCTTTGGAGTATACCTCTTGGATTTTGGAGGTCTGCATGATGGGGTGTTACATATGTCCGTTACTGCCGTTGGTTGTTGGTTTTTGCTGACTGGATTTGGTGGCTTTTGTAGGTGTAATAACATCCTCTGGATGGGATCGGCAGATAGCGTGGAGATGACGGATTTGGGGTTGAAATAAGAAAGAAAGACAGACGGAGATGTGTTGTTGTGTTTCTACTGAGACGCCCCGTAAGAAGCGATTTACGGGCCGGCTTACCGTTTGTCTACGGCATCGATTTTCTTCCATACTATATCCTTTGCAAATCAGCACGAGGCGTTTAGGTGGCTTCTGGAGGGTTAAATTCAAAATTCGATGGCTTTATTTCAACTGCGATATTTTGATCGAGTGTACAAGTGCCCATCTAACTTGCGCGGTACCAAGACCACAGAGGATGTTGCTTATTATGGCAGGGCTTTTCGCGTTGGGATAGGTAATGTCCCAATGCAGGCATCCAAATCAGCGACCTGCACATTACTCAGTATGGCGAAGGAAAAGTGTCAAGATTATCAACATAGATCTGGCAATGCAGACAAATCAGGGCCAACAAGGCGTTCAGTCGGGTTGCCGTTTGCCTCCCAACTTCCACTACTAAATCCATCCATGGACCATAACACGCTACGTACCGTATTAACCTCTTGAGATACATATATAGAAGCGCCACTGGGCTGTGCCGAATTTCCCCAATGGATCACCCCCAAGATATCCCCGAACAATGACATTCGAACACTTCAAACGACAAAACGGAAATAGAAACCGCCGCCGCCGCTTAAGTCTATGATATGACGCATGCGGTGTGACTTCATATTGTGATACATTTCGGGGAAGATGCGCCGTGAGACGCAGATACATTGTGAGACGTTGATGGCATTGACACGGGTTGTTGACTCGTCATAGGATAGCTGTTCGATGCCTCTCGTAGATCATCGTTCTTCAATTCCCCGCCAGGTTAAAACATGGCCCGTTAGATCCTCACTGGCCCTAACTCTCTCTACCTATCAACCCCGGTCTCTCGTCCCGACAGTTACAACTTGCCATTTGATACCCTTGACGACCAATGACAGGATGGTTGTTACGGTACCTATGAACGAAGCTTATAACCGCTTCGGTTTTGTCCACCCTCCCTGCTTATCATAGACAGTACGTACCTTTTCCCTGGACCCTTTTTGTGTTTGATGGCTCGGGACTCCAGACGGGTCCATTGGAAGGGCTCCAAACCTCCCCGGCCCTGTTAGCGCGTCAATATTCCGTAATTCGATGATGTACGAGTCTCTATACTGATGTGTAGATGTGCATACGGAGTACTGTACTTACATATCACTCTCATATGCCTTCTATGTATTCTGGCATTCGTATGGAGGACTGATTCATGTTCGGATTCCTATTTCCCCTCGTCGTTCTTCTTTTCTAACAAAGGCGTCTATCAATATCTGGTCCTATGCAAACGAACTGTCAACGCTCGTTCTCGCATCACAACGTATATACTACTACTGCACATTATTATTATTATTATTATTCAATTGTCATTAGTTGACAGTGTCATCGATTGCGATCGTGGTCGTGGTTAAACCATAGCTCGTCCATCTACCATCCATTGATCTCATCAAGGAGTCCTCTGCCGGAGCAACAAGTTGGCAACCATACATACCCACACACCCAATAAAGAAATAAACCATACAGCATACCGTGCACCAAGGACCACAACCACAACCCACTGAAATGCACGGCATACCCTCAAGATTCGTCGAAATCCTCGAACCCCAAACCACACACCCCAGAATCTCCGACTCCGACGTCCGACTCGAAGACGTCCTAGCAGACCACGAAGCCACCATCAACAACAGCGCCACCAACGGCGGCAVSCACAGCGGCAGCGGTAGAAACAGACGCCGCCGCTCCTCCACCCAATCCTCCAACAAAACCACCGCAAGCAGGAACAGTCATCAGTTGTTCAGGTTTGATCGGGATGCTAGTCAGATGCAGAACCAGGCGGGCTTTGGTGGTGCTGGTGTTGGCGTCGGTGTTGGTGATCAGCAATCGGCGCCATCGCCGCAGCGGATTCGGTGGAGGAGACTTGGGAATATGCTTAGGAGGGATGGTTAGAGCTTAGGAGGGTGTCGTTCGTTGTCGTACTGTCGTGGTTTGTTGTGATCAATTGTGATGTGGTGACTTGACTTGGAGTTGGTGGGTTGGTCGTCACTGGTCAGTCTGTCGGCTGTCCTTGAAAGTTAGGTCTGGTGTTCGCTGGGTGTTGTGATCTATTTCGCATTTTCATTATGCCGAGCCGGTGTTTTGGGTCGCTATGTTGGATTTGGGTCTGCTTTTATGTTCTTTTATGGTTCGCTTTGGTTCTTGCTTGCTCTATCGATATATAGAGTTAGCCTCCGTTGCAGGGCGCTGTGGGAGTTGTCGGAGTATCGATGGTTTGATCGGTTGCATGGGTCATGAGTTATGAGTGATAATGATGATGCGGAGTATGGTCTGTCATGATATTGTCGTTGATGGTGGTTATGTTATATCCTTGTTGTACATTTTTCTTAACACTGTGCCTGTGTTTGGTCAACGGCGATGATGCAGACAGGTTGATTTAGAACTTGAACAAAAGCGAATGGAGTGATAAGGTGTGGTGATAAGATAGGTCGTTATCGATAAACGATAAGCAATAAGCGATAAGTGATAAGCGATAAGCAACCGTTCATCAATCGCGTTTTCTTGCTTGAACTTCATCAACCATACACGAGAACCATACATCGAGACAAAACTGCATTCCAATAGCAATAACAATCACAATCATCAGGGATTCCTAGTTCACGAACAACAAACAATTAAAAAAAGGAAAGCCAAGGAAAGAAGAAAAGATGGCAACAAGAGAATCCCCATCCACACCAACACCAACGGTATTCGAGCAACAGAGAGAGGAGCTCGTGAAAGAGATCGCGGTGGTACGTACTTCTACTTACTTACTTTACTTCAATATTCCAAAGCTAGACCTGTTACCGATGTCGATAGATTCAATTACTACAAAAAACTCAAACCAAACCAAACCAAACCAAACCAATTCAATTCAACCTGGAATATCTAACTTACACATGTCAATATCCTGTCCGTCAATTAGGGCATGGAAGAAGTCCTCCAGAACATAAACCGACTAAACAGGAACCTCGAGAGTGTTATATCCGTGAGTCTGTTTTCGTTGCTGCTCAGATGGTAACTATGAAACCATAGCTAACAATCAACAAACACAGGTGGGCAAGGAGTTCAGCTCCGTCGAAGCCCTATGGTCTCAATTCGAGAATTTCTCGGGTCGTCCCGAGGAGGGGAGTAATGACGAGGATAATGCGAATCTTAAGCAGCAGCAGCAACAGGGGGACGGTCATGGGCATGGTCAAGCGGAGGGGAGAGAAGATGAGGAGGATGATGGGTCATGAAGGTACATGCATGTTGTTGATATGGTATTTTTACGATCTATAGCACTAAGTTACACCAAATGGGTTATGAACATCTCAATTCAATGGTCAATCAATCAAAATCAATTGAATTCAAATCTGCTTCGGTTTGCATCATGGGGATTTGCTTGCTTGCTTGCTTGCTTGCTTGCTCTTGCGCCGATAAACACCAATCCCATGCATGCAAATCAATCATATCATCTCATCATCATTGAATGAAGACGGCATCAATCAGTAAGATAGGGACATGAAGTAAAGTCGGGGGAAAAAAAAAAGGAAACGACATGACAGATATAAGAACAAAAAAACAAAGCATCAAAAAGCCGCCTCCGACAATCAATAACCATCAAAATGCTTTACATTATGTAGCTGGGTTTGGGGGGGTACATAGACAAGGGGAACAACATAGGGGAAACGAGGTTAGATAAGAAAACAACACAAAAACATACATCAATGTAGGTTCATATCAATCTTGCAACAACATGTCACGTCGCCTGATCTCGATTGTGTTTCATAGTATCATAGTAGTCGATTGCCAATGGAGGCCAGGCCCAGGAAGCCAGGTCAAGCCAAGCCAAGCCAGCATTGGAGAAACTCGAAAGAAAGCCAAACGATTTGTAAAAAAGCAACCAGGCCCCATCAAAGTTCGGCGAAGAGCTCACTCATCATCAGAGTGAATAATGAACAACAAAAAGAGAAAAACGAGGAGGAGAAAGACCATAGAGAGAGAAAGAAGATTTTCAATTTAAAGAATCCTGCAGGAGCGCTTCTTGACCTTCTTCCCTCCCGCTGATCTTCCCTGACCCCCGGCACCCGACGGCGTCGAAGAGGTGAAGGAAGAAGTCGACTTATTCGTGCTGCTAACGCCACCACCACCAGTGGTAAGGCGTTTGCTGCTATGCATGGTATTATTATTATTATTAATATTATCAGCCCATTGTTCTTCCTCGGCTGCGACGGCGGTGTTGACGGCTAGTCCGAATACCTCGTCGACGCCGCGCATTTCCTTGCTGCTGCATTCGACGTACGAGGCGCCCATGCGCTTGGCCACCGTATCTCCTTGTTCTGGCGTGACGGGGGTCAGGCCCTGTGTTCTTAGGAGTTCAATGCAGGTCCGTTTTTGGCGCAGGTCGGACTTCATCCCAACTAGGATGATGGGGGTGGTGGGGCAGAAGTGGAGGACTTCGGGGTACCACTGTTTGCGCGGGTTAACCGGGTTAACTTGTGTTGCATGTGTATGTTGTACGGGGTGAGTGAGTGAGTGGGAGGTTTGACTCTACCTTGTCCATGACATTTTCCAGTGATACGGGACAGTCAATGGCGAAACAAACGAAAAGCAAATCGGTCTCTGGGTATGATAGCGGTCTCAGTCGATCGTATTCTTCCTGGCCAGCAGTATCCCACAGTGCGAGTTCGACTGTCTTCCCCGACGATGGATGGATTGTTTGCGTGATATAGTTCTCGAAGACGGTGGGGACATATTTCTGAGCAAGTCGGGGAGGGGAGTCAGCATCGTGCAAGTTTTCTCCAAGAGAATAATGATGCCGGAACATACTCACCTCTGGAAAGTACCCTTGCGAGTAGCTGATCAACAAACACGTCTTGCCGCAACCGCCGTCACCCACCACGACGAACTTCTTCGAATACGCCGGGGGCTGAGTTATGTTGGTCGCCTCTGACACCCTTCCGCTGGAGAAACTGGTACCTGTGCTGGTGGTACCGTTGCTGACTCTTACGTTGTGATTGCGAGTATGGCCGCCTCGTGACAATGGAGCAGCGGCATTGCCGGCGGATGAATGTCTTCGTGACACACCAGACACTGGGTCCTCGTACGCACGAGTTGACATGGTTGGTAGTTTGCTGTTGACACGAGCAGAAATGTTGTGATATTAAATACCCGACGGGGGTACCCCAAGCGCTTCGAACTTTAAGAATCCGTCGGCAAGGATTGCGGTTGGTTGATTGATTGATTGATCGGTTCGTTCCTCGTCGTGAGTTTGTTGTTTATCGTGATAGCATTAAGGAAAACTTGGTAAGAGAAGATTGAAGAAGGAAGAGAAGAAAGAAGATGCCTGAAGTATATAACATTAGATTAAGAACATCATCACGATCCGCAAGGCCACTTCTTGAAACTTACTACTTGGAATTGAACCACGGACAGGCATCCTTATGGGACAACGGGGACCACCAGGAGGAGGAGGAGAGATCAGGGCAAGGTTCATTGTTTACGAGTGAGTGGTGCTGCCATGGCAACGGGGATGTAGATCGCAGCGAGAAGTCCCTGACGACCAGCCGTTGATCTGAGTGTATTTTATTTTTAGGAAGATTTGGTGTTTCCATGTTTCCGCTCTGGAGTTATCTGTTTAGGGTTATAATTTTACGATTGAAGTCTGTATTTAAACTACATGGCATCGAATGAGGATGTGCTGGTGTGTGTAGACATGACTCTTCCAAGCCGTAACATGGATGTATACCTACAGTACATACATACGGGGTACCGACGGATACCTCGGTTTCACCAGGTCTTCTATATATAAGTCCACAGTCCATGCTTTCTCGTTCCTTGTTTAAACCTCCGATTGATTGGACATGCAGTCGGGGTCAGCACACTACTGAGCAGTCATGTTATGGGAATCTTGACCCGCGCTGGATCGATCTTGGATTTGCCTTGAATCTTGATTTCCTCAGAGTAAGTGACGTATTATTAGGCACATAACAGTATGACCTTTTCCGGGAGTATGTACCTTAATATGCTGCTATCAGACTCTACTAAAATCACAGAAATCTCCCTTTAAATCGGATTCTTCTAACGGCATTTATTTATTTCGCTGTTCAATTCGACGCTACACAAAAGACAATTGAAAGACCTCCTTTACTAAGCGGACCACGGTTTTCTTCTCCTGCACTGCCCCCCCTGTTCGTTCCGCTCTAATAGTAACAACCTACCATGACCCTTTCCGATGTTCTCTCGCCACGGAGTACCAGTAGTACTGTACCTCAACTCCCTTGTCGAACCGCACTGCTGGCTGCCATCTCTTCGGTGTTTCTATGTTCCTTTTCTCTCTCTCCTTATGAAACAATCGGTTCGACCTAATAATCCGTCTTTCTTTTCTGCTCGTCCTGGAGTCTGTCGACCGCGATTCCTGCTGGTCGCAATTGCTTTGGCATCATGACTTCCGACAATAATAATAGTACTACTACCATGGACAGTAAAAAGGGTCTCGAGCCGCCACCACATCCCCATGCCGGGTTGAAGAGCCTTGATCACTGTATGCTCGAAAGCAACGAAAAGCACCCTTTCCGCTTTGTCTACTCGCCAATGAATCTGTTGTTCTCGTTCCTGTCACTGGTTAGTAGTTGCTAACTGCAATGGCACCCACACGAGATAGACCGAAGAAGGCTCCCTACCTGGCGATACTGGCCCCGTCAGATGTTACTACCGTTTATCCGCTTCGAGACGCCGTATCTAGCTTGGCTTCAGGAGAAGTTTCGGACGCCGTCCCTTGACACCTACTTCGCCTTTACTGCCAATCTCGGCACGCATACCTTTTTCATGGTTTTCATACCTTTTCTTTTCTGGTGTGGGTATACCAGGTTGGGTCGTGGGTAGGTTGTCGAGTTGTTGTTCTTTTGGCAAGACTATCGTCATGGTGTTCTTTTTTTGACACTTCCCATTAGGGTTGTACATATCCTGGCCTTGGGTGTCCTTTTCAGCGGTTACGTCAAAGACTTGCTGTGCCTCCCACGGCCGCTCTCGCCTCCGCTCCAACGCATTAGCATGTCTCGGTCCGCTGCTCTGGAATACGGATTCCCGTCAACGCACTCGACTAATGCCGTTTCGGTAGCCGTATACGTTCTTTTGTTCCTCAATTCGCCCGAGGCGACCATCGATATTCGTACAAACTATATACTGCAAGGATTGACGTACATATACGTAGCTTCCATTGTTCTGGGTCGCCTGTACTGCGGCATGCATGGGATTATGGATGTCACCATTGGTTCTTCGTTGGGCGCTCTTATCACTTTTGTACAGTGGCGTTTCGGAGATGCACTCGACGAGTATGTTCTCTCGGGCACGGTGAAGGATATACTCCTGGTCGGACTGGCCATTCTCCTTTTGGTTCGCATTCACCCCGAACCGGCCGACGATTGTCCTTGCTTCGATGATAGTGTGGCATTCTCAGGAGTAATGCTGGGTGAGCAATTCTCTCACTGGCATTTTGGACGGTTGGGTCACCTGTTTGGTGATCCGTACCCCGATACGGCTCTGTACCGCGTATCGCACATTGGCTGGACCAAAACTATTCTGCGCCTTGTTATAGGGGTCTTCATGGTTTTTGCATGGAGGGAGATTATGAAGCCGTCGCTCTTACAGATCCTGCCCCCGATATTCCGGGGTCTGGAGAAAGTTGGACTCGTCCTTCCGAGAAGATTCTTCACCAAAGCCTCGTAAGTTTTCAACTGTCCGTTGTATCATTGTACGATTTCAACCATCTAACCATGACCTGGGGTGAAAACCACAAAAAGGCAATATAACAAAGTCCCAAACCAACTTCATGGACACGACGTGCTACCGGATTTCTCCGAGATTCCTTCGATTCTCAGTACCTTTCGCAGACGACGGGCTATATCAGTTGGTCCGCAATCAGAAGCAGATGCTTATGAAACATTGGCGTATCGCGAAAAACGGAGACGTGAAAGCCTGTCTAGTGGGAATATGGCGTCTCCTCCGCCGAATGGCGAGTCGAAGCCTACTACTGCGCCCGCTTCAAACAGGCGACCATCTACACTACTACGATTCCGCAATCGGTCCAAGCTGGACGAATATGAAAACATGATGGGGACGGGCAGTTTGCGCTTCAGTCCTTCATCAGATAGAGAGGGAGAGGTGTCTCCTTCCTTGCCACCACAGACCTCTCCGGAGAAAGGAGTTGAAGAGGCTTCGGAAGAAGAGGTGTTTTCTCGAATTACGAAACCCCGTGTGCGGTACGATGTGGAAGTAGTGACCAAACTGATTGTATATTCAGGTATGGAATCCTAGCCACAAGCACTATCCTATTTTATGTGCAGGCTCACTGACCTGATTCCGAACTGCAGGCATTTCATGTATAGTAATTGAGATATCGCCGATTCTATTCTCCAAGATCGGTCTGGGCGTGTAAAATGTGAAAAGCTTACATAGGAACTACCACATAGGCTGTCATGCTCTGATGCTAGGGAGTAGGGACTTTCGGGATTCGATTCTATTCAATGGCGTTCAGCTGGCTGAACTGGGTGAATTGGGACGGAATGCCCTTTTGTCGTGTACATAGATCTCGGTATATACTGGATGACTGACGATATACACGCGGTACAGTACTATCTGTTTGTTTCTATGTTCTCTGGATTTCAAACTCATTGATACCTCTGGTACCACTCAGGTGTCCATTCTCTTCATGTCTGCTCCGGATAGAACGCCGATACTTTCGAGTCCACCTCGTTACGCTAGAACTTCGTCCCTTTAATACCTTCTGAGCTGCAATCTTCTGACTGCGAAGTCGTTCCAATGTAAAGAGGGTATTAGTACTGGCATACATACTATGATACTGTGCGGCCTGTGCCCCATGGCCCATGGCAAGAAGAACGACTTGAGGTCGGAAGAAGGGTGAGCGTCTGAGCTAAAAATACCACCACAAGTCCAAAGCGCTTCGCCGTTGGTTCGGCTTTACGGAGTTATGATGAACCTTAAATCAAGCGTTGATCATTACTAATACGATCACTCCAAAAATGATAAACAAGCCTCGGGGCAGAACGGAGTTAACGATCTCTCTTCAACATCTCAGCTTCAACCATACATTGTACGTTTCTTCAAGGAGTCCTAGTAGCTTGCAAGGGTGACTATGATACTGTCCACATCTCGCGCTCCCCTCCGACAACTCCTCTCAACTTCGTCCCAGACACTTCCTCGCAAAGTACTATGTAACCGCACACCCCTCATCCCGAAACGCCACATCGGCATTCCTCCAGCCTTCCTCCTCGACGATTACATCCCGCGCCATCATTTACTTTCGTCGATAGACGCTTCCAAGAAACGCTCTCTTGCCTACGCGCACTTGCGAAACTGCAACCTCTGTCCCCGAAAATGCGGCGTGAACCGATATGAACAGACGGGCGCATGCCTGATCGGGGCCGAGACGGCCAAGGTGAATGTGATCGCGCCGCACCGGGGGGAGGAGCCGTGCATTCAAGGGTTTCACGGGAGTGGATCGGTGTTCTTTTCGGGATGTAATATGCGGTGCGTCTTTTGTCAGAATCATGTATGTATATATATACATATATTCCTTTCTTTTGTTTGGATTGTCGGTTTTCTGACGAAACATGATATTTTTATAGGACATCGCGCATCAACGTAACGGATTCGACCTTACCCCCGAAGAGCTGGCGGATTGGTATGTGAAGCTTCAGCAGATCGGAAATGTGCATAACATCAACCTGGTCACGCCCGAACATGTCGTACCGCAGGTAGCTCTTTCGATTCTCGCGGCGCGGGACATGGGACTCAAGGTGCCTATCATTTACAACACATCTTCCTACGATTCGCTCGAATCATTAGAACTGCTGGATGGCCTGGTCGATATCTATTTGCCCGATTTCAAAGTCTGGAAAGACAGCACATCGAAGAGATTGCTGAAGGTGGACGGTTACACCGAAACGGCCAAGGAAAGCATTTCCGCTATGCAGAAGCAGGTGGGCGACCTAAGCTTCACCTCGGATGGGATTGCGAAGAAGGGCATTTTGCTACGCCACCTAGTTATGCCCGGGAAGGAAGATGAAGGAAAGGAGATAGTGCGTTGGCTTGCGAATAACGTGTCCAAGGATATGTACGTGCATATAATGGAGCAGTACCATCCCGACGCGCATGTGGGGAAGAAGAGACGGGTGACGTCCAAACAAAGTGGTGGTGAGGACGCAGGCGGCGGCGAGGTTAGGTATGCCGAGATCAACCGAGCTGTCAAAGACGAGGAGATTGGGAGTGTCAGGAGCGCTGCTGAGGAGGCTGGATTGTGGAGGTTCTGCGAGCCCAATGATAATAGCAACTTCCACTTGCTGTGAAGAAAACAACGCCAAAAGAGAAAAGCCAACGGTATGAATGGGAGTATCCATTCACCTTGTCGATGATATTATCGGTGGTATTGCATCGACAAAGAAACGGCGCGCAAGCAGGTTGGACTCTGTCGCCTTTGCTTGAAGGATCATATCATGCACCGGCAGGAAGCTTTCAACAGGAACGACGGGAACAGTTACGCATTGGGCGTTCTCTAAATCTTCCAACGCCATTGTGGGCAGTTGAGTCTGTGCTATAGACAAGGGCACGCCGACACTTGCCTTTAGGAACCCGGACAAATTGGCGGCCATGACGGAAAGCTATGGCATCGCTTTTTGGCGACGAGCTTGACGCAGTATGCTCGTTACTTTACTACTATATATATCCTCATGACATATCACTACGGTATACGCTAAGCTTGGACTGCTTTGTATAGTCGGCAATCCAAGTTGTTTTTTTATTGTTTGGTTGCTTTTGGTTTTGCTGAAGGAAGACAGATTGTCAGTGTTTATGGGTTCTAGATTATAAATAAGAATACCGTACATATAACACTATCAATGCACATTCTATTCGTCTGGCTTGGAGGCTCTAGCAATGACGCGGTGGCGATTTGCAGTGATAGATTAGGTAGATGGAGATTTGTTAGACCCCATGTGGAGTCCGTCACCTCTCACCGCCCTCGCTTACTGCCAGCACAGTGTATCTACACTAGTTAGTCGGTGGGAAACCACCAACCAACAACAATACAACTGTCCGCACGATCCAGACCTCCTACAAGATTAGATAGGATACACGTGACACACCGCCCAGAGGACCGCCTTATAAACAGGAAATCGCATCGCATCGCTTTCACTCATGGCAACCGCAAATGGCGAGTGAATGGCTTCCTGCTTGTTTTGATTTCTCTTCCTCCTTCCTCTCTCCTCTATCCCTCTTCTTCTTCTTCCTCTTCTCTTCCACCCATTTCGTACCTCGATCCGAGTACAGTTTCGTTGCTACGTTTCGCTCTACAAGCTTCTTCTTCTCTACAGCTTTCGCAGCTCTTCCTCTCGTTCTCAAATCGCTTCTTACTTCTCTCTTACTGCTTCTTTTAGAACTTTCTAAAGTTGCTCTCTCGATTCCGTCTCTCGTCATCATGTCTGGCGGACTGTTCAACCGTTACGACACGCCCTTCAACCCCTTCAGCTTTGCGCCTTCTCGCGAGGACGTCTTGGCTAGGGCCACCGATTTGCACTCCGTTGCTGCTGATGGAGGTGCCGTTGATGCCAATGTCGACGTCGACGTCGATGTCGATGTGAATGGCAATGGTGGTCGTGACCGTGACGCCTATGACGCTATGGACATTGATCCTGTTCCTGACTTGAATCATGATTTTGTTGGTGCTGGTAGGGTTGCTGGTGCTACTACTGACGCTACTGGTGGTGGTGCTGCTGGTGGTGCTGCTGGCAATTTCTTTGGTACTGCTACTGAAAACGCTTTCGATACTGCTGCTGGTGGCATTTTTGGCGAGATTGCGGCTCCCTACATTCCTCAGCCCAACTGCATTGGCACCGCTACTGGATACAATCTTGCTGGCGCTGGTAGGGCTCCTGATGCTGCTGGCAATCATTTTGGCACCGCTAATGGAAACGCTTTCGATACCACAGGTGGCAATTTTGGCGAGGTTGGCGCTTCCTTCATACCTTCTCAGCGCAACCACTTTGGCACCGCTATTGAAAACAGTTTCGACATTGGTAGAACTGCTGGCGCTGCTGGCAATTACTTTGGCACCGCTACTCAAAACGCTCCCAATACTGCTGGTGGCATTTTCGGCGAGGCTGGTGCTCCCTTCGTACCTTCTCAGCGCGCCCCTTTGAGTCCCACCCGGGGCCCCTTTGGCAAGCGTCGTCCTCTTCGCCAGAATCGTCCCGTGAAGTATCGTGCCCCAATTGGACTTGAGGCTCGTCCTGACTACGTGTCGAGGTCTGCAAAGAATACCTTGTTTAAACCCCCAAGCCCTTATCGTCGCCATCCATTTGGTTCCGCTCTTCCCTTCATCGATCGTACTCGTGGACGCGGCTATTTCACGTCGTATGCCAACAGAGACCGTGCATTGCTCCACTCGACCCTTGGCGCTTCTTCTGCCCGCGCTAGATACTATAACCATGACTTTGATCATCTCGCCCATTTTCCTCCGCAGAACAGCCTGCTTCGCACCAACTATGGAACGGCAAACAACCCCTTTAATCCTTTTGTGCCTCCATCGGGCTTCGCGCTACCTTCTTCTATGTTGACCCGTAAGAGGCCCCTTGATGACGTGGGTCGTTCTGGCTCTACTTCTAGGCCAGTTTTGCGTATTGATCCTCCTGCGGTACGGGAACGGAGGAGGAGGGAAATGTTTGGTGGCAAAAAGCCCTGGGAAGTAGCTAGGCCTGCTTCTACCTCCCTTGCTAATACTAAACCACGGACCCCTGCCTCGGCCAAGTTACAAGACCCCACTGGGTGGACTCCGGCTCGCCAGCTTCTTCACGGGATCACTTCGGCTGCGGAGACTAAAGACGATTACGTTCCTGGTACCTTTCCAACGACGCCTTTAGTGGAGTCGGCATCCGGCTCAACACAAGGTGCAGCTGCGACAGACAATCAGCCTCAAGTCACGAATGAGGATTACGTTATGTCGGGCGCCCTCCCCGAATCTCCAAATAATGCAAGCCCCCGCGCGAGAGTTCCAATCTCACCAGTCGGTACAGTTATTCCTGCTGATTATTCCCGCGAATCCGAAAACTCTCAATTGCAACGCGCCGAAACCCTGCATGAGCAACATTCCCAAACCGCAGAACCTTCAGATGACACGCATAGCGCACAGCCGGCGGATACTGCAAACAGTTATGGGTGGTACGGTGCCGCTGCTGCCTATGCGTTGAACTACGCTGCTAGTTTTGCGGGCTCCGTCAAGCGCCGAGCCGTCGGTCTTTTCACAAGACCACGGCCAAGCGTTCCTGACGGAACCTCTGCCTCTCCCCGCCGCACGCACAGCCGAAGCTTGCGTAGCCGGGGGGGAGAGCGCAGTCACCAAAGTCAGTCGGGGGAGTACCCATTCCCCGACATGACTCATATCGTCCCTTGCTCTCCCCGGGGGGAAAGGCGTCAATCTCCGGATTTGGCGCCTACTCCCCGGGATGACGCGTCGCCTGGTCTCGTCGAGACAGATTCCAGGCCCGAGTCCTCGTCCGTTCAACGCGTCGAGGACTCGGTGCAGGAATCACAAAGTCAAGACGGTATTAAATCCCCTGCTGCGGATAATTACTTATGTTTTTGTGCCTCAAATACTAACTGACCTTCTTCAGGGAACCCAGCCGCTACTCCCGTGTCCTCGTTGCCGCCGGCACGGGGGGCGCAGCCAGCATCTGGGGCTGCGTTGACGCCGAACGAGAGCAAGGGAAATGTTTCCCATCCAGATGCAAAGAAAAGGGAAAGGAAGAAGGAGAAGAAGAAAGCTAGGGCGTCCACAGAAGGCCAGGCGCCGAAGCGGACCAAGCGACCATCTGATCATAAGCGCCGCCGGCCTGAAGTTGACGCTATACGCTTGAATGAATCTACGGTATCCTCCGAATTAGCACCTCATATTCACTCCCCCAAGCCTAAAGACACCACTCCCAAAGTTACGACCAAAAAGCGACCCAAGAGACATGCTCAGCGCCCTGTCAAAGAAGAGGACTATTCTCTCTTCAACCCCGGCGAGGAACCAGAGTTTACGTTTGGACCTGCTGTATCGGCTGTACGTCTGTTCACCGCACCCCGACCCCTTCCCCCAGGCCGCACTGAATCGATATATGCGCGAGAATGGCGTAAAATGGAGGAAGAGAGATTAAAGGAGGAGAGAGCGACGAGCGACACCCGTATTCGACCTGAAGGACCTGCCGTTCGACCATTGCCTGATGGATGGGCAAGTAAAATCTCCCAAGCTATGAATCTGCCGAATAGTCGACAAATTGCGACGTCTGTATCCGGGGATCCCTTGACCAAGAAGGATCTACTCACTTGTTATTCTCGAAACACCTGGCTCAACGATGAAATCATAAATTCCTACCTAGCCCTTATCATTGACTACCTTCGTCGCTCGACTGGTAACGCCGGACGACACGATAAACCACGCTTCCATGCGTTCAACTCATTTTTCTTTTCGAATCTCCGTGACAAAGGTTACCAATCAGTTCGTCGATGGGCCACGCGGGCCAAAATCGGAGGTCAAGACCTCCTCAATGTGGACACCGTTTTTGTCCCTGTCCACAATGCTGACCACTGGACGCTTATTGTGGTCAAGCCGATTGCTCGGACGATCGAGCATTTCGACTCGCTGGGATCCATTTCCCAGCGTCATGTCGCAACCATCAAGACATGGTTGCAGGGAGAGCTCGGCGGTCTCTACGCCGAGGATGAGTGGACGGTGCTTCCGTCCGCTTCACCCCGTCAAATGAACGGGGTGGACTGTGGAGTGTTCCTTTTGTCGACGGCGAAAGCCGTCGCGCTGGGGCTGGACCCCCAGTGCTACGGCGCGTCTGATATAGCCACGTTCCGCGCGAAGATTGTGGCGGAGTTGATGAACGGTGGATTCGAGGGCGACTTCGACCCAACAGCCGGTGGTGATCTGATGCTTTAGGTGTCGAGGTCGGAGTATCCTGCACGGAGCGTGGCGACGACAGACGCGTCGTGGTATCAATTTCGTATATATTGATGTATAGTCATGTGTGTTTGTGTGTGACTTTTCTTCTCTGTCGTGTTTTGGTCTTTTGGGATTCGTGAAGACGAACGCCATCATTCAGCATACAACGGAGCGAGGGCAGTTCGCAGGAGGCCCTGATTTACCCTTTCTTATATGTTTTGTTGTGTCTTTTTACTTTCCGGATTGTCCTTTGTGCGCAGGTTGTTGCTGAAAACGTCGATATGTCGTGTGAAGTCTTGGATTTTGGATATGCTCATGATTGGATGCGTTCTGTTTTGCTTGGGAGTTCCGTTACCTGACGGTTTCGAATATTGGGGAGATTCTGGGGCTTTGGATTGGGCTACTCGTTGGCATTCGAGAGGAGACAGAAGCCATCGTGTGTTGGTTTCTCTGGGATTCATGAAGCCGAGCGCCATCATTCGACATACAACGGAACGGGAGCAGTTCGTCGGTTTGTCACTTGTGCGGGTTGTTGAAGACAACCATCGATATGTCGTGTGAAGTCTTGGGTTTGGGGTATGCTGACCGTCGAATGCGTCCTGTTTCGCTTGGGAGTTCCGATTTTGTACCGGGGTGATCTGGAGTTTGGATTGGAGTACTTGCTGGCATTGGAGAGGAGACAGAAGCCATCGTGTGTTGGTTTCTTCGAGGTTCATGAAGCCGAGCGCCATCATTCGGCATACAACGGAATGGGGGCAGTCCGCCGGTTTGTCATTTGTGCGCAGGTTGTTGTTGAAAGCATCGATATGTCGTGAGAGGTCTTGGGTTTTGGATATGCTGACGGTTGAACGCGTCCTGTTTTGCTTGGGAGCTCTGTTACTTGACAGTTCTGTTTATTGGGGGATTCTGGAGTTTTGGATTGAGATTCTTTTTGGCATTGGAGAGGATAGCATGGCTCTTGTCTACATTTTGTGTCTGCATTATGTTCTGTGTCTGTTGGATACCGGTTGCATTGGGATTTGCATTGAGCACCGGCGCATTGCATTAGGGATTTGGCATAGCGTGTTGTGATGATTGATGAACTAACCGAATTGATACCCCGTCAGTTGAAGCGTTGCTCCTGACAGTCTGTATGGTTTAACTTGAAATGTATTATCACACTGTGTTGTTTCTTGGTTGAATGGTCAATACTTCAAGTGTAGCGAAGGATACAACCATCTCGCACTGCAAACCCTTGCACAACTGATCTGATATACTGGGAACCTAGTAACATCCATTGAAGACGACATGAATGAAAATCAAGTCTAACATTTCAATGTTCGTGCATAATGCGATCTATGTACAGTAGACAACATGTTCTTCTACCACGCCGTATGGCCACCATCGATAACAATATGACTCCCGGTCATATAACTACTGGCCTGAGACAACATAAAAATAGCCGCCCCAGTAAGCTCATCCGGCTGAGCCAACCGCCCCAACATACTTTCTTTCTTCCACATCTCCTCGGTCCCAGGCGCCTCCGCAAAACACTTCAACACCATAGGCGTCATGACATGCCCGGGACAAAGGGCATTAACCCTAATCCCATACTTCCCCCACTCCATCGCCAAATTCCTCGTAAGCTGCACAACAGCCGCCTTGGACGAATTATAAGCCGCCGTATCCATCCCCTTATTCGCAACAAACCCGGACATACTCGCCACAAACACAATCGACCCCCCACCACTACCTTTCCCCGACCCCGACCCCGCACCAAGCCTAATCATCTCCCTCGCAACACACTGCGCGGTCAAAAACAGCCCGACATAGTTCACCTCGAGCACCTTGATGAGCTCCTCGTGCGTCTCGTCCAGCGCGGGCTGGATCTGCTGAATCCCCGCTGCGGCGACGAGGCCGTCGAGCCGGTTGCTGCGCGCGGTTATCGAGCTTATGGTCTGTGTTAGCAGGTCGGTGGCGCGGACGTCGACGTGGTGGTAGTGTAGTGAGCCTGGTTGGGAGGGTGGGAGCGTCTGGGCCCAGGTTTGGGCTGATTGGAATTCCTTTTCGGGGGTTAGGAGGAGGTCGAGGCAGTGGACTGATTAGGGTTGTTAGTATTGGTCTAAATTATGTAGTATGGATTTGTTCGTTCGAAACGATTATAGAATTAGGGCTGTGATATAAATCAATCAATAAGACTAGACTACTACTAACCTTCAGCACCAGCTTGCACCATGGCTTCGGCTATCACCAGCCCGATTCCTCGTCCGCCTCCTGTGATGATGTAGACTTTGTTGCTCAGGCTGAAGTCCGGGTATGCTCTTCTTGGGGCTTGGGTTTGGAGTCCCGGGGATGGCATGGCGGAGGAGACCATGGTGCCGTCGGGTCCGCCGTCTTGGGGGGATTGGGCTTCTGCTGTGTATGGTGGTGACATTTCTTCTTTTTCTTTTTTCTTTTTCTTCTTTTGTATTTCGATGTGGCTTTGGTATGGGCTTCTCTTTTCGGATTTCTCTTGGGTATGACGGTCGTGATGTCTTCAAATAATTTGTCCGGAGCCTGAATGGTTCTTAGATATTCCAGTGAATGTATAGATTGTTAGTATAGTCATGGCTCTTTGATCTTTCTCGTTTTATATCTTCCATCTCTGGTGTCGACGGCATTGTGTAAGTCAGAGTCAGTAGTATCTCTATTCCCTATCTTGCCAAAAAATTTGCCATTGCCATTGACAAGAGACAGCGTCTATATAGACGTAATGTGTTAATTTCGTCCATAACAGCATAATTTTGATAACCACCGCAACCCATAACATCACCGGGGTCCGGTGCCATCAGAAGATAGCCAACAGAAGCGTATCATATCTTTCTTCTTCCTTGCTGCAGTGCCTTGCAAGATCTGGTGGCGCTCATCAATCATCAGTAACTGATGACCGTGATTGCAATTGCGCGTATCATAAGTCGGTCACAGAAGTTTTCTTCCCCCGGATAATGTATGTGAGTGAGCACTTGATGAGTGATTAAGCTTTTATGTCAATCAAGCTAATGTCAATTGGTAGTCTGGTACTGATGCCTTGTCTTGTCTTGTCTTCCCGATCGACGGAAATGTCAAAGTGACGTTGACGTCGAATATTCAATAAGGTATCATAAGGTAAATTGCGGGATGCCAGAATCAGATCGGATTGACTGGACGAATCTTGAATCAATCTTGCAGACATTATTGATGGGTGGGTGAATCGGCGATCGTTTTCGTTGTGATCGAGGTGTTGTTATAGGTTTTCAATATTAGTCTGCAGAATTTTGATTTTTGCAGATGCAGTGGCAGGATTTGGCCTTTGGTTGATTTCAAATCTGTGGCTGTTGAATGGTTTCTGTTTTCCTTTTCTGGTCTTTTTTTGACTGTTAGCGACTTAAGGTTGAATGAATGGTTGGTGGATTGTAGGAGTGGTCGTTGATAACTCGGTGCAGGATGGTCTCGGTAGTTCCCAGTTAGGTACTCCGTATTTTAATGCCTGAGGTGTCTGTCTAACCTTTTTAGGCGAATTTGTTTATAAGCATGACATCATCACGTTGTGTCTATGTTAAGCCTGAGGTGAGGGTTGTTAGGAGGAAGAAGCGGACAATTGATGGGTCGGCTGTTGTTGAGACATGTTTGAATGTTGTTCTTCAGAGGGTGATGAGGGGGGTGGACTGTGGGTTTGGGGATTTCGGTGCTGCCGCTGGCACTAGGTCTACTGGTAGACAATGACAGCCGTCGTGCAAACGTTGCTCAGTCGCCGGGTTCTGGTGCTTATGCCTGTCTGTCATCTCGGTCGCCGTCTCCCGGTCCAGAAACTGGTTATGGCAGGCAGCCTCCTCCCATGGCTCAACCGGGTCCTCAGAGACCATCGCGTTCCAACGCTTATGGATGTCCGCCTTATTCTGCAGGTCTGGGCGCGACTCATTTCGCCATGAGGGGGCGGCAGCCGCCTTATGGCTAACTCAGCTCAAGGACCACCTCCACAATCCAATGCCTACGGAAATTCACCTCATTTCACAGGCCAGGGTCCGAATTATGGCATGGAAGGGGAGCCATCTATGGCTCATCCAGCTCAAGGTGGTTTCCCACATCCCAACACCTATGGTCTCGATGATGCGGGTGCGGATTATGGAATAGGAGGACAACCGCCAATGGCTCACACGACTCCTCAAGGGCCGCCTCCTCAATCCAATGCCTATGGCTATCCACCCCATACTGCCGCTGCAGGTGCGAATTATGGCACGGGAGGACAACCGTCTATGGATCACATGACTCCTCAAGAACAACAACACGATACCTATGCGAATTTACCTGGTTCATTTCCTGAATTCGGTCAGAATTATGCCATGGGAGGGCAAACATCTGCGGCTTACCCAGCTCAAGGACCGGCGCAACAAGCAACGCCGTACAATGAACAGGTATACCCGGATATAAACGACGACATGACCACCGCTGGCACATCTTATGAGGACGACTTTGCATCTGAATTCAACGAACCCAGCGACCAGCAATTCGGACAGCGCGGACCTCAATTTGCCCAATCAGACAACCACCGGCAGCGGAACGATAGAAGACAACCAAGACCAAGAACCCGTCAAAGAGCCTCAGCAACACGCGCTCAATCCCCAATGTCGTCAGGAGAATACACTCCCGAAGGCAGCAGTGTAGAGGACAGCGAATTCAGCAGCGCTTATGATGACTACGAAGAGTCCTCTGCCACCACCGCGGGCATGCTGAACGACGAGGAGTCTGTTGAAGACGAATCACCTTCTTCACCGCGTAAAAACGGCGGACGTGGAACGCGTTGGTCAAAACGAAGCCATGAAGGTTCTTCTTCTACACACCATCGCGACGGCCGCCGGCAATATAAGCCCGGACGAACTGGCACGGTACCTGAAACCAACGGTCGTGTACCGAGGGAACATCGGAGCAATGCCGCCCGCCAGGGCCGTCACAGCTACAAAAAACTCCCGAAGCTCTGCTAGCTGCGCCATTGGCTCGGAATCATCTTCTTCTTCTTCGTCGGAGTATAACTTGTACATACCCGGAAGAGCTCAGCAGAGGACAGTTAGTGGAAGCTCTCATGCACAGCCGAAATCAGCTGCTGAACTATCGTGAGAGATCGCTGGAACGGAAGGAATGGAAGATGGCGCGTCGGTCTAGGGAGTTCATGATGAAGCTGGAAGAGGCGCGGTTCTTGGAACATCAACAACGGTTAGCGAGTCTGGGGGAGACGTCGCACTATCCTATCCGACTATGAGTATGTATGGAAATAGGACAATTCCCAGGTTGACTGGCATGTATCATACTATTAGGTAGACTACTCTGTATGTAGGCGTATGAATGTTTTGGGATGTGATCGGGGAGTTCGGTTTTGGGCATCGGGTAGAATCGTGAGCGTTGAAGTTGACAGTTTCAGACCTCCGCCTGGGCCCTAGGGGACCTAGGGTTACGGAAATCACCTGCTCATGGTTGACATGTGACCACAGAGTCACTGACATCTCTGCCTTCGAGGAGAAGACAGTAAGAATAGTCGAAGTGAACAAGTAGAATGTATATTTGTCAATGACCTGTTCAAGGCAGAAGTCACTGCTGCACTACAGACAGCAGTAACCAGGGCCACGGAGTACGGACACGGAGAACAGACGCAGAATGGAGTGACATCGATGATGTTATGCCCCGCCCGATTTCGCCCGGTGAAAGGCAGACACTCCCACTTCCACTTCCACTTCCTCCTCTTCTTATACTTGTCCTCGGCTTCTTCCCTTCCTTTCCTCTTCAACTTGCATACACACACTCTCTCTCTCTCCTCTACTACCAACCTCTAAACCACAACCACAACCACAACCACCAAAATGCCTCGCCAATTCTTCGTCGGAGGAAACTTCAAGATGTACATCCCTCCCCTCAACAGCTCCCCCCAAAAGCCCCGCATCCATACATCCATACATCCATCTTTCCGGCCCTACACTCCCCCCAAAAACCAACCAGCACTAACCATTGCCCAGGAACGGTGCCGTCGAGAGCACCAAATCCATCATCAACAACCTCAACAACGCCAAGCTCGACCCGCAGGCCGAGGTCGTCATCGCCCCGCCCTCCGTCTACCTCCTGCTGGCCCGTGAATTGGCCAATGACAGAATCGGCGTCTCCGCCCAGAACGTCTATGACAAGCCTAACGGTGCCTACACCGGTGAGATTAGTGTTGAGCAGCTCCGGGATGCTAAGGTTGGGTGGACTTTGATTGGTCACAGTGAGCGGAGGACTATTCTTAAGGAGGATGATGAGGTATTCAATCTTTGCCCTTATACCCTGTGTATTGGGGTTATTTGATGTGCTAGGTTTGGTGCTGACTGGTTATTATTAGTTCATTGCCAATAAGACCAAGGCTGCCATTGACGGTGGTCTGAGTGTTATTCTTTGCGTTGGTGAGAGTCTCGACGTATGTCATGTCAACGACTTTCTGCATAGATTGTCCACTGACCATCGTATAGCAACGCGAGGCCAACAAGACCCTCGATGTCGTTACCCACCAACTCAACGCCGTCGCCGCCAAGCTCTCCGAGGAGCAATGGGCTAAGGTTGTCATTGCCTACGAGCCCATCTGGTAAGCACAGCACCTTAACCACAGAGGTCTATTGGATCATGTCTGACATTTCATTTTCTAGGGCCATCGGAACCGGCAAGGTCGCCACAACCCAGCAGGCTCAGGAGGTCCACGCTGCCATCCGTAAGTGGCTCGGCGAGGCGCTCTCCCCCAAGATCTCGGAGGCTACTCGTATCATCTACGGTGGTAGTGTTAGCGAGAAGAACTCGCGCGACTTGGCTAAGGAGGCTGATGTCGATGGTTTCTTGGTTGGTGGTGCTAGCTTGAAGCCTGCTTTCGTCGATATTATCAACTCTAAAATCTAAACGGGGGCGATAGTCAATTCCTGACGAAGATTTTTGTCTTGATGACACGTGTATTTATGAGATCTCTACATGATGAATGAATGTACCCGATTGTATTAGGGTTTGGAATATAGCGTTTCCTGATGGTTATTTACAAGAATGAAGTCCACTGTACATTGACTCACGACTCACGACGAATACAACACCGACACCCCAACACCCCTCCAATACGACCCCGTCCCAGACAACCCCCAGCCTCCACCAGCAGTAGCAGACTGCCCACAGGGAGAATCCGGCCTCGCCGACCCAGCCCCGGGAGCCCAAACCGACGAGAACGACCTCGGCCCCAACCCAACCCCAGCACTGACAAGAAGCTCCTTAACCCTCCCCTCCCAGAGAAGGCGAATATTCCAAGACTGGTCGAGACGGATCTTGACGACCGATTCGTTTTCATTTTCGTTTTCGTTTTCGTTTGAGCCATTTCGACCATCGTATACTAGACCGTTCAATGTAGATGTCGCCGAATTCGGCTTCCCAGAACCAAAACCAGACGGCTCACTAAACCTCATCTTCCTCCTCGCCCACTCAAGCCCATCATCACCATCACCATCATCAGCATAACCAAGTTGATTCGACTTCGACCTCCTCGACTGTCGCCACAACTCACACCCAGCAACCATCTCGCTCTCCCAGCTGTAAACGTTGAACGAGAAGCGGGAGCTAAAGGCCAGATTCGGGGATGCGCAGACGGAGTACGTGGTTGATAGGGATCCAGTCAGTGGTGTTAGGGTTAGGGTTAGCGTGTAGGGGAATGTGGAGATGGGGGAGGTGTTCGATGATGACGGCGGTGGGGTAGTCGACATAGAGGTAGAGGTTGGAGTCGAGGTTGAGGTTGAGGTAGAGGTAGAGGCGGGAGAAAGAGGATACGAAGCAGCAGGAAGCGTACTAAACCGTAACCCCATGGACATGCCGATCAACGAAGAAAGGGGGGAGTAGTAAGCCTCCGCGCCGGCGGATAAGAGGGACAATAGATCCAACTCATCACTACTACCATGTCCAGCACCAGCACCACCAGCACCACCAGCACTTCCAGCACCACCAGCAGCAGCAACGGCGGAAGAATCCACCTCCTGACTAAGCCTAGCCCCGAAATTCCACAACCCCTTCCACCCAAACAGGGCGTTATCGGTGCTAAACAGATACTCGCTGGTGTACTTCCCCTTATCCCTCGACAGCTGCGTGAGGAGGGACGCCTGCGGAGCCGATTTCGACAGCGGCGGACCCCGCGTTGAGCAAACCGCGAGCGACAACTGCGTGGTCGGGGAGATGCGGCGGAGGAATAGCGCGTTTAGAGTCGTGGGCGGTGGGAGGTGGAGGGCGGCGTGGAGGAGGGTTGGTTTATGTTTATGAGAGCTTTCTTCATGTAAGGAGGCGTCCTCGCTCTCGCTCTCCTCCTGCCGTTGCCTTAACAACGACACTGGCGCGCGGATCTGATGGTATCCCGGCGCGAGTCTGCGGAGCGGAATCGCCGTGCTCCGACTCGGCGTATTCTCGAACGGAAACGGGACCGTGCTGAACAGGTACGATAGCGAGCCGTCGATCACCCCGACTGTGCCCAGTGTGTAGCTTGTTGCGAAGTGGGGGGTTGACAGGGAGGAGAGGTGGACGCGGAGTCGTTCGGGGGTGGAGAAGTCGAGGATTGCTGGGTTTCCTTGCTATTAGTTGGGTTGTTTTGGGGCGGGGAGGGGGTTATAGGGATTGGGGGTGGGTGGGTGTGCAGTACATTGCGCTGTCGCGGTTAGGGAGGAGTAGGAGTTGTCGCGGTTCCAGTTTGTGGCCTCGGCGAAGAGGAGTTGGATGTAGTCCATGAAGTCGAGCATTGTCTTGGTGGTGGTGGTGGTATTATCGTTCGGGTGTTTGGTTTTGTATATGCATCGTTGCGATGCACATTGAGTTGTTCTATGTAGTTGTGTAGTTGTGCTCTGTTGATTCTCGAAGGATGAAGATGAAACTCCTTCCAAATCAGGACTAGCTCAATCAATCAGATAAGATAGCGATAAGATAACCATATGATAAGATAACCACCGCACCAAAATTCCTCCGACCTCCGATCGATCCTTATCAGAAAGAAAAAAAGAAAAAAAGTCCTCAAAAAAAGACGACACCACTTGCCCGTACGTTCAACCCAAACCCGTTCCAACCAAATAAAAACCCGAGTACTCCATATAACCAGCGACAATGCCCCGATCAAAACGCGCCAAGCTCGTCCCGGAGACCAGAACGGCCAAAAAATCGCACAAGGAACAGGTCCGACACCTGTACGCGAATATCCGCGAATGCGTCGACAAATACGACTACCTATTCGTTTTCGGGGTGGACAACATGCGCAATACGTATTTGAAGGATGTGCGGACGGAATTTGCTGATAGCCGGTTAGTATATACAAAACCGGCAAACCCATATACAAAAGAAAGAATTTAAATCCACTAACACGAATAAACAACAGAATCTTCTTCGGCAAAACAAAAGTAATGGCAATAGCCCTCGGCCACACCCCCGAAACTGAAGCCGCCCAGAACCTGCACCACCTCGCCCCCTTCGTCACCGGCGACGTAGGCCTCCTCTTCACCTCGCGCGCCCCCGAAACCGTGCTACACTATTTCGACACATACCGGCCGGTTGACTTCGCGCGGGCCGGGACGGTGAGCAGCCGGTCGTTCACGATTCCGAACGGCGTGGTCTACTCGCGCGGGGGTGAGTTGCCGCAGAGCGAGGATGAGCCGATTAGCCATACGGTTGAGCCTGGGTTGAGGCGGTTGGGGGTGCCGACGAGGTTGGTTGGGGGGAAGGTGACGCTGGAGTTGACGGATGGGGAGAGTGGGTATCCGGTTTGTCGGGAGGGGGAGGTGTTGGATTCGAGGCAGACGACTTTGTTGAAGACTTTTGGGGTTGCTATGGCGGAGTTTCATGTTGTTGTGAGGGCCTATTGGAGTCGGGGGAATGGGGAGGTGAAGGTTTTGGAGAAGAAGGAGGGGGAGATGGAGGTTGATGCGCAGTGAGTGAGTGTGTCTGTGGTTTGTTTGATCAAGTGAAAAGTTCTTTTTTTGTCTATGGCTTGCTTGTCTTTTGCTTTCTGGGAGGATTGATGCCTTCAATCTCCGGGATATCGCACTTTGGCGTTTGGTGTGGGCGTTTTTTTCTTGTATGTATGTATGTATCTTCTGCTTGGTGAGCGTACAACATTGAATGTCACTCTATGTATACATACATTCTTGCACCAAGAATCATGGCCTTCATGAATGAACGAGTACTACAGAGTACTTATACACTTCTGAACGATTTCCATTACCTCTTACCTTTCAAGATTAGGGCTCGGCAGATGTAAACATGCCCTTACCTTGACAGCCTTACCTAAATAATGCATGCATGTTCTCTTCCTTTCAACAACCTACCCTAGAGTACACTTACCCCTTCAAAACATGCACAAACAAGGAAGAAATATAGAGAAAAACGAAATGCAACCAGAGAAATAACAGATATAGATACCTTCGCGTAAGTACCAGTAAGTACCAGTCCCGGATGGTCGACGGGGATCACCACAACGGGTCAGAATCCTGAATCCTGTCTAATGCATGTAATCCATACAGCTCCAGAAGACGAGCGCGAGCTGAATGCGAACGCCCGACTCCTATCATCCGCCTGGTAAAGTCAATAGCGCTAAGAGCCGGTGTAAGGCAGTCGGACTATTGTGAGTAGAGAGACACCGATATAGAGCATGACTCTACATGCTGGCGACCTTACCCGTGCCAAAACATAAAGAAAAATAAACGGGGGGGCCAAAAGAAAACAAATTGTCTCGATCAACCGAAAAGAAACAAAGCACAGCATACCCACCAGCAAAATGGCTGAGTACTTAAAAAAATTGGACGATAAGCGGACGATAGGGGGATTTGGTTTTGCTGCTGAAGATATGAATGTCTCTTAATACCTCCGTTTGGTGCGATAGTCATCGTACGGATCGTCATCACGGTATCTCTTTCGTCCGTGGTCGCCTGAGTCCCCATACCTATCACGTTCGCGTTCGCGGTCACGGTCGCGACGGTCACGGTACCGATCGTAATCCCTGTCTGACGCCCTCTCTCTGTCCCTGTAACGATCACTCTCTCGGTCGCGGTCATAATCGCGTCGATCACGCGCGTAGTAACCCTCCCTCGGTTTCACTGGCTCACGGTTGCTGCCCGTTACACCACGGTCGCGGTCATATCTGCCACCACCGGAGTACGAGCCATAGCCGGCGTTTCGACCACCTCCTGGGCCAGAGGGAGCGTTCGGCGGCGGTCCGTATCCATTACTGCGTCCACCGAAACCCCGGGGTGGACCGTAGCCACGGTCACTGCGATAGCCACCTCGGAAACCTCTGCCGCCAAATCCTCCACGGAATCCACCGCCAAATCCTCCAGGACCGGATGGAGCGTTGAATCCAATAGGACGCGATGGCAGTGCCTTTGTATACCCACGACCTCCCAGTCCACCGCCGAAGCGTCGTGGTTTCCAACCCTTGACGGTGCGACCTCGCTCTACATCAACGAGCACACGTCTATCCCTGATTCGGATACCATCTGTCTCCTTGTATGCAGCTGAAAGAGGAGACGAGCAAGATAAGTGTTAGTGCAAAATAAAAAACGATTACCTTGAGACCAGTATATGATACTGCGGTTGGGTCGACGTCTTTGCCGCGGTGAGGGTCTGAGATAGATTACCTTTCATATCCTTTTCACGCTCGTAGACAATGAACGCATATCCCCTGTGCGGTTTCTTTGAAGTCCCCGTAGTATCCTTGACAACACGAATCTAGAAGCGTGTTAGTTAGTCAAAAGCATAAAAAGGAAACACATCTCCCAAGGCAATGTACCCTTTCAATTGGTCCAAACCGGCCAAATTCACGCTCCAGATCCGACTCTCTCGCATCGTAGCTAAGTCGACCAACAAAAAGTGTTCTGAACGGGTCACCGCGTGCTTGGGGGTTTTCATTAGGATTATCTGTCAACGACAAGCGCATTATTAGCATTCTAGCTCTTCGAAAAAGACGACCCTCCACCAAAAAAGACATAAATATAAATATGACAGGTTACTAATAAACATACAATTCTGCAAACTCTCCTCCAACTGCCTCGGTAGCTTCTCCTTCTTCTCTAACTTCTCGCGCCATTTACGCTGCAACCAGCTCTCCGTAGCATTGTACGGATGCTCCTCCGGATACTTCTTGAACTCGTCCAAGTACTGAGCCACACCAGAAAGAGTACTCTTCTTCACGTCGTCCGGCGCGCGGTCAGTGGGCGGCAGGTAACGAAGGGGCGGACGAGGCTGGAAGAGCGCAAGGAGGGGGGGTGGTAGTTTGTCGGTCATCCTGCACCCTCACGGAGGAAGAAACTGTCAGGAATGACAGTTTTAGTGATTCATTTAGAAGGGATTATTAGGGAGTCAAGTCAGAATTATTGGTGAAGTTGAAGTGTTGCTGAAGCGCACAGCTTTAGATTAGACTTCGCGTTCCTTGGCTTGGTTAGGTACTTTCTCACCGCCTGATGTTTTGGGTGATTTTGCCACTGCTCCGCTCTCCCGCTCTCCGCTCCATCAATTCTACATTTCTCCGAGTGAAGTTGACGACTCACGAGTGATGCCCTAAGAAGAGAAGAACAGTTGGACTCAAAACAATCTCGAGATTCATCATACGGACAGATGAAGAATTGAGTGGACGTCTGCATTAGCTCAACCAACAATGCCGGTACAAGGAATCCGAACAGTCGCCGCCGCCAGGGTACGTACATACGAACACACACTCTCTCACTGGGATATGTACACAGATGGAACGGAATGAATGAATATATAGAGCTGACAACAGACAGAACGGCGTGGGCGCATTCATCCTCCAATGCAAACGAATCGACTTCAGCTTCTGTGACCGATCACGCAGCTCGCGCGGCATGGTGTAAGGATCCCTACTGATCAATTCAACCTCGCCCATAACAACCAAAGCAAACCAAACCAAGACCACCAACAAAACCAAACCGTTAACACGTAAATCACAGCTCCTTCCTCCGCCACAACCTCCCGGCCTTCGCAAAACAGAACCCGCAGATCGAAATCCGAGTCGCGCCGCGACCAAGAAAACACCCCGTCGTGACGGGCTTCTACATCAACGGACGGCAGAAGCCGATTTGCGTGCGCAATCTCGAGCCGGAGCAGGTTTTGCAGAAGGCGGATCTGCTTAGGCAGGCGAGTGGCGAGCAGTTGAAGAAGACGAAGAAGCCGGTGACGAGTATTAATGAGAGTGTTCGTGGGATTTGGTCGCCGTATCATGGGGATCTTAAGATGGTGTGAGTTGAGTTGGGGTGCTTTTTCCTTTTCTTTTCTGGTTAAATGGGTTTGTTTTTTTCAACGGAGTGAGTGCTTCTGGGTTCAGCTTTTTATGTTTACATGCCACAAGGTTAGCATATTTGTACGGAATATAAGGAATCTACAAGAGCATAAGTATGTACCATAGACACCAGAACGATTGACAGAATCTGAGGATATTATTGTATATATCATACTCAATTCAGCTTCCCCCAAAGCAACAACGCCAGATGCCGAAACGAAAATGCTATGATGGAAGAAAGGTTCATGTACTTCCCCGGGTATCAAAAGCTCGTCCATGAAAAGCCAACGGGGCCAAAAACACCCGCAATATGCGAAAGCGAAACTCCATAACAAACCTATTGCAGTACCAAGCATTGTGGAAATTCACAGGTATATCTGGAACATTGACTTTGGAGCACTGACGGGTTTGCCGCAATCCTGAACCTGGCATCTGGCGAAAGGTTTGGCCTTTGTTCGGGATGACTGCACAGACTTTTTGGCTTTTGATAACGAGCGGTTCCTGGCGCATTCGCCGCAATATACCTATACAAAAATTAGCATCATCAATAAGGACTTTAGGGTTCCAGATTATGGATATCACTAACATGACAGCACTGGCGGGCTACCCATATTTGCTGCTTAATCTCATCCCCCTTTCCAAGCTCGTCGTCACAGTTCGGACAGACAACAACATCATTCTCTCCAACATTCCTCGTAAAACCTTCAGGAGGGGGAACTGGAGGTTTATAACTGGGTCCCGGAGCGGGATTTAACCGCCGAGACTCATTCTCAATATCAAAAGCCAGTTCAACCGCAAGATCGAGCTCGTTGATGGGCTCATTAATCCAAAACGTTTCCGCACCCCACGGCCGCCAGCGGGGAAGATTCCGGGCCCTGTGCGCAATCTCCTGTGAGAATCCTCTCGATCCGTGAGCCTGTAGCATCCGCAATAACCCGCCACCATCTGAATGCGTCCTTGACGGAACGGGACGTGTTGTGGACCGTAAATATTCAACCTCGGGACTAGCTCTTCCCAAGAACTGTATCTCGGGGCTCGTAGAAGGATTTCTGGGTGCTCGAGCTCTTGTTCCTGCTCCTGCTCCTGCCCCTGCTCCCTCCTCCTCATCTTCCAAGTCAATAAAGTTGTCCATGATATTTCGTCCGAACCTAGGTCGTCGCCGAGGTGTTTGGGGCGTTTCGTGTCTTTCTCGCCTTCTTGGCTGTGCATGTTGTGGTGACGAGTCCGGTTCGTTCGTCAGGTCTATTACATCCTCCTGCTCCTGCTCCTGCTGCTGCTGCTGCTGCTGCTGCTGCTGCTGCTGCTGTTCCTGACTAGGTATTGGGGTCGACCTTGCGGGCCGTCGGAAATCCAGTCCATCTCCGGCGTACCTGGTCGGTGGCAAAGTGGGAAGGGTAAGATGATGGGAGGAATGAGACGGTTGGCGGTTAGGACGGTTTGAGGATTCAGAAGACTGCCGAGAGAACTGGTCGTGGCTGTTACGGGTAGAGCCAGATATATGATGATGAGGTCGCTGGAAGCAAGAGATGTTAGCTCATAACGGCAAAGAACAAGCCCCCCCCCCGCCTTTGGATATAGTGGCGTACCTTTCTTGACCTTGCTGTTACAAACTGCACGCCGGAGTCGTCGCTCATATTCCTGGAACTGGAACTGGGGGCAGGAGGAAAGTGCTGAGAGAGAAAAGGTTCAGGAGGAAAAAGGAACGAGGCCAAAGAGAAGCGAGAGTCTGCGTTGGTGGAGGCCATGCTTAGTTGCAGCGGTCGAGGCTTTCCCTGGGTCTGTCCGCCAGTTGGCTGATGCACTTGGGGAAGATTGATGGCCACTGACGCTTTACTCTGTTGACCCTAACAAAGGACTGCATAAGGAGTTATTATAGGAGTTGTGAGGTGATTGTCTTTTGTTTCTTTTACATAGGAAGAGAGCGTATAGGAAGAGTATAGCTCATGTGACTTCTTTTGCCATTCTCTCAAAGCCGAGAAATAAACAACAATCTTAACTTCTTGAGGTATCTTCAGGAAGAGCCCGCTGCCAGGACAGTAACCTTCCCGTCTTCATTCGCTGCGACTATGCTCTGAGCCGCGGCACCCCATTTCACCGAAACCGCCGGCGTTGCAGTCCTCAACGGCTCCGACCACTGCTTAGCAGCCTTGGAGTACTGCTGCACCGTTAGACAGTTGGGTCCTCCCGTCAACAAGAACTGTCCAGTGTAGTCCCAGCTGATCGAGTTGATCTTATTGCCCGTCTCCAGCACCTTGATTTGCGACGAATGGCGCAGATCCCATACCGAGATTGCAGTGGAGTTCTCTGCCACTGCAGCCAGGAAAGTACCATTCTCGGAGAAGAAAAGGTTCGTGACTGGGCCGGACAGGGTGTAGTTCGCAGCAGCCACGCCGGTCTTGACGTCGAAGATCTTTATTTGCGCGTCGACGCCTCCTGCGGCAACCAGGTGGCCGTCTGGATGGAATTTCACAGAGAGCAAAGCTGAGAAGAATCCGTTTAGTGATACGTTGAAAACGATAATATCTCAGGTCGTACTTACATGCATCGCTGAAAACTTGGGTTATGACCGAGTTCGTCGCTAAATCGTACAACACGTAGCTCTTATCAGCACCCACCGATGCGACTATGTCGCCAGTTGGGTGAACAGCTAGAGCTGTTGCTTCACCAGCATGCGAGTTGAAGGCTGTTAGCTCAGCGTCACCCTCAAATATCTTGACCAGTCCGGTAGACGAAGCAACGACAGCTTTCCCGCCTGCCCAAACTGCATCTGTGACTGTGCCGCCGATTTTCAGAGTCGTAAGAACACGCTTCTCCGGAAGAGAGTAAACTCCAACCGCACCATCAACACCCCCAACCAACGCCAGCTGTCCGGATGAATTCAGAGAAAGCGTCCTGGTGCCAGGATACAATGGATCGGAGGTCTCGGTGGGTTTGTATTGGGAAATTTGTTCGCTCGTAGCCCAGCCTTCTGGTACAGGGCGCTTACGACGGCCCTTGGAAAGACTTATACCAAGTCAGTACAAATTCTAAGGAAGGAAAAAAATCACCGCGGACGCGCAAGGAGAACGTACGTTGCCTGCGTACTCTCAACCCTGGCGAGAATGGCCTCAGGCAGGCCAGTCGTATCAACTTGCATAGCATCGCCACCATCCGGAGCAGCACGAGTCGTACCAACAGACACCTTCGAGAGAGCATCCCGAGCTTCGTCTCTTTCCTTAGATAGCCTTGCGATCACTCGAACGGCAGCATCGTGCTGGTAGAGAGCCGAACTGAGCTCCTGTCGCGTTTGCACCAGGGCTTGCCGCAGCGAATAGGACTCCAGAGCCAAAGCATCCCATTCTTCTTGGAAAACGTTGAGTAGAGAAGGAATTGAGGTGAGCGTAGGAGGTCGAGGTCGGACAACACGATCGGATTTGATTTCAATTAGGTCTTCTGTTGAAAGCTCCTCCCCCGTCACGGGGTCTTTTCCGTGCTCGGAAATATACGCTTCAACGAGTCGTTTCTCAAAGACGCGGCCTATTCATAAGTCAGAGTCGATGCTCCAGTCTATATATCATCCTCTTGCATTGACTGCGGCATACCACTCTTCTGCGAAACGACCGGCACCTGAGGTGCTTCTCCCGAGACTGTAGGAACCAGTTGTCAGCAGTCGCTCGGAATAAAGGACTGTAGCTAGCACTCACTTTCACACAACATTGCACGCTGTTGAGCCGAGAATGTCGCGAAGATGCAGTGACTTGCTCGACGCGAAACTTGCGGACTTCTTTCAAGGCCGGTTGGATGCTTTCCCTTTTGGGTTTAGCGTGAAGTAGCTTTATCAACTCCATCTTTCTTCTTCCTCGTCTCTTCTTCCTTCTTATATATATTCCCCTACGTATATGTAACTAATTAATGCCTGGAATTGGTGCTGGTTCTCACTTTTGAAGTGTAAACCGTCGAGCTCCTCAACCCGGCAGATTACCGCACATGAACTGAACAGGAATCTCTACGAAAGAGGCTCTTACAGCCTTCCAGATGAACCCGAACGGCTGACCACCACAACCATCGCATTGCTCTCACGGGGAGCCGTCCATCTCTATCTCAGAGCAGATATCCATACAGAGCAGTCAGCCGCATTATTGCTACCACGACTGTCAAATAGAACGTCGTGAACATGTCATTCAACGCGAAAAACCTCGCATACGGTACAAATCCACAAATCTGACACCTTATGCGACAAGTTCTACAAATTCTAATGTTGTCATATTCTGGAAAATATAGAGGCCAAAGAGCCCGCATTTCTGCAGAGGATGAAAAGCCAGTTCGGCGGTCGTTCCGGCCGCCTCCAGCAACCGGCGCCATTTTCCCGAAAACGGAAGGATGTCAATGACGACGACGATGGGCCGACGTATGTCCTTGAGGAAAGCAATGAAATTCTTTCTAAGGAACAGTATGAAGCTTTGGTTCGTGGTGATGAGGATGGGGGAGATGAGGGTTCGGTGCCGACGCAGACACAACCCGGCAAGGGAGATTCTGCAGCGGAAAGCGGACAGGGGAGTAAGACGGCTGGTGATAAATCCGAGGCGAGGACGTCAGCGTCAAAACAACCTGTCGCCGAGGTTGGAGGTGTGAAGAGGAGGAAGCAAGCGAAGGTGGTTGGAGATGAAGGGGCGCCGAAGAGAGACGAGGATGAGAAAGATAAAGAGAAGCCGCAAGAGCCCGTTTCGCGGAAGCCGAAGCAAAAGAAAAGGAAGGTCAAGCTATCATTTGACGATGAGGCGTGACTTATGGCTATGGGATATAAATCGAATGCCGTCTGTTTTACTCTGCTGTACTCTAGGTATCTGTAGTGGCGTAGGCAGCGACACTCCTATACACATAGTTCAACACAGAGAAGTACTCCGTGAAGATAAATAGACACGCCTTCAAAGTCCAAATCCCTATTTTCAACCGGAAGAATCCTTTATATCCATCGGCGCTGTGTCTGACTGGCTGATTCTCCGCCGGGCATCATCCATGATATCAAATTTTCCAGGCGTGGAACTTGTAGAAAACAACATCAAATCTCGCCCTCCAGCAACAACAAGAATAAGTAACTAATATCCAAAATCGGAATCATTTTGAACCTGGCGCTGGATGAGTGCCAGCCTTCAAAATGCCCGTCGTCAACGTCGAAGATCTAGTCCGTCTGCAGCGGAAACCCAATGACATACGGAATGTAGGTTAAAACTGCCCCTCCAGTAAATCCCACCATCGCACTGTGCTAACAACCCATCAGATATGCATCCTAGCACATGTAGTAAGTGACAAGAAGATCTACCGGCTTGAGGCCAGGTACATCTGGACTATGTTCCTCGACTAAACCGCCTCCAACCAGGACCACGGCAAAACGTCCCTCACGGACAGCCTCATCGCCACAAATGGTATCATCTCACCCAAGCTGGCGGGCAAGATCCGCTACCTGGATTCGCGTCCAGACGAACAGCTCCGAGGCATCACAATGGAGTCGTCTGCCATCTCACTCTACTTCTCCATGCTCCGACGCTCCGCCCCAGAAGCCACCCCGGAGCCGAGGGAGTATCTGGTCAACCTGATCGACTCGCCAGGCCACATAGACTTCAGCAGTGAAGTGTCCACGGCATCGCGACTCTGCGACGGTGCGCTTGTGTTGGTCGATGCTGTCGAAGGCGTCTGCAGCCAGACCGTGACGGTGCTACGCCAGACCTGGGTGGAGCGGTTGAAGCCCATCCTGGTCATTAACAAGATGGACCGGTTGATTTCTGAGCTGAAAATGAGCTCGACTGAGGCGTACTCGCATCTGGCTAGGCTGCTGGAACAGGTTAATGCCGTTATTGGTAGCTTTTATCAGGGGGAGCAGATGGAGGAGGATCTGCAGTGGCGAGAGCGGATGGAAGAGCGCGCAAACGCCGCTGCTGAGGAGAGGAATGCTTCCAAGAAGCATATGCAGGAGAAAGCGTCGGATGACTCTGTGACGGAAAATGGAGGCGTTGCTGAGTTCGAGGGCCGGGATGATGAGGATATCTACTTTGCTCCTGAGAAGAATAATGTGATATTCTGCAGCGCGACGGATGGTTGGGCTTTCACGGTACGCCAGTTCGCAAGTATATACGAGAAGAAACTCGGAGTGAAAAGGGCAACCCTAGAGAAAGTCCTCTGGGGAGATTTCTACCTTGATCCGAAGACGAAACGAGTCCTTGGAACCAAACACCTGAAAGGGAGGGCTTTGAAGCCGTTGTTCGTCCAGTTAGTTCTCGATAGCATCTGGGCAATCTATGAAGCTACGACCGGAGGAGGCAAGGGTAAAGGGTAATTATTCCATCTCCTCCTATCTTACAACGTGTCGGTGTTATGTTACTGACTCTCACAGTGATCCGGCCTTATTGGAGAAAATAACCAAATCACTAAACATCAACATCCCTCCATACGTTCTACGCTCGCGAGACCCCCGAAATATCCTAAGCACGCTCTTCTCCATGTGGCTACCATTATCCACCGCCGTCCTGGTATCCGTCATCGAATACCTCCCCAACCCCATCATTGCTCAGAATAACCGTCTACCAAAGATGGTCGAAGAGTCACCGGGCGCCGACTGCGTCGACGAGAAGGTCAAATCGGCCATGGCCGACTTCAAGGTCAACCCGGACGACCCAGTCGTAGCATACGTGAGCAAAATGGTAGCTATACCAGAGAGCGAACTAGTATCGAGCAAAAAGCCAGTGGGCGGAACGATGACGGCAGACGAAGCGCGGGAAATCGCGCGGCGGAAACGAGATGAGATTGCCAGGATGCAGGCGGGAGGAGACGGCAATGGACAGACTCGGACAGATGAGTTCTCCCGCGTCACGTCGGCTTTTGAGAATACGTCGTTGGTCACGGAGACCGTGAACGAGACAGAGGAGAAGGAGAAGGAGGAGGAGGAGAAGGGAGACCCCGAGCACCTCGTGGGATTCGCACGGCTTTACTCGGGCACTCTATCCGTGGGAGATTCGATATACGTATTACCGCCGAAGTTCACACCAGCACATCCACACGACAAACCCGAACCGCAAAGAGCCACCGTGACGGACCTCTACCTCCTCATGGGCAAGAGTCTCGAACCACTAAACACGATCCCAGCGGGAGTGGTCTTCGGCATCGGAGGCCTAGCCGGCAAAGTCCTCAAGACAGGAACCCTATGCAGCCAACTCGAAGGAGGCATAAACCTAGCCGGCGTCTCGCTGCACTCCCCGCCCATCGTCCGAGTTGCCCTCGAGCCCGAAAACCCCGCAGACCTGGGGAAGATGGTCAACGGCCTACGCCTCCTCGAGCAGAGCGATCCCTGCGCGCAATACGAGGTCCTCCCCAGCGGCGAGCACGTCATCCTAACAGCCGGCGAACTCCACCTGGAGCGCTGCCTGAAGGACCTACGAGAGCGATTCGCCAGATGCGAACTGCACTCGGGAGAAACGATCGTGCCGTATCGGGAGACCATCACCAGCGCGCCCGAGATGCCGGCGCCCAAGCAGCCGGAGCTGGGCCGTGGTCGGATCTCGGTCACCTCGCCGTCTAGGCAGTTGTCGGTCCGTCTGCGCGTGCTTCCGCTGCCGGAGTCGGTGACTGAGTTCCTCACCAAGCATGTTGGGACGATCAAGCAGCTTCAGCAGGAGAAACGCTCGTCACATGGCGGCGCTGAAGCTCACGCGGAGCCGGAGGGAGGTCAGCAGGCGGAGACCACGGATGCAGCCGATAAATCGCACAAGGGTCGAGTGCTGCCGCTTAGGGAATTCAAGCAGGAGTTACACAAGCTCTTCAGCGAGGTCAAAGACAAAGACGATCAAGAGGTATGGCAGAACGTTGTCGATCAGATAACAGCATTCGGACCACGACGAGTCGGACCGAACATCCTAGTCGATTCCACTGCAGTCAACACCTGCGAGAAGTTGTAAGTCCTCTTCTCTTATCTCTTAATCAACCACAGCAACCAAAACTAACACTCCAACTCTATCAGCCTCCTCGAAGACCCCAACAGGCAACCCCCACCCAACCCCGCCGAATCCACCACCCGCGAAGCCCTAATCATCCGCGACCTGTCGGACAAAATCGGCTACGCCTTTCAACTCGAAACCGCCCACGGCCCGCTCTGCCAGGAACCCGTGCAGGGCATCGCGGTCATCCTCGAAGACCTCTCCGTGCACACCACCGCCACCAACGGAGGAACGAGCGAGGACCTTGATCTGGGCCGGCTTACGGGCGATGCGATCCGGCTCGTTCGCGATGGCATATCGCAGGGGTTTCTCGATTGGAGTCCGCGGATTATGCTTGCGATGTATAGTTGTGAGATTCAGGCGTCGAGTAAGTATATTCATACATCCATTCATTCATCCCCAAAAATCAGTCAACATGTATCCCCAAAAAATCAATCGATTATATATACTAAATATAAATTACAGCCGACGTCCTCGGCCGCGTCTACGCCGTAATAACCCGCCGCCGCGGCCGAATCCTCACCGAAACCATGAAAGAAGGCACCCCCTTCTTCTCCATCCTCTCCCTCCTCCCCGTCGCCGAGAGCTTCGGCTTCGCCGACGAGATCCGCAAGCGCACCTCGGGCGCCGCCCAGCCGCAGCTGATCTTCGCCGGCTTCGAGTCGCTCGACCAGGACCCCTTTTGGGTGCCGGCGACGGAGGAGGAGTTGGAGGATTTGGGGGAGTTGGCGGATCGCGAGAATGTGGCGAAGAGGTATGTTGATGCGGTGAGGTTGAGGAAGGGGTTGTTTGTTAAGGGGAGGAAGTTGGTTAGGGATGCGGAGAAGCAGAAGACGTTGAAGAAGTGATTGAATTGAATGTTTTCTTGTTAATGTACCTAATGATTATGCTGGTTTTTCTGGATTGGGGCAAGGGTCGATTGTTTGGTCATGCATCGTTATGGTAAAAGTTGGCATCAATTCTTTTGTACTGTACTATGATACTACACCAAAAGCAATGCTATCTTCTACATGTACCACTTACAAATATATGTACCCCCGCAAAAAAATAACTTTTCCAATCCCACACGCCAGGAAAAGGAAAGAGGACTGAATACAAAGGGCCCGCCAACATACATACTTGTATACTTGGCAAATGCTCTCCCTCCTATGACAACCACAGTCTAACATTGATAGAAAAGAAGTCAAGACCATGGATACTGAGGAGGTTGTATTTTGTGTCTGTCTTGCTCGCTGTGAAGCAAGCAAGCACTGTGATGATATGAAGTTGAGAACGAAAGGGAGGAAAGAAAAGGATAGATTGAAGGGAAGGGATGTAAGAAGTCGTTATAGTTCAATTCTTGGTGCGTTGTATTGGTGTATTAGGTTAGATGTATCGTTAGAATGGATGTCGTTCAATGTCGTGTATCGTACCAGAATGTTTGAGGACGGATAGGATTTCATTCTCGAGACATTCGAGCCTCTTGATGATATCCGTCAGTTCAAGCGGTTATAGTGAATCCGTAGTGATACTCCATGGAGAATAAGGACGCTTGAAGTCCTTAGCGATGTCCGGATTGACGTTGGGTCATGGTCTGATTGGTATGCTCTGATCACCGATCGTGATCTGTGCAATGCGAACGATGACCATCGTTGCATATGGCCGGTAGGACATCTCCCAGCTATGAATGAATCGTCTATAAGACAACTCGCAACCGGGAGCGAATTCGTGTCCGACAAGCTCCGTCAAGATATCACGACCAGACCACCTTCACGAGGGTAGGATAAAGGAAACGTAAATAAACAACCAACCCAGGATAGAGGAAGAAGAGAGTGAGAAAGAGAAAGATACCCCTCAAAACGGCCTCGCAACCTTCCTCGCCTCCCCAACCCCCGTAACCGGATCCCTCATCTCCTTCCAACTAACCGGAAACATCATATTCCCCTCCCCACTCCTCGCCATAACAACCCCAAGATCATTCCGCGCCGTACTAAGATAGTAAAAACTCTGATCACCCAGCGAGATGACGCTCCCACGCACAATATCGCCGACCCGGAACATCTCGTCCATGACAACCCGGTCCTTCTCGACGGCTCTTACGTCCTCTTTGCGGATTAGGGCCTGGAAGCGCAGCTCGTCGCTGCTGCTGTGGTTTTCTGGGTTTGCGGCGTTGGTGAGGATGGAGTTAATGTTGTCGTTGTCTGATGCGGGTTGGGATTGGCTGTTGTTGTTGTTGTTGTTGTTGGGATTGGGGATGTCGTCGAGGACGACGAGGATGGAAACTGTTGCTTGGCGTTTTTGGACGCGTGTTACTCGGGCGAGGACTATGGAGTCGACTGCGGGGAGGGTGTTGTATTTGAGTTTCTTGGGATTCGCGGCTGGTGTTGTTGGTGGCTCTGTCTTGGGGAGGGTTGTGGGTGCGTTTCGAGAGACTGTTAACATGGATTTCAACTTCATGCTGGGTTGTGCTGGGTTGATGACAACCGGGCCTGGTATTGACGCGTATATATGGGTTTTCAGGACATGCGTGCCAGGACCAGCGGAGTATGAGGAGACTGGCCCCAGGCGTTGGCCTGGGATAGCCAAGGTAGGCTGAGAAGTCATCGTGAAGGCCAGAGACGGAAATGTGGTAAAGGAAAAGAAGGAAAAAATCGGTGGAAAATTGTTTCTGTCGGTTGCTTCGGAGGAGTGTTTATCCGGTACATATGTGTTTATCCGAGGAAGCTCGGATAATCCGATAGTCCGTACTCCGTACTGATGTACTGTACTCTTATCATAGACCGTGTTCCTCGCACTGAAAAAGGCTCAAAAGCTCTAAATTGAAACTAGGTATCACTGCAATTAATAGTATAGATCGAATCTAACGTGTTTACAAGTGTCGAAACGACGAAAACGTACGGCAGTCCACGTCACGCGGGCCAAAGCCTCGGGGGGCTATATGATGAAAAGGTCAGCTAGTCGGCAAAACAACAATCCCAAGGAGAAATATCAACATCACGCCAGACGCTCGCTGAGAAACGGACGACATCAAAGTCAATGACCTGAGAGCCTAATAGCAGTATGACAGAAGAAAAGCAGTTTAATTTGCTGAGCGAAGGGAAGGAGGATGATGAATCCTTAGTAGTAGAAAATAGACAGGCGAATGGGAAGTATGTAATCAGCACATGCCGTTAGTCATGATCAGCCTTCGACGAGGGTCTGTTTCGGACCCTTGCCGAGAAATTCAAGGCACCGTTGGGCCAGAGCGATCACCTCGCCCTCGCCGTCTTCCGCCTCCTCCTCGTCGGATTCAACATTCTTATCAGATATCGATTTGACCACTTGTACGACGTCTTCGGAGTTGGCGATATACTGAATTAGTGTTTTGTCTTCCGATTCAAGCAACTGAAGGAGGGTCCATATAGCAATATGTTGAAACGTCGGATCGCCGCTTGCGAGGAATCGTTGGAGGTAGCCATGAATTCCTCCTTGCGGGTCGGCCCAATCACGAACAAAGAACGAATAATCTCCGACTGTTATCGTTGCTGTTAGTACGGTTAAACAGAAGAAAACCATGTGGAACAATAAAATACATACCCTTAGATGATAGATTGCCAAGGGCGGCAGCACTATTTCCTTGCACTTCGATACTCTCCGAGTCTGTCAAAGGAATCAAGACATCAAAAACACCCAGGTTGAGGAGTTGCGGCTTCAGATCATCACTAAGAGCCAGCACGGCGATGGCAGCCGTCATTTCGGATTGCACGCTGAGCGGAACACGTAGAACCAAGTCTTTGCATCTTTGAACCGCGCCAGCCTGAAGAACCAATTCTTTATTACGATCCGAACTTGCTGCAAGGTTTCGTAATGTAGATATAGCGTGGCACTGGATTTCCTCGCTGTCCGTTGAACCAAGCAAATCCACTAGAGGTTTGAGGAAACCAGCGTCGATAATCGGAGATTCATTTAAGGGATGGATAGAAATGTTGCGGATGCAGGCGACAGCAGATAGGATGAGCGGGAGATAGGAAGATTGTAACAGTTGCAATAGAGGAGCGAGACCTTTTGCGCGGACGATTTCGAGCTGGTATTTCTCATCGGACGCCAAATTGCGCAAAGCTAGGGCCGCTTGACATTGAACCTTGGGGGTGGAAGAATCCATTAGATGGACCAGAGATTGGACCAAGCGCGATTCAGTCTGCGCCAATCTCTTACGGTTTGACGCATCGACCGCGATATTGCTGAGTGCAGTCGTACAGTAGTATTGTACATCAACGTCCCCGGAAGATAGCAACTGAACCAAGACCGGAATGGCACCGGCGTTGACGAGTTGTTGTCGGTTGTCAACTGATGACTCGGGTTAGAAAGCGTACAAAGACGTCGGATGAACTCGTTCATTTTGCGCAATCCCCACTCACCGGAATGTGTCATGTTAAGGAGAGCGCCCGTGGCATTGCGCTGGACGCGCATATCCTTGGATTTGGCCAGGCGAATTAACGGACCCAGAGCTCCAGAACGAGCAATCTTGGATTTATTGTCTTCGTGAGTTGCCAGATTGGTGATGCAACCGACAGCGTTGCATTGAACCTCGACGTTAGGCGACGTCATTTGCCGGATAAGAGGAGCAAGACCACCCAATACGACGATCAACACCTTGTTGTCGGCTATATATATCAAACCGTCAGCAGACGTGTGAAAGGGAAAGGAGTGAAGAAATCGCGAGACGAACCGTTTACAGCCAGGTTTCCTAAAGCCGCGCTGGCAGCTCTCTGGACTTCAATATCGGAGCTTTGTAGGAGGAAGAGGATAGGCTCGAGGGTATCACGGTCAACATCGCGCACATCTATTTAACAGATAGGGACATTAGGTACTTGTACGACGAAGAGAGAGAGAGAGAGAGAAGAGGAACAACCATGTTCAGTGATCTCGGCAAAGGTCAAACTGGCGCTTCGCTGGAGATCGACGTTATCGGAGTAGACCAAGGTGCTCAAGGCGCGCAGAGGCTCTCCGGAAAAGAAGTCGGTCTCGGAGCGCTGGTAGTAGAAGCAAAGAGGTCAGAAAATGAAGTACAAGTCGGTTTGACCAGGACATGCAAGGCTGGCAGGCAGGCATACATTCTCCAAGTAACCCAAAAGATCGGAGACGGCTTCTCGTTCATTGTCGGCCAAGGTAGCCTCGTAGATTCCCTCTCTCGAACGATTTCCGATGGGACCGAGCCAGGCAGTGATATGACACCAGCGATCAATGGTGGACAGGCATGATAGACACCCGTCTACGATTTGACCCATGCCTGAAGAACAGTCCCGCAGGACCGAAGGGCAGGACCGGTCAGTGGAGAGTAGGATTGCGACACGGCGAAGCGAGTTCGTAGAGTAGTAGGCTAGTAGGCTAGTAGCTTAGGTATATGGATGGATCGCGTGGTTGAGTATAGGAAGAGCAGGTTGGGGGATGACGGGATAAACACGGTATGGGGAGATATTATTTGTCCAGCAGAACCAGGAATCAGGAAGAGCGGGAAGATGCGGTAAGAGATACGCTCTGTATAGACTCTGGATGTATCAGATCGATTGAAGACAAGGAAGAGAGAAGGAGGATGCAGGCGCTAAGTTGCAGGTAGGAACGGACGGAGCAACAGTTAGTTAGTATGCAGTAAACACTAAACGCTACTATGATACTTCCTATGTAGCTGTCTGTCGCTGAGGTGAGGTTAGAGGTTTAGAGGCTCAAGAGGATGGAGATAGAAGGGAAGATCCGAAATGGACCGGCCAAATGAGAAGAAAGAAGAAAATGAGGCCAAGAGATGAGAAATGGAGATGGTGGATGTGGTGGTGATGGGTGCCCATGGGGTGGTGATGGTTGGGGGAGGCTTAGGGGAGGCTTAGGGGAGGCTTAGGGGTTAGGGAGGGAGGCTAAGGGAAGGGATAGGGGGGTAAGGATCCATCATTGGCCGGAAGACACTCCGGAGGTCACTACTATGGGGATACTTATAAGGCAGAGAAGCTTTCTGTCATAATTCTTGGTCCATTCATAACTCATTCATAACTTTCATAACTCCATAAAAAAACGACAGAATGAAGGAATTATGAACAATCCTTAGAAAAAATAGAAATCTGCTGATTCATACTTTCGTTTCAACCTCCTCCTCGAGTCCAACCTTATTACCTTAAAGCCTTTTTCTCTCTTTTTTATTTTCTTCGAGTCTTTTTTCTTTGTTTTCTTTGTTTTCTTCTTTTTCTTTTTTCTTTTCTTTGCTTTTTTCCGTTTTATAAATACTGTGTGTTGCGATAGTTGTTCTTTCGGGCTCTCTCGCTACCAGAATAAGTCTATGGGCTGAGGGTTATTTGACTTACTTCGACACAACTTTTCAGTTATTTTTTTTTTTTTTTCTTCTTTTTTTTCTATTTATTTAAAAGAGTTGAAGCTTTTTCCTTTTTATTTCTTCTTTTTCTCGTTAATTTTCTCTATTTTTTCTTATTTTTCTACGGAGTACTGTATCTATGTCTGCTACCGCCACCGCCTCCACTCCCTCCAACCTCACCAACTCCGACCACTCTCACTCTCGTCCCAGTCGACTTCGCCGTCTCAGCCAGCTCAGAACGTACACCCACCAGCTTCACTTTCCCTCCCACTATTCCGCTTCCTCCTCCTCCAACTGCGACGCTGCCCAGTTCTCTCGTCCGTCCTACCGAAATAGTTTTAGTCACCGGCTTTCCTGGTTGTCTCCGACGTCACAGTCTAATAATCATACTACCACTGCTGCTACTGCTACTGCTACTGCCGATTCACGACTTAACCCCAGCATCAACCATATTAGCGCTTCATATCCCGACTCTGACCATTCCTTCGTGTCTCGTCGTACTTCGGCTCCCCCCAGTTCCTCTGCGAACTATCAAAATCTACGCCCGGTTGATCATCGTCGCCAGCCGTTGCCTCCCTTTGACTCCTCCAGATCCTCCCCCTCGGACGAGTCTGCTGTCGAAAACAACATTACCCATTCTACGAACACCAATAGGAGGCCCCTGAGCTTCATTTCCCGTCTGAGACGCACTCAAACCGCCCAAAATCGTTCCTCCCAGGTCGTCGTCGACTCGGGTAGCAGCAGCCACGAAGCTTCCGGGTCGGAAATGAGACCGTCCGAGTCTGCTGGTGACCCTCAGGGTGGCGCTTCCGCTGAGTCTCTTGGTCGTTCCGCTACTGAAAATCGCTCCTCTCCCGCCAAACCAAATCGCAAGGCCGCCATTCGTTTTTATCCCTACCATGATCCCAGCCACAGTTCCAAGCCGTCCTTGCCCTTCATTCCCGTCTCGCGAACGTTGCCGTCCGATAGCTGTATGATTCGCGTCGGTCGATATTCTGAGCGTGATGGCGTACCCGTGCCCAACCCGGCTGAACCATCGGACGCTCCTGTCGGCTTCAAGTCCAAGGTTGTCAGTCGGAAGCATTGCGAATTTTTATTTCTCAACAATCAATGGCACATCAAGGATATCGGCAGTTCGTCCGGTACCTTCTTAAACCACATGCGACTAAGTCAACCAAATATGGTATCCAGACTATATGCCATCAAAGACGGGGATATTGTGCAGTTGGGAATCGACTTCAGAGGGGGTGAGGAAATGATTTTTCGCTGCGTCCGCATACGTGTTGAATGCAATCGCTCGTGGCAGCAACAACCAAACGAATTCAAGTACGTAAAGGTCCTTATGTATACATTCTTTATCTCTGCACTCGATACTGACTTGTATTTCAGTAAAAATACCGAGAGTCTCATCAGAAACTTGGGCAAGGGTGACACTGCGGATTACGCTGGCTGTCGCGAGTGCTCCATTTGTCTGGGTTCCGTTTTGGTTTGTCCTCCGCTACTATCTCTTCTTCCCAGAATTCTTGCTAACTGCGAGTAGCGGCCGTATCAATGTCTGTTCATGGCAGCCTGTGCCCATGTGTGGCATTACAAGTGCATAAGTCGCTTGATCCACACTCCGGAGTACCCCATGTTCCAATGCCCCAATTGTCGTGCATACACCGATTTGAGTGCCGAAGTCGATGACTCGAACGATTTCGAAGAAGAATTGCCGCAAAAAGAAACCGAGCCTGAACCTAAGCCAGAGACAGGCAGAGAAAACCGTGCCACCATGGTTCCACCTGCGCAAGCAAGCGGCAATGCTGGTTCTACGTCGACGACGAACGGCGCTCAGACAAGGGACACTTCCGACGAATCATCATACCTTGCGTTCAACGTGGAAAACATGCATCTACAAGATGGTAATGTGTCAACAGGAGAGAACGAAGACACGGACCAGTCTTTCCACTCTCCGCCGTCTGGCCCGAACAACAACGAAGTTAGCCATAGTGCCAGCATTGACATTCCTACTTCCAGGAATCAATCGTCAGCTACACCCCGTATCCGACAACGACAATCTCGAATAGACTTGCCCGAAGATAACCCCATGACACCCAGAAACGATTCTGGCCCGCTGGCATTTGACGGCCGGGCAGGGATGGTCCAAGACTCCCAAGCCCTGTAACATGTCTGATAATAGCATGTTGCATCCATCCATTTATATTATTTATCCTTCTTGCCGACTTGCATTCATGCGCTTTGTTTTTGTCTGGGGTTCTCGGTGTCATTTGTGAAATCGGCACGCACACAAAATTTGCATATTCTCTCGTTTCTTTCTTCGCTTATTTCGAGCGGTTTCTACTCTTATTTCTTTTTTGTCTACACCTTTTAATTCGTTGGTTATAGTTAAGTTTTACGCCGGATCAGACCGGTTGTATCATCGATCGTTGGAAAGCCATCCATCCATCATATTATACATGATCCAGCATTCTTTTTCCCTTTTTTACTTTGTTTCTTCTCTCGGGGATCCTGTACTGCTGATGCTTCTTACCCTGGCGTTCCTCAGCCGCGTCTGGTGTCTGATATACCCACATTCCTATGCAGGCCATATGTCTGTCTCTCTGTCTGTCTGTCTGTCTGTCTGTCTCATCTGACATTGAAATGCCAATACTAATAATGTCTTGTATCGTTGTAGTCTCCGAAGGCTTGTAGACCAGGGAGAGGAAAGGGCATCGGCAGAGCAATAGGAAAAGGATTGAGACAGTGCAATAAATATAAGACGGTCTATGGTTTTCCTCGTCTCGGATAGAGCATCCACCGGCATTCTGTCTGTCTATCTATCATATCTGTCAATCATGGCGGTATCCGCTGATCGTCGTCTGGGCGTTTCAACGGTCAACGGTCGGTTAAAGAAGATTGATAGTTACCGTTCCTCCGCGAGACTGATTCTTCAATCTTCATGCCAGTTGAAACTTGAGCAGTCTGACGGCCAACAGGTCTTCTGAACCAACAAAGTCGACACCATGAGAATACACCTACCTCCCACCACAACACCACCACCACCACCAACCAACAGAATCCGACACCACCAACGAATAAACACACACCCACACCTCCTATCCTCACGACGAAAACCACGACGGTATGGTACATACTCTCCATTCATCCATTATTGACAACGTGCATACTTGTACTGCATAGTCTGCATAGTCTGCATCCGGTCAATAACCCGTCCACATTTGATATATCATTTGAAATGTATGATATATGATTGATATAGATGGCCCCTAGTCCTCCGCTTCATCAAAGGCGCCATCCACGGCGCAATCCTCGTCCCCGTCTGCTTCCATGCGCTCTTCACGGTGTTTGTGATATGTCTGGATCAGTATGTTTTTCAGACTGTGGGGTTGCCGAATAGTATTGTTAGTTTCAATCCAATCCAATCCCAGCATGACCAACCACTATCATACCAAGAAAGAAAGAAAACAGACAAGAAAAGAAACTAATACAACCAACCCAGATCCCCTCCCTCTCAATAGTCGTCGGCCTAATGCTCGTCTTCCGCAACCAAACCTCCTACAACCGCTTCTGGGACGGGCGCAACGGCATCACCACCCTAAACACCTGCATCCGCAACCTGGTCCGCACGATCGTGACGAACGCGTACAATAGCGCATCGGGACCGCCCTCGCGCGCCGAACGGGAGGATGTAGAACGCACCGTGCGGATTCTTATGGCCGTGCCGTTTGCGGTGAAGAATCATTTGCGTGCGGAGTGGGGGGCTGCGTTTGCGGGGGGTGACTCGGGGGTTGACTCGGGGGGTGGAGGTGGTTCTGGTGGGGGTGGGGGTGAAAGTAGGTTTTTGGATAGTAGGGTTGGCAATAGCTATGGCTATGGCTATGGTCCGTATGGGGATAGATATGGATACGGCTATGGCTACGACGACACAACAACAACAGCATACTACAACCCGGAATACGCAAACCTCCTCCCAGCAGGTCTAGAGGGTCACGAAAGCGAGGGCCTAGGCCTCCCCTTCCAGTTGACATTTTTCGTGGACGGGTTCATCAAGCGCGGTGTTGATAGGGGCTGGTTCCACCCACCGGGGGCATCGCAGATGCAAACGCAGTTGAACACGTTGATGGACGCGTTTGGGAAGATGGAGACGATTAAGTTGACTCCTATTCCTGTTGCTCATTTGTATGTCCAAACATATATCCCCTAACTAACCCCTGAACCCCTTAAAATAAATAAAAGGATAAGTACTAAACAAAAAACCCCCAGAATCCACCAAAAACAAGTCCTAGCCCTCTACTGCTGCGCCCTCCCCTTCGCCATGGTCGACGACATGGCCTGGTGGACAGTCCCCATGGTAAGTCTGGTGACGTTCACGCTGTACGGAATCGAGGGCATAGGCTCGCAGCTCGAGGACCCGTTCGGGTACGACCGGAATGATATCAAGATGGATGCCATCGTGGGCGATTCGAGGGTCGAGATTGAGGCGGTTTTGGGGGAGTGGAGGAGGGTTTTGGGGGTTGTTGATGAGTATGGGGATTGGGGTGGGGGTGGTGTTGGTAGTCGAAGGGCTCAGGGTCAGGGGGGTGCAGCTGCAGCTGCAGGGAATGGGTTTGTGTTGCCGGATTTGTTTGTGAGGTAGATGGTGGTGGTGCTTATTCGCCTGGGTTGGTGAGTACATAGGTAGGTATGTTTTATGTGGTTATGCTGATGGATGGATGGATGGATGGACGAGTTATGATTAAACGATGCTACGTTGTGCATGTAAATTGTACACGGCGCTGTCTTTTACCAGACTTTGGCGATATATAGATTTTCCAGCATGATTATGATACATTCAGAGCAAACAACATCGAAGACATTGAATACTTCAATTCAAACAGGCGCATCAACCTCGGAAATAATACTATCCAAAACCAACTCCGGACTAACACCCACCAAAACCTGCGCCACCGCATCCAAATCACTCCCATATTCAAGACTGCGATCATCCTCAGGCCGAGCAAGGACGATCCGATGCCGAAACACCTTCTTAGCAGCCAACGCCACGATCGAGGGCGTTAGGAAGTCGGTTCCGTTGAGGAGGGCGAGGAATCTGGTATTCGATTAGTTCGATGCTGCTCTGTCATCGCGGGTTACAGTCGTTAGTTAATTGACTGGGTCCGTTTCCACTGCACATACCTCGCAAATGAAGATAACTGCTTACTAGCCTTCACGGATATCCCACCCGCAACGGCGCGGCTGAGACGGAGGAAGATGACAATGTCATTCTGGTACCTGACTACTTCCGCCGTGGCCGTGACTGCTTTCATGAGTTGGTATAGTTTTTGTAGTATCTGGATAGGGTTTCTGTTAGTTTGCGTTTGATACATAGTAATGCATATCATCAAGTATATGTATGCCGAGGGAAGATTTCAACTCACCTGTTCGCTAACTTGAGTGTCTTTTTTCTTCGAATGCTTGGTTTCTGGTTTCCGGACGACCGATGATATCGACTCTTGGTCGTCGGAGAGCCAGTTGTCGGCTTGTTCGAGATGGACGTAGCCATGTCTGGATTCGTGGAAATGCGAGATGTAGAGATGGTCGTTCTTGTAGATTCGATATGTGTTAGGTACTTGGATACTTGGAAATGGATTATGTGAAATCAAATCGAGAGTACTTACAAAGTGCCCGTTTAAGGGAGGTTGGAGCTGTTGTTCAGGATCTCGGGAGACGAGTGGTATGAAAAGGAATCTTGTCGGGGCATTGAGGATTGTGGTCTGGGTTGTAACTTGTTTTGAGCGTAGTAACTAATAGAAGGGTTAGTCGGTGATATGCTAGCATAGGAAATAGCCTAAAGTGCTGGTATCTCTCGACCTGAAGTATATGTAGTTGAAGGAAATCATTGACATGATTAAAGTCTTTTGCAATAACTACATTGACCACGTCTCCGCGAGTCAAAACAGGGTGTTTCTCTGTTGACCCGATGTAGTTCTTTGACTTCTGACGACTGGAGGATGCTGACTGTGTTTGTTTACATTAGCTGTTCTGTAGCATAACCAATCAATCAAGGAATTGTACTGACATGCTCGCCCGTCATCGGACGCTCGTGTGCTTGACTTTGGAGTAGCTGGAGGGTACCCGGTCGAAGCAGCCCATCATTAAGTTCCTCCAAAGTCGTCAACGGGGAACACTCGATGATTGAATATGAGAGATCAAAAGTCTTCGTAGATATCTACAATTGCGTTAGCATGTCAATTGCTTGCCGAATATTCAGTCAGATTGGTAAGTGTCTACATACCAGAGCGAGCTCCTTAGCGACGTCATCGATGTTGTCTTGGGTCGTTTCAACGAGACAGTGCTCGTGGGATGCAAGGCAGAGCAGGACGGCGACCTCGAGGTCGGATAATTGTAGGGCTAGTTCATGGACGCCCGAATCATCCATACTAAGCTTCTGTCATACTAGGCAAGGCAAGGTAGGGTAGGGTAGGGTTGAAGGACCAGCGAAGGAGATGTTGTTCTTTACCGTAGCCGGTGGAGCACATGCATAGGTAGGCCTACCTATCGGGGTTTAGCGTCAATAGCCAGTTGATTGATAACCTGATAAGGGATTGATTTGGACTTCCAACAATTGACAGCTATCACTCCAGTAATCGGTGTATGAACCTGCCCTCATATTTATATCGAACAATTTTCTCCTGAAACCAGATCGCAGATGGCACCGTTAAACCCCCTGGCTAACTGGGAGAGGGTGGGAGATAGGTTCTACCGGAAAGTTCGCGTGTACGACGCCATCTTCGACGAGGATGTTGAACTAGAAAACTACATCGTTGCTGGTGCTCCTTACGGCGGCGCTCTTGGTACAGCTACATATTTTTCGTCTTCCTGCGCTTGTAGCCTGCTAACAGCGTCTGACAGCTCTGTACCGCGATGAAAGCAAGCCGTTTCTCTACAGGGAGGCTCAGACTACCAAGTCTAGTATTGACATATACTCCTGCTCCGGCAAGCTTATTAGTCGAATTCATGTCAGTTCTGTCAATTTGATAGATTCGGTGGAAGCGTCGTCATGGCTGATTTGCTTTTAGTGGGAGCAAGGTGCCATCCGGGGCCTCGGCTGGTCTGATCGAGAAGAACTGCTTGTCGTCACGGAAGACGGCACCGTCCGTCGATACTACGGGTTGCATGGTGACTTCACTTCTTTCTCACTTGGAAATGCATGTTCCATATGACCTATCTCATCTCATCCGTGAATACCCTTTGACTAATACTGAATCGCAGGGAGCTGAAGAGTACGGCGTGACGGCATGTCGATTCTGGTCATCAGGCCTCGTCGCACTGCTTTCAAACAACCAGCTCGTTGCTGTCTCCAACTACAACGAGCCACGACCGCGACTCCTCGCTCCTTCTCCCGAGGGCGAAGTCTGCTCGTGGTCATTGATCCCTCCGGCTTATACGCTTTCTCGCTCTGTCGAAGTTCTACTAGCTATCGACAAGACAGTATATCTGATTGACCCCTCGGAGACGGAGGACAAGATGCTCGAGAATGGACCCTTTAAACATGTCAGCGTTTCTCCCACTGGTCGGTTCGTGGCGCTTTTCACAAAAGACGGGAAAGTGTGGGTTGTCAGCAGCGATTTTCAGGCTAAGTTTAGCGAGTATGATTCGAGGGCTCGGACTCCTCCGAATTCTGTTGAGTGGTGCGGTGATGATGCTGTTATTCTTGCTTGGGAGGATGAGCTGCATATTGTCGGTCCTAATGGTGCTGCCACCAGGTGAGTTACTATTACCGTGGCGCATTACCCCCGGCGACCCTGCTAAGTAGCGAAGATATTATTACGATGGCAGGGTTCATGTGATTCCCGAGTTTGATGGAGTACGGCTTATTACGAATGATGCTTGCGAATTCTTGCATAATGTTGCAAGTAGGTTATCTCCACCGGTTTCGTCTGCGGCATTGATAGCGACTGACTCGCAAAGGTGCTACGGAGGTTATATTCAAACTGGGATCTACATCCCCAGCATCTGTGCTTTTAGATTCCGTCGACTTATTGGAGAAGATGTCTCCCAAAGCCGACGAAAACATTCAAAGGATCCGTCCAAGTTTACCGCACGCGGTTGACACATGCGTACAAGCCGCTGGGCACGAATTCGACCCGTATTGGCAAAAGCGGCTCCTAAAAGCAGCGTCGCTCGGCAAGTCCGTCCTGGAGTTGTACAACAGCGACGACTTCGTGGAAATGACCGAAAAACTTCGAGTTTTGAAGGCAGCCCGAGATTACCAGATTGGAATACCAATTTCCTACGAACAATATCTGCGCCTCACCCCGGAGAAGTTTATAGAACGATTGATCAATCGTCACGAGTACCTCCTCGCTATTCGAATCTCGGAATTTCTCCAGGTTCCCGCCGATCGGATATACGTTCACTGGGCGAGCCAAAAGGTCAGAGTCTCCACTGCCGACGACGAGGCTGTCTGCAAGCTCATAGTGCAACGATTGGAGGGCAAGCCGGGCATATCATTTGAAGCAATCGCGCAAGCTGCGTACGACGAAGGACGAACTCATCTGGCCACCCATCTATTGAACCATGAGCCACGGGCCGGGAGACAGGTCCCATTGCTGCTGAATATGGAGGAAGACGAGATTGCTCTCGAAAAAGCTATCGACAGTGGAGACGATGACCTGGTCTACTACGTTCTCCTGCATCTGAAAAGCAAACTACCCATGGCGAGTTTCTTCAGAACGATCAACAACCGGCCGATGGCTTCTGCGCTCGTGGAGACTTCGGCGAAAGAGGAGGACACGGAGTTGCTTAAAGATCTGTACTATCAGGATGACCGCCCTATTGATGGTTCGAACGTCCTGCTCTCAGAAGCTCTGGAAGAAACAGACTTGCAGCGCAAGATTGAGAAACTTAAAATGTCGTCTCGTCTAATAGCAGACTCAAAGGACGCTACGGCCGTATTGCAACTGAAGCTAATTACCGAAGCCACTCAGTTACTGAAAGCTCAAGAAGGCCTGGATAGGGAAGTTGCGGAACGCGAGGAGTTCACCGGACTCAGCTTGAACGATACGGTTTACAGGTTAATCAGGTCGGGCTACAGTAAGAGGGCACAGAAGCTGCAGAGTGAATTCAAGATGCCAGAAAAGACATATTGGTGGTTAAGACTGAGAGCCTTGGTTGCCAAACGCGACTGGGGGGAATTGGAAGAGATTGGCAAGAACAAGCGGTCACCAATAGGGTGGGAGGTACGTGAGAAAAAAACCCTCAATGCTCAATCAAACCCGGTCAATGAGAATAGTTGCTCACGGCGAATAGCCATTCTATAACGAAACATTAGGAGCCGGAAACACAAAACTCGCTTCATTGTTTGTTCCGAAATGCACCGGCCAACCGATTGCCGATAGAATTGAGATGTGGGTGAAATGCGGAATGATTGTGAACGCCGCAGAAGAGGCCTTCAAGGCCAGAGACGCCAATACCCTTGAGATTCTCCGGATGAGGGCGTCAGGATCAGCAATTGCCGACATTGATCGAATGATCAACCAACTGAGACCGAATAAATAGGTCGTCAGAGATAAAATCCACCTTTCTTTATATATGTTCTCATTCTGTCTCTTTCAAGTGATTTCATCCTCCTCTACGTCTGCGTGTTGGTTAACCGTGGGTTCACTAATGAAGTGGTTCTGCTGGGTATTCGAATTCGACGTCATCGGCTCATTCTGATTCGACTCAACTGGCGCAGCATCATCATCAACCATAGCATCGTCGCCATTGTTGGTGTTGTTGTCGTCGGCACCTTCACCTTCACCACCCGGGACATTGACTTGAAGCGCTGCGAATGTGGAATTCGTTTTGCGGTTTGTATCCTCCCAATCGGCCTTGTACAGAAAAGAAAAAAAGACCGTCAGACCTTCTCAACAAATATAACGACGGTAACAGCAGCACATACCTTACGCGATTTCACATTCTTCCCTTTCTTAACGCTATCGGTCACCTTCTTTTCCAACTGATCTACGACAACTTCCGCTCTATCCATGCCCTTCTGTTGTCGCAGTTTCTGGGCTCTGGACTTGGGTTTTGACTTCGCTTGCTTCTTGGAGACCCCGGCATTCGCACGGTCAATAAGAATGGAAGGGCGCTGGACAGGGTCCGAATCGACTCGCGGGAGAGAAGTCACGGACTTGTCGACATCGACATCAGGAGATACCTCCCGTCTGGCAGCGCGGGAACGAGCTTGGGGCCATATTAGACAATTGAACGGAGTTACAGAATCCTAACAAACACCGAATACTTACAACTATTCTTAGACTTAGCCATTGTGGTGTAAAATGAAGTTATATAAAAGACAAAAGAAAAGAGAAAAGAAAGAGATTGTTTTTGTGGAGAGATCAGCTGATCTGCTTATCGATAAGATTCTTTCCCGGGCAGCGACAGCAACCAACTGCGCAGTTCTTATTTTGCCCTCGGATGATCCACCAGTTGACTTTCTGCTTGTCTTCGGCTTGATGCCTTGTCCGTCTTCAACTTCTCTTTGTGTTCCATCTTCTGCTCGGATGCTTTAGGAGATTTGCTTGTTCCTCCTTGATGTGGCAGATTACCCAAGCTAAGCAGAATCTCGCCTTTCCGCGGTGGCTCTTTGCTCCTTCCCGGCAGCCATGAATGCTTATCCGGAGAGGCCCAACATGATATCTTCGAACGATGCACAGAAGAACAACCGCTATGATACCATTCTAGAGTATTTCCAGAACGATTCGACTATAGTCTATGCTTTTGTGGTTATATTCCTCGCCCACTTCGTCTTGGACAGATTTGGATTCCTGCCCTTGTCGCTACCGCGAGCGTTGTGGAACATTCTCGTATACATGACACCTTCACGAATCCTTGTTGCACTGGACCCGAAGAGAAAGGCATCGGAAAACGAGAGTAACGACCAAGATATCTCATTGATGAACGATAATTTCGAAGCCAAAAGCGAAGCGATGCACCGGGTTCTAAGACTTGGAAATAATAACAACAACAACAACAACAACAACATTATCACTTCTCCTCCTTCTCCGTCTTCTCCCTCCTTCTCGTCCTTGTTCTCTCCCGCGAAGGCCTTCTCGGGGATTGTCGGAAATGCGCTGTTAGGTGGTGGTTCTAGGAGTAACCTACCGCCTGGACTTGGGAATTGGGATAACTCCTGTTACCAGAACAGTATCATACAGGGATTGGCGTCGCTGAGGTCCCTGGCGGCGTTTTTGGATAGGAACGTTACTGCTTTGGCGGATGGGGATTCACTATCGACGCATCAGGCTCTGAGGGATATCACGGAGCGGCTGAATAGTCATTCGAACCGTGACAAGAAGCTGTGGACGCCGACTGAGCTGAAGTCGATGAGCAGCTGGCAGCAGCAGGATGCGCAGGAGTATTTCGCGAAGATCGTCGAGGAGATTGATGGTGAGATCTTGCAGGTTGCGAGGAGGCAGACGAGTAATCTGGGACTAAAAGTCGCCGGACCGGGTGAGCATGTGGTTGGGGCTGCTCCGAATAATGGGAAGATTGAGAAAGAGACGTGGACCCGAATGGTTGCTGAGGACTCTTCGGTCCGCAATCCGTTGGAGGGCTTGCTTGCGCAGAGGGTTGGGTGTATGAGGTGTGGGTGGACGGAAGGATTGTCTCTAATTCCGTTCAACTGTCTTACTGTCCCTCTTGGTGGGAATTGGGCGTGTAATATCCAAGAATGCTTGGATCAGTATATGGACCTAGAGTCCATTGAAGGCGTGGAGTGTGCTAAGTGCACCCTGCTGCGTGTGCGAGATCAGCTCCGGAACCTACTGGGTCAAGTTGAAGGGGATGGTAAGGAAAATTCGACGTCCGAACAGTCACCAGAGCTCCTAGGCGCGCTCAAGAATTCTGCTCAGAGTCGGTTACAAGCCGTGGAAGGAGCTCTTGAAGAGGAGGATTTCGAAGAAAAAACACTGTCGAAGAAATGCTGTGTTTCGAAGAGTAGCCGTGTGTCTACGACGAAATCGAGACAGGCTGTGATTGCAAGAGCTCCGCGGTGCCTTGTAATCCATATTAACCGCAGCTTATTCGATGAAACGACCGGGATGCTTACGAAAAACTACGCAGAGGTTCGATTCCCCAGGAATCTTGACTTGAGTGAGTGGTGTCTAGGGACACAATCGGTTGAACAGACTGAGGGAATTGTGGAGAAGTGGAACACCAACCCGAAGGAGTCTATGCTTCCTCGTTCCGGCACAACAGTGAACGTTGACGGTAGGCAATACGAGCTTCGGGCATTGATCACCCACTACGGGAGACATGAAAACGGACATTATATATGCTACCGGAAATACCCAACGGGGACATTCCAAGCCCACGTCCCCGAGGCAGTCCTGGCAGCGGACGGCGAAAAAGAACGACCAGAACGGTGGTTCCGGTTAAGTGACGACGACGTACAAATGGTCAGCGAACAGTACGTGATGTCTCAGGGCGGAGGGTTCATGCTGTTCTACGAAGCCGTTGAGTCGCCGTCGTCGTCGCCGTCGCCTTCGTCAAACTCTGTAGATGCCAAGGACCCGACGCTTGTGGATCTTCAGCAGCAGAGGAACAGTTTGGCGTCGGGCTCGTATTCTGCGACTCCGGATAACATGTCTTTCGCATCCACCGATGCGTTGACACAGGATGATACCGACTCAAGCGCGTCCCGGACTCCGAGCGTGTCGCCGCCTGCTCCGGACAGGGTCATTCCGCCCGTTGAGGAAGTCGATTATCCAAAATCTAATATGGAGAGTGATGACTGTCAAGATGCAGATGGGATGCCGTGGTCGTCTTCTTCATTTGTCACGACCATGTGATGAGTTTTTCTGACTGTTTCTTAACATTTCCTTTCCTTGCTTGGGGTCGTTGTGCATCCCGGCTTTGTATAGTGATACCCGCTGTGAGAATTTGGGAACGTTCGGCGTTGGTGCTTTGGTATTGTACTGTACTTTTAGTTGCTGTTGGTGGAAGGTTGAGCCTTGGAAGGTTGGTTTCGTTTGGTTTGTATTGCTAAGGATTATGATGATGACCTCTCTTGAATGACTCTATGATAGCATTTATTATGTTCCGATGTATGTATTATCATAGACAAATATCCATTCCGAACACCATGCTAAGCAAAGACCCAATTGACCCTTTTAACCAGTCCGCAATACATAACTCCATTGAACCCAATAACCCGACCCAATCAAAAAACCCCCGCCCGTTTAAGAACCCCGAAGAACTCCTCCTTCGTAACCCCCGCATGAACCCCCGCACCCCCATTAGCCTCCAACACCATATCTCTCAACAAATCCTCCCCAACATTCCTCTCCTCCTTAAGCTCCCTCGCAATCCCCCGAAGATGACTCAACGTAATCGGCCCCCCGGAGCCGCGATTGAAGAGGCGAAACGCGGCATCCACGTCCGCCTCGACCGCGGCGGCGGCGGAGGTGTCGGTTTCTGGATCGCCCCGCGCATGCAGTTTTGCGGCTGCTACGGCCAGAAAAGGCGGGTAGGGGACTAGGCCGGTGTTTGTGGGGTCTAGCGCGGAGAGGATTGAGGGGAGTTCGGTTGGGGTTGTAGGGGGGAGGGCTAGGGCGCTATTTTTATTTTAATGTACAGTACTCTGGGGTTAGCTCATTCATTCAATCAATCAAATATGGTGTTGATACAACTACAGTATGTAGAAGTGTCGGACTTGTGTGTGTGTGTTCTTCTGGTATCAATCTATTGACGTACACGAGAGCCTTCCTAACATCACCCCGTCGGATGACGCCTTCTTTCTCGTCTCGGAACTGGCCTTCTTTATCTCTGATTGAGAAGAGGTGGAAGACTTCTTTAATCTCGGCTTCTTCGGCGGCGGTGATGTCGTTTTCTTTGGCGAGTTTTGTTTTGGTTTGGCGCTGTTTCGTGGTTGCTGCCGCTGTGGCTGTTGGTGTGGTTGTGGTGGTGGTTTTGCGCGATGAGGTGGTCCTCTTTGGGGGCTGTTCGAGTAGCGAGTAGACGGGGTTTGTTAGCTTGTCTTGTAGTGTTTATTGCGCGGTATGGTGTGCTTTAACTCACCATGTTGTCTTTGGGTTGGTGAGGTTGCTGCTTGCTGGTCACTGAGGTTGTTCTGATCTGATGGTGAGAGAGTGCGACGGGGTGTGATTGGTTGGTTTGTTTTGTGGACCCTGGAACGGGCGGGTGGGTCTCTTTCTCGGAGATTTCCGGTTTTTTTTTTTTTTTTTTTTTTTTTTTTTTTTTTTTTTTTTTTTTTTTGGBTBACTACTTAA